>JAJHZJ010000304.1:105000-498840 GCA_023548195.1 Bettongia penicillata ogilbyi
TAAATTATAAACAAACCGGCAAATGTTGTAATCTCTCTCCTCGACACACTCCTTACAGGGAAATTGCTTAAACTAAGCAAAGAATTCAATTTTAATTTGCATAAAATATTTATCAAGGCTTACGCAAATTTCTGAACCGCTCCTTGCCTGCCAAGTTTAAAATTACTGAGACATACAGAGGTGTAATATAGAAACATGGGAAAGACCTATTAGCCAAAGCCCTTATGACCACTTCAGCCTAGCGCAGACGGACAAGCACAGCTAATAGAAGGAGGCCGGCCCCTGCCATTTTTTTTTTTTTTTTTTTGCAAACAGATTGTTTTTCTCATTATGTTTTTATTTCTACCTAAACTGTTAATTAGGCACTTAGAAGATTTTTTATTGAGGGCTAAGTGTAACAAGCTGCTCTGTTTTCCTGTATACCTTCCTGGTGTACTGTAAACACTAGCTTTTTGCACCCATTGCCTCGTTTTCTTCCTATTACTGAGATGTCATTAGAGTCCAGGAAGGATGTAGCAATGATCTCCTTGCAGCCAGGGAGGTTTCTCACAGCCGCAGACTGCTCACTGCTTCCATGTAGACCCTAGCTAGGGCCAGGACTCCTCGTAGAGCAGGTGTAGTTGGCCCTCTAACAGAAATAAGGGTAAGGAAGGGAAAGGGAGAGGAATGAATCCAAAGAAAGGCTACTGCAATGAGGTCTGGAAATCATGTCCTGTGAGATCGGGTTAAGAAACTCGGACCGTTCATGAAATTGAAGAGAGGACTAGGGGTGCGGTAGAGGTGAAAGAGGGAAATGATCCCTGTCTTGAAATGGGAAATGTACCAGATCTGAAATATTGAGTTTAAACAATGGTTGTAATTTCTGACTCTGATACTTCCTACCTGTGTGAATAAGTCATTTAGCTTCTTCAGAAGTCAGTTTCCTCATCTGTTTAAAAAAAAAAAAACAAAACTAGAATCTAGTTACTGGATAATCTCAAAGGTACTTTCCAACTTCAAATTTTGTGATTCTGTGACCTGACAGGCTGAGGGTCGTGTATCTAAAGGGGACTGGAAGAAAAAACAATGAGAAGTTACAGAGAATCAGGTTTCAGTTCAATATAAGAAGCTTCCTAACAATTAGAGCTGTTTTACAATGTAATAGTCTGACTTGAGCAATAGTGAGCTTCCTGTCACTACAAGTCTTCAAGCCGAAGTTGGATAATAATAACAATAACAGTTCCCAATTCCATAGTACAATATGGTTCACAGATCACTTTTCTCACAATTGCTCTGTGAAGGAAAATGTTCAAGTTTGATTATCCCCATTTGACAAGGAAGGTAACCAAGGTTCTGAGAAGAGCACTGGTTTGTCCAAAGTCACAGAGTTAATAAGCAACAGAACTCATCATTTGAATTCAGTTCTTTCCATTCCAAATTCTCTGTTCTTCCCAATAATCCAAGATGCTTCTCAGACTCCTTATATGGACACTAGAGTTCAAAATTATACATGAAGTAGGAGGATAGAATAAGAGACCTATGAAAGCTTGCCAATGAAAATCTATGATTCTAAAAAGAATAATCTCGAAGAGATCATAATAAAAAGGAAAAGGACCCATATGTACAACAATATTCACAGCAGCTCTTTTTGTAATGGTAAAGAATTGGAAATTGATGGAATGCCCATCATTTGAGGGATGACTGAACAAGCTGTGGCATATGAATAAAATGGAATACCATTGTGCTATAAGAAATGATGAGCAGGCAGATTTCTGAATATCCTGGAAAGGCATATGAACTGATGATGAGTGAAGTAAGCAGAACCAAGAGAACATTGTATACAGTAACAGCAACGTTGTTCAATGACTGACTGATAGACTTAGCTCTTCTCAGCAATGTAAGGATCTAGGACAATTCCAAAAGACTCAAGATGGCAAATGCCATCCAAATCCAGAGAAAGAACTATGGATTCTAAATGCAGATCAAAGTATACTATTTTCTCTTTATTGTTGCTTTATTCTTACATTTTTTCCCTTTTTCTCTGATTCCTCTTTCACAACATGATTAATATGGAAATATGTTTAATGATTGTACATGTATGGCCTGTATCAAATTGCGTGCCATCTTGGGGAGGGAAAAGGGGGGGATTAGAACTCAAAATCTTATAAAGGTGAATGTTGAAATAAAATAAATAAAATAAAAATAAATATTTTTTTAAATTAAGAAAAAAGAAGAATAAGAAAAAAAGGAAGAAAAGAATGGAAGAAGAAAATGGAATTCTACAGCTGGCACCACTTCTAAAGTCTTATGTGTAACTCTACAGGTTTGTCTGGCACAGGTTGGCACTATGTTAAACCTGGTGTGGGTTAGTAAGCTTGAGATCCAAGATGATAGGATGGGATTTCATCCTTGTTCCTCCCTGAGGAGGACAAAAATTTCCATAGTTCCCTGAATTCCAAATGCCATCCACCCCCCAGCACCTGAGGCTCAGAGGAAAGAGAATCATAATATAAACAAAGAGCACTGGGCTCAGTAATGCTATTCTATCCCCTTAGAAGACCTGGGTTCAAGTTCTGACTCTTCCACTTGCTAGCCCTGTAACCACTGACCTGTCTCTTAAGTTTCAATCTCTTCATCTGCAAAATGGGGATTACATATGCAATCCTTGAGGTGTTGTGAAGTCAACATTTTATAATCTGTTATATATTAATTATCCATCCCACCCCTTCAATATATTAATTCATCGATATATCCATTCACTCAACAGTTACTGAGTTCCTGCATACCATCAGTGGTACAGAGATGTTTGGCACTCTCCTTGCTCTAAAGAAACATCACATCTCCTAATTCAGTGGAGGACACCCCTAGCTTTTAAAAAACCCAATATCAAAGTCATTTAAATAAATAAAGTTAAATACATTAATTTATTAAATTTAAATAAATCTAAGATTTTTCTAGGAATGAGGGTAGCAAAGTAGGGTTTTCAGAGTCTAAAAATCTATGAGAACCCAGACCAGAACTATTATAAGGCACTTGAATGTTCTGATAAAGCATAGTAATTGCTCCCTTGTGGGCTATTATTGCTTAAGAGAGACTTCACTCCTCTGTCCCACATGAAACACAACTTCCACATGTTCCAGTGCCAACAGTATTAAATTTGGAGTCAGAAGACCCAGGTTCAAATACTAACTGTGCTACTGACTGCCTGGTGACCATGGTCAAGTCTTTGATTTTCTGGGTCTATATTTCCTCCTCCATAAAATGAAGGAATTGAGAGGGTAACTCCTTCCAAGCCTAACATTTTATGAACTATGAATAATCAATCATTAAATATTTATTAAGCACTAATTATGTGTCAGGCACTGTGCTAGGAATTAGGGCTACAAAGATAAGAGCAAAGCATGCTGCCCTCTGGAAGCATGGACTTTAGTGGGGAAGATAGCATGCACATTGGGAGACATTCACTAAACAGATGCAAGGTCACCTTGAACTGAGGAAGTTCCAACAGCTGGGGAAAGTAATGAAAGGCTTTGTGCAAGAGCTGGCATTTAAACTTAGTCCTGAAAGGAACCAGGGATTCCAAGAGGTGGAGGTGAGGAGAGCACCTCACACATGGAGGACAACCAGCATGAGGCATGAGATGGAGAGGCACCACATGTGAAGAACTTTCTGCAAAGCCAGTTTGGCTGGATGGTATATGTGGAGAGGAGTAAGACTGAGTAATAGGGTTGAAAGGCTAAGTTGAGGACAGGTTGTGAAGGTCTTTAGACGCCAAACTGAAAAGTATATTGAACACAGAAGTTACAGGGGCTCCCACAGCAGCTCAAAAAACCTACAAAGGATCAGAGATTGATGGCCACAAGGAGACTGTCTAGTTCAATCCCCTTTAATGAAGAAATAGACCCACAGGAGTTAAGTTGCTTGCCCAAGGTAACACAGTTTGTTCATGGCAGAGGCAACATTGAAACTCCAATCCTCTGAATCCAAATCCAGAGTTCTTTCCATCATCCTGTAGCATGTTACCTTGATAACTCAGTGAAGTTTTAAGCTGTTAAAGCTATTTAGGGTATTAAAGCTTAAATCTTTTGAAGTACACTTCAAAAGATCTCTGATTTCATTATAGGGATATTCTCACCACACATGCAAATGTCAACTTCTCCATACCCTTAGAACATGGGTCTTGAAGAGCTGCTATTGTCAAAATTCCTCATCCCCTAGTGACTAGCCCTCTGGTGATTGTCCAATTTGCCCTAAGGAAGCTGGTTATCAAAAGACAGTCATACAGTCCATTTCTAGTGCCATCCTCAAAGTCTTACCACCTTGGTAATACAGGTCAGAGCTTGAGCTGTGTTGATATCATCCTCTAAGGACCAAGGTCAATTTCACACACGAATAAGGTATTGGAGGCAACTTGACTTATCACAAAAGAAATCCTGACACACTTCAGAGGATAGGATTTTCTGGCATTAAAAATGAATATTGACATAATGTACAGCTCTTTGCATTTTACTCATCCTTGAGTATACTGTTTTGGGCAATTTCTTACCTTGCCTACCCCAAGTGCTGGCTCTGCTCCAGATGCAAGCTCCAGTAAAATTGGCTCAAGCACAACCATCTAAAAAGATGAGAAGTTAGGGAAGTTGCTTCCTCATCTGTCCTCTATGACTTCACTGTTGGTATATGTTCCAGCTAAAGGTAGGAGGGTAATACAGTGCATAGAACAATGAGCCTAGAATCAGGAAACCTTCAGTTCAAATCTGGCCTCAGATAGTCTTAGCTGTGTGACCTTGAGCAAGTCACGTAATCTCTGTTTGCCTCAGTTTTTTCAACTGTAAAATGGGGGATAACAAACAGCACCTAGCACAAAGGGTTGTTATAAGGATCAAATCAAGGATCAAATGAGTTGGTATTTGTGAAACACTTAGCACAGTGCCTTCGTATATAATAGTACATAGTAGAAGCTATGTAAATACTTATTCCCTCCCCCAATAGTCAAGCCCTCAGGAGCTGCCTGTTGGTCAATGTTTCCAACGAATGTAGACATAGCTCATGACTTCAAACTTACTCATCCTCCACCCCCAGGAGATGTTTCCTGATGTAGCAATTGTTGTGGACCAGGGATGTTACAGAATCTTGGGACTGGAAAGGGCTGCAAAGGTCACCTAGTCTACCTTAAGCAAGAATTGCTTGTGTAACATATATCCATTCAGTCTCCACTTGACTAGCTTTAGTGTCAGGGAACTCATTCTCTTACAAAACAATTCAATAAAGCATTAGATGACTCTGGTTTTTTTTAAGTTTTCAACATTCATTTCCACAAAATTTTGAGTTCCAAATTCTCTTCCCATCTCTCCCCTCTTGCTCCAAAACACCATGCATTCTGATTGCACCTTCCACCAATGTGCCCTCCCTTCTAACACCCTTCCCTTCCCTTGTCCCCATCTTCTCTTTTGTCCTATAGGGCCAGATAACTTTCTATTCCCCATTACCTGTATTTCCTAGTAGCAAGAACAATACTCAACAGTTGTTCCTAAAACTTTGAGTTCCAGCTTCTCCCCATCCCTCCCTCCCCACCCATTCCCCTTGGGAAGGCAGGCAATTCAATATAGGCCATATCTGTGTAGTTTTTCAAATGACTTCGATAATAGTCATGTTGTGTAAGACTAACTATATTTCCCTCCATCCTATCCAGCCCCCCATTGTTTCTATTCTCTCTTTTGATCCTGTCCCTCCCTAGGAGTGTTGACTTCAAATTGCTCCCTCCTCCACATTGCCCTCCCTTCCATCATCCCCCCCAGCCTACTTATCTCCTTCTCCCCCACTTTTCTGTATTGTAAGATAGGTTTTCATACCAAAAAGAGTGTGCATTTTATTCCTTCCTTTAGTCGAATGTAATGAGAGTAAACTTCATGTTTTTTTCCTCAGAACTCCTCTTTTTCCCTCCACTAAAAAGTCTCCTGCTAGCCTTTTCTATGAGAGATAATTTGCCCCATTCCATTTCACCCTCTCTCCTCCCAATACATTTCTTGTATACATTTACCTTAATTTTTTTCAGATATGATCCCATCCTATTCAATTCACTCTGTGCTCTCTGTCTCTGTGTGTGCATGCATGTGTGTATGTGTGTGTGTGCACATGTGTACGTGTGTGCGTGTGTGTGCATGTGTATGGGTAATTCCACCAACTACCCAGATACTGAAAAGTTTCAAGAGTTATATTGTCTTTCCATGTAGGAATGTAAACAGTTTAACTGTGGTAAGTCCCTTATGACTTCTCTTTGCTGTTTACTTTTTCATGCTTCTTCTCATTCTTGTGTTTGAAAGTCAAATTTTCTTTTCAGCTCTGGTCTTTTCATCAAGAATGCTTGAAAGTCCTCTGTTTCATTGAAAGACCATATTTTCCCCTGAAGTATTATACTCAGTTTTGCTGGGTAGGTGATTCTTGGTTTGAGTCCTAGTTCCTTTGACTTCTGGAATATCCTATTCCAGGCCCTTCGATCCCTTAATGTAGAAGCTGCTAGATCCTGTGTTATCCTGATTTTATTTCCACAATACTGGAATTGTTTCTTTCTAGCTGCTTGCAAGATTTTCTCCTTGACCTAGGAATTCTGGAATTTGGCCACAATGTTCCTAGGAGTTTCTCTTTTGGGACCTCTTTCAGGAGGTGATAGGTGGATTCCTTCAATACTTATTTTGCCCTCTGGTTCTAGAATATCAGGGCAGTTTTCCTTGATAATTTCATAAAAGATGATGTCTAGGCTCTTTTTTTGATCATGGCTTTCAGGTAGTGCCATAATTTTTAAATTGTCTCTCCTGGATCTATTTTCCAGGTCAGTTGTTTTTCCCATGAGATATTTCACATTCTCTTCCATTTTTTCATTCTTTTGGTTTTCTTTGGTGATTTCTTGGTTTCTCAGAAAGTCATTAGCCTCCATCTGTTCCATTCTAATTTTGAGAGAACTATTTTCTTCAGTGAGCTTTTGAATCTCTTTTTCCGTTTGGCTAATTCTGCTTTTGAAAGCATTCTTCTCCTCATTGGCTTTTTGAACCTCTTTTGCCAATTGAATGAGCCTATTTTTCAAGGTGTTATTTTCTGCAGCATTTTTTTGGGTCTCCTTTAACAAGGTATTGATCTGTTTTTCATGCTTTTCTTGCATCTCTCTCATTTCTCTTCCCAGTTTTTCCTCCACCCATCTAACTTGATTTTCAAAATCCTTTTTGTGCTCTTCCATGGCCCGAGCCCATTGGCTATCTATTTCGGATGTTTGGGATATAGAGGCCTTGACTTCTATGTCTTTCCCTGATGGTAAGCATTGTTCTTCCTCATCAGAAAGGATAGGAGGAAACATCTGTTCACCAAAAAAGTAACCTTCTATGGTCTTATTTTTTTTTCCCTTTTCTAGGCATTTTCCCAGCCAGTTACTTGACTTCTGAGATTCCTCTCCACCCCAGCCTCACCAGTGCTTGGGGTCTGAGATTCAAATGCTGCTCCCCAGTCTCAGGGCTTTCAGTGGGGGAAGGGGCTTCAATTCAGTGAGAGATTAAGTACTGCTGCTCAGGTGGGGGCAGGGCTGCCTCCCAGGCTGAGTTCCCTCAGGGGGTTTATGCAGAGATCTTCAGTAATGGCCCTGAGCTCCTGCCTGCTCTGGGAGCCCCTGTCTGCCACCTCCCCCGCCGTTTCCTCCCAAGGGGACCCGAGCCACGGAGACACCCCACTCCCCTCTTGGCCAGTCCAGAAGCCTCTCTCACTGACCTGCAGCGCCTGTGGGTAGAGGGACCCTTGTGGCCACCGGAGATTCTGTCCCTGAAGCCTGCTTGGATCTGTTTCTCTGGGGCCATGTGGCTAGGGCAGGGGCTCTGCTCTGTGTCTGGTGCCTGACAGACCTTTGGGGTGGGTTTTTCAGGGTTCTCTGGAACAGAAATCTCCTCCACTCTGCTGTTGCATGGCTTCCACTGCTCCAGAACCCATTGGGAGTTCTTTCCATAAGTAATTTATGGGTTGTGGGTTCAGAACGCGCATATGTGAGTCTTCCTACTCTGCTATCTTGGCTCCTCCCCTGAGTTAGCTTATTTTTAAAGGCGTTATTTTCTTCAACATTTTTTTGAGTCTCCTTTAGCAAGCTGTTGACTCCCTTTTCATGATTTTCTTACGCCTCATTTCTCTTCCCAATTTTTCCTCCACTTCTCTTACTTGATTTTCAAAATCCTTTTTGAGCTCTTCCATGGCCTTGGACCACTGCATATTTATTTTGATGGTTATGGATGCAGAAGTCTTGACTTTTATGTCTTCTGGTGGTAAACATTGTTCTTCCTCATCCAAAAGGATGGGAGAGAATACCTGTTCACCAAGAAAGGTTTTTTTCCCCTTTTTTGGGCATTTTCCCAACCAGTTACTTGACTTTTGGGTCCTTTGTCAAGAGGAGGGTGTACTCTGGGAACTTGTAAGTTCTCAGTTCCTCCAAGGTGGCACAATCAAGAGAGAGGAGTTTACTCCCTGGCCAGGCTAATGGCTGAGGTTCAGACCAGCTGCTCAGTTCTTCCAGGGATTTTAAACTAAGGTTTCAACAATAGAAGCTGGCTGCTGCCTTCTGAGGCCACTGTAGCCTCAGCCAGCTGTTGTTGCTGCTGCCTCTGCCACTGCCTGGGGCTGGGGCTAGAGGAGGACACCGCTCCTTTGTCAAGGAGGTGAAAAATCTCTCCCTGACCTTTGAAGTGTCTTTGTGGCCTGTGGCTTGAGGGATCTGTGAACCTCCACTGCTTCTTCTGGGGATTCTGCTCCCAAGGCCTGCTCTGGCTCTGCTCCTCCCTGAGCCACATAGCCAAGGCTGTGCTGTGCTCCACTCTGCTTCTGGTGCGATGGACCTTTCCCATCGGCCTTTCAGTTCACCCTGGGCTGTAAATCTCCTCCACTTCATCATTCTGTGGCTTCTACTGCTCTGGAATTTGTTGAGAGTCTTTCTTTACAGGCATTTTATGGGCTGTGGGGGAAGAGCTAGAGATGACTGTAATTGTTACATATTTTTCCTTTATATAAATTATGCCAAAATCTACCTCCCTATGCCTTCCACAAATCATTTCTAGTTCTACCCTCTGCTTTCCTTGGTTGTACCAAGCAGTACCAGTCTAATCCTTCTTTTACCTGACAACCCTTTCTATTTCAGTATAATTGATGTTTTAGCCCAAAATCAGATCAGATCAATACATTTATTCCTACTAACTTTTATTATATAAAGGACATCCCAACATCTTAGGCTATCCCCATGAGTCAGGTCATCATGGCACACTCAGCATTGATCCCTAGTCATTGTACTGGCTACCATACTACCTCCTGTCTGAGGTGATAGTTCTATTTGATCACCATCTTTCCTGCAATTGTTACTATTTCTATAGGGTGGCAAAATTTCCAGAGCACTTTCTTCACATCCCTGGGAGGTGGTTGAGGAAGTGGAATCTTATAAAGGTGCAAAGACTTGCCCAAGGTCACACATCTAGGACATGAACTCTGTGTGTGTGTGTGTGTGTGTGTGTGTGTGTGTGTGTGTGTGTGTGTGTGTGCTCGATCCAAACAACCACATTTTCCTGTCCCTGTCCTTTATAATATGCTGAGAGCTGCTGTGCTGGAGTAGAAGGAGCCCTAAATTAGAAATCTGAACATCTGCATTTGAAACCTTGATATTTATTAGCAGTATGACTTTGGGCAAGACTCTCTTTATTTCTAAGCATATTTTCTCAGTGGTAAAATGGGGACAGAAATTCCTTACTATCTTTACTATGGCAAGGATCAAATGAGAAAGAAGTCTTTGGGCTGAACTGAAGGGAAGTATATTCTCTGTGTCTATCTGTTTGGGTCTCTTTGTTCTAAGTTTCAAATAAGATAAATATTTAGAGTATACTCTCTAACAGATAAGGATCATACTTTTCAAAAATAAATTTTATTGATATCTTTTGTTTTAATACTACTTTAATTTCACCTTATTCCTCCTTTTTCCCATCTCTGAGATCTATTCCATATGACAGACTTTTTTCTTAACTTAATATTTGTTTTCCCCTAATTGCAAGTAAAAACAATTTTTACCATTTATTAGTTTTTGCTTTTTAAGGTTTTGAGTTGCAAATTCTATCCCTACCTTCCTTCCATCCACCTTGAGACAAAGCAGTCACATACAACATTTCCATATTAGTCATTTTGACAAAGACTTTTTTAAAATGAGAAGAAGAAGAGGGTGAAATCAGAAAAAAAACTGATCAATACATTGAAAAAACATTTGAAAATATATACAATGTCCCACACCTGTGGACCTCTGACCTCTGCAATGGGATGGAGGGAGATATTTTTTCTTCTTTGGAACTTTGTTCTTTTTAATTTTGCAAGATTTTTTGTGATTGTTGGGTTTTTTTAAGTTACATTGTTACAGTCATTGTACACAGGGTTTTCTTGGCTCTGCTTACTTCACTTTGCATCGGTTCAGCTTAAGTCTTTCTATACTTCTCCATGTTCTTACTACACAATAAGGGCCATCATTTCTCTAAAACTCTCACTCAAAACTTAACAAAATACTCTGCATTTAATTATTGAATAATTGAGTTTTGTGTAAAATACTACATAAATATCACCTATTTAATAGTTGACTATATATCTACTAGTGGATTGTGCCTTGAAAGACAGTGTGCAGTAGTGAATAGCAAGCAAGCCTCAGAGTCAGGAAAACCTAGGTTCAAGTCCTGCCTTTGACATACTGACTAGTTGACCCTGGTCAAGTCACTTAACTTCTCAGAGTTCCTGGCAACTCTAAGACTCTAAGTTGTAGAACAGATGATCTACATTGATAGAAACTAGTTCCCTACAACAATGGAATTATAAGTCAGGTCCAAAAAAATAGATTCTTAATAATAAATTACTAATACATAATAATTGGTGTTTTGTTACTATTATTATTATTTAACACTACTATTACTACTACTATTACTATATCTGTGAGCCCTCTAAGATTTCTGAGGCAGAGATTAGGGAGCTGAAAATAGTCCAAATTGCCTGGAGCCCAAGGGGCATGTTGGGGTGGAGAGGGAAAGCAGCAGAGCACAACCCTTTTGCAAATGGAGAGCATTAGAGCCTGACCTCCTAGGAAAGGCTGCTTTGGAGTGGGTTAATTAGTCCTGGGAACTAAATGGTTGGCTCCTCATTAACTGTTATCACTTTGTCCTGCTCGTTAAGAAGTGATTCCTGACAAAGAAGACTAAAGGTTATGAGACTGGAGATACTGAAGAATGTTTTAGTGTTTTCCACCACCTCTAGCCCCAACCCACTCCCAATGGGTTCCTATCAAGGGACAGTGTTGTCTTGACCTTAATTTAAATAGGGTTATAGAGACCCAGAAGCTCTAAGCTACCCCCTCCCACCCCCGCCCCATCCATTCTATGTAGCAATCCAGCCAGTAGACTCCTCTGGGGAAGGGAGAAGGGGAAGGTAATACATATTTATGGAATACCTACTATGTGCTAGGCACTGTGCTAAACAAATATTTCATTTGATCCTCACAACTCTGTGAGGTTGGTAACGGTTAATTTTACAGTTGAAGAAAATGAGGCAAACAGAAGTTAAGTGACTTGCCAAAAAGAGTCACATAGGTAGTGTCAGGTCACATTTGAACTCAGGTCCCACACCCAGCACTTTATCCACTGTATTATCAGCTGCCTTGTGATAATGCTGAGTAGGACTTTGCAGGATGGATGTCCCACGCCCAAGCCCAGGCAGAAATAGTGAGAAAAATAAAAAAGGTTGGGGGAGAAATAAGAAAGGAAAGTGAAGGAGTGATCATCTCTATGTGTGCATGAGTGGGGGTGTGTCCATTAACAATGAAACTAGGAATATTTTTTATTGCGTTAGAACAGTTTGTGGTGGGAAATTGGGGAAATGACCCAAGGTTATGCAGATATTAAGTGGCATATGTAGAATTAAGGCTGTTGTCTCTCTATCTACTGTTCTCTTCACTGTGCCATAGGATCATAGACTTAGGAAACTAGAAGGAACCCTAGAAAGCCTCAAATACAACCCCTTCATTTTACAGATGAAGAAACTAAGGCCCAGAGAAGAGGTCAAGTGATTTACCTAAGATCACAGCTCTAATAAATATCTGAGATGGGAATTGAACCCATGTCTTTTTTACCTCAAGGTCAATGCCCTATCCACTATATCACACTGCCTCTCCTTGTTTTATGGATGATGAAGCTAAGGAACATCCAACTAACAATTACCCACTCTGAAGATAAGCAGAGTAAATAGAGTTAGAGAAGATAATCTAACAATTAAAGCTATCCCAGTGAAGAACAATCTACCTCCAGAGAGAAAGGGCTCCTTCTTATTGAAGATCATTGAGCAAAAGTAGATTGACCATGTGCCAGCTATGTTATGGACAGCATGGTTAAGGTACCATTAGACTAGCTGGTCTTGGATGCTGTCCAGTGCTGAGACTGGGTAGTAGACTCCACACTAGGATGAGAAGGACCTTAGCAGAGGAACAGGATGGGGACTTTTAAAGAAAATGAGAAATGAGCCTAGCAATAAGGAGCCAAGTCTGGGGTGGAGAAAAAGAGATGAGGATGATGGAACTGGCAACAGAAATGATTAGCCTTTGAGAGGGGAAAGTCTGACCAATGACGCAGAAGAGGTCGTAGGGAAAGCAGACCCTTAAGACAGAATAGAAACTTGGGAAGGGGAAAAAGAAGAAGGGGTAGCAGTTGCTCCTCAGTTCAGTAGAAGTTCAAGAGCCAAAATTGTAGCTGTCGCAGAGACAGTTCCTCCCAGAAAGGAAGTATCCCCTACTGAACACTGAACATCCTATGCTAGCAACATCTTGGATACTTGTGTAGAGAACTTTCAGCATTTCTGTATGTGTGCCTGTGTGTACATTCATGAATGCAAGTATGCCTGTCTGTATCTATTTATATGTAGCATTGTTTTGTCTTTGTGTGTTGTGGGACATTATTCATCACAGGGTCCTGAATATAATAAATGCTTAATAACTCTCTGTTGATTAAGTATCCCATCCCTGGACTAGAAATATAGGACCATTGCTGTAGCTTCCCAGAAACAGGAGAGAAAGAAGCAAGTAAGGGCCAACTGTGTGATAGAAAAAAGTACTGAACTTGGAGATGGAAGACCTATGATCAAAACTTAGCTTCTGTGGGATTTTGAGCAAGTTACTTCACTGATGTGGTTTTCAGTTTCCCCGTTTGTAAAAACTGGGGTTTTAGTCCAGCCCAGTACCTTCATGGCTTCTTTCTACAATATCCCTGACAATCCAGTCTCCATTTGACTACCTCCAGTGATGGGGAATTCACTATCTTTTGAGGTAGCCTAGATGGAAGATGATCAAGAGAGAAATAAAAAGGTTGCAAACTGGTCTGAATTGGTTTAAACTGACTGTGGCCTGATTGAATCAGTTACAACTGGTTTTAGCTGGTTTGAACTGGCTTTAGCTAGTTTAACTGGTTTGAACTGGTCTAAGTTATTACTAGTTTGGGCCAGTTTGAACTAGTTTCAACTAGTTTGGGCCAATTTAAACTGGTCTGCATTTGAACTGGGCTGAACTGGTGTGACTTGTTTTGAACTACTCTGAACTGGTTTTGGCTAGTTTGAAGTGGTCTGAGTTGGTCTAAACTGCTTCTTTTAAAGTTTAAACTTGTTTGAACTGGTATTGGCCATTTTGAACCAATTTAAACTAGTTTTTTGATGACAGAGACAAAATGGCGGAGTAAAAGCAGGGACTTCCCTGAGCTCTCCCTCAAAGCCCTCCAAATACCTGTAAAAAAATGACTCTAAACAAATTCTAGAGCTATAGAACCCACAAAATGACAGAGTGAAACAAATCTCCAGTCTAAGACAACCTGCAAAGTTGACAGGAAGGGTCTTTTGCACCGCTCAGGGAACAGAGCACAGTCAGGTGTGGGTCACTCTAGATGACAGATAGATAGATAGATAGATAGATAGATAGATAGATAGATAGATAGATAGATAGATAGATAGATAGATAGATAGGTAGGTAGATGGCATAGGGTGAGTTGAACATGAAGGGATGATGTTTAAAAAATAAAATTAAGAGGTAAGAGGAATATTTCAGGAGAAGGAGAAGGAGAAAGGGATAGAATGTGATAAATTATCGCACATAAAAAAAGGCAAGAAAAACGTTTCACAGTGGAGGAGAAGAAGGGAGAGGTGAGAAGGAATGAGTGAACCTTACTGTCATTGAATTTGGCTTAACTGGATATCTTACCCTACAGGAAAGTAGGGGGGAAGGGGATAAGAGGGCGGGGATTGATAGAAGGAAGGGCAGATTGGGAAAGGGGGTAGTCAGAAGGAAACACTTTTGAAAAGGGACAGGGTTAAAGGAGAAAACAGAATAATTGGGTGATGGGATAAGATAGCCTTTCCCAACATGATGATTATGGGGGTGTTTTGTATAACTACACATGTATCCCTTCTCAATGAGTGTGGGTAAGGAGGGAAGAATGGAGAGAATTTGGAACTCAAAGTTTTAAAAATAAATGTTAAAAAAGTTGTTCTTACATGCAACTGAGAAATAAGATATACAGGCAAAATGGAGTAAATAAATCTATCTTGCCCTATAAGAAAGTGAGAGTGAGGGAGATGGGGGGATGATAGAGGGGAAGGCAGATTGGGAGAAGGGGTAATCAGAATGCATGCCATTTCGAGGTGCCGGGAGGGGAAAGATGGGGGAAAATTTGGAACTCAAATCATGTGGAAATGAATGCTGCTAACTAAAAATAAATAAATTCTTAAAAATAAATAAATAAACCAGTTTTGACTAGTTAAAATCGGTATGGATCAGTTTAAACTGGTTTAGGGTGGTTTAAGCTGGTTTTGGTTGGGTTTAACTATTTTTTATAGTTTCAATTGTTTTTTTCCTGATTTTAACTGGTTTGGGGCAGTTTAATCTAAACTAGTTTGGGGTGGTTTGAACAGATTTTAACTGGTTCTTTTTTTTTCTGGTTCTAACTGGTTTGTGGTCATTTTAACTGGCTTGTGGTCATTTTAACTGGTTTTGTTTTTTTCTGGTTTGAACTGGTTTAGGGCAATTTTAACTGTTTTTTTTCCAGTTCTAACTAGTTTTGGGCAGTTTTAACTTTTTTTCCAATTTTATCTGTTTTTTAACTGGTTTGGGGTGGTTTTAACTGTTTTTTTTTCTGGTTTTAACTGATTTGGGGTAATTTCAACTGTTTCCTCCAGTTTAAACTGGCTTTAACTGGTTTTGGCTGATTTAAACTGGTCTGGACAGGTGTAAACTCATTTTAGTCAGTTTCAGCCTGTTTTATTCAGTTTGAACTGGGTGGGTTTTTTTTTGCCAGTCTGAACATCCTCATTCTAAGATCTTTGACCTCTCATCACATGTAAAACAAGTCTAATCTCTGTTCCACATAAAAACCCTCCAAATATTTGAAGACTAGGAGGTGACTTGGCCAGGGTCACATATCTTTTAGGTGGAAGAGCTGTTATATGATCCCAGGTTATAAGATAATAGATCTTACATTAGAATCATGACTGAGGGATAGGATTTGAATCCAGGTTCTCTGACTCAAGGAGCTTTATCAGCTTCATCACTATCCCCCCCACACATTAGGATGATTGCTCCCTTCCTGTCCTCTCTCGCTCCTCATTCTTTCAGTCGTTCCTCAAATGAATGTCCTACAGTCTTATCAGAGCTGAGTACCCTTCCCCAGAACCAGCTGACCCCTTTCCCAGGAGACCAGGCTATGGAGCAGAATATGTTCAAGGCAAAAAGCCCCGATGCCCCCTCTGAATTCTCCCTCGATCCACTCTTGGACTGTGATGAAAAACAAGCAGGTCTCCACTGATCTGGGCTTCAGAAATTTCCTTTTTGATTAAACCTCCTTTATATTGCATCTAAGTTTCTTGGGGACTATTCTTTTATATCATAGAACAATCAGGAGGTACAATGGAGTCTCTAATCTGACCTGACCAGGATAGCATTGTGTGTCCCCTTAAGGAGTGAGAGGAAGGAGTTATTAAGGGACAAAAT
Source organism: Bettongia penicillata ogilbyi (assembly GCA_023548195.1). Taxonomy (NCBI): domain Eukaryota; kingdom Metazoa; phylum Chordata; class Mammalia; order Diprotodontia; family Potoroidae; genus Bettongia; species Bettongia penicillata. Next base: position 121,034 of record JAJHZJ010000304.1, read on the forward strand.
GGACTTATGAAAAACTCCTGTATCCAGATGGGACCAACCTGTGTAATCACAACAGTTACTACTTCTTTAGGAACAGTTTACAAAATACTGTCTTCATAGGAACTTTGTGAAGTAGACTGTGTGAAAGCTATCTTTGTTTTACAAAGGAAAAAATGGAGAGCTAGGAAATATGGCTTGTCTTAGGATCACGTAACTTATAAGGACCAGAGGTAGGAGCCTCTAGGAATGGGGAGGCAGGCACAAAGTAGATCAAAACTCCTATTAATCCGTGTCTATGAGGGGTTGCTGTACTTCCAGCCAGAGCAAGATAGGCAGACCCAGTACTCCTCCTCTTCAACTCCCTGACAAAAACAAAAAAGAAAATGGTTTAAGTTTTCCTGGAAGTGTGAATAGATTTACAATGGGACTTCCAAATACTCTCTCCCAGTCCTCCTTCTGACTACTAGCATATTTGCTAGGTGCCTTTCTAGGACTCAAACCCAAGGTTCCCAGAGTGCTAAATGGCCCATGGAAGAATCTATTGAACCAGGTTACCTCAGAGAAACATAGATTTAGAATTGGAAGGGACCCTGGAGGCTATTTAGTCCATTCCCCTCAGTTCATAAATAAAGAAAGTAAGGTTTAGGGAAGTGATGTTGTGTGCCCAAGGACAGACAAGTAGAAAGCAGTGCTGAGATATGAACCTAGGTGCTAAATCCAAGCTTCCACCCATTGTTACCACATTGCCTCCTGTGATACCATAATATAGTTTGGTTATCACGTATAAAAGCCTTTGTAGTGAAATCAACCAATCAGAAGGCACTCATGTACCAGGCAGTGGTGAAATAAAGACAGAAACAATACAGACTCTGCCTCCAAGGAGCGTAAGATGGCATCATTGCCCCTACAAAGTAAAGACACAGATAAGAACCATGTGTTGCTTATAAGACTCACCAATACTCTCCCACACCCAAATGTTCATCCACACACATTCCAGGATAGGGAGGAGAAGGGGAGGAGATAACTGTGCCCATCTCTGACCCCACACCCTACTTGAAGGACTCTGTTCTGGTTTTTCCTCTATCCTCCCCTTAACCTCACTCTGTAAACTCCTTACCATTCCTACCCAGCAGAAACTGATACAAGGTAGTCAACCCTGCCCAAGGGATAATAACAGTAATTGTCATCATTTTTATTATTATAACAATGACAACAACTTGTATCTCTACACTGCTTTAAAATTTGATTTTGGGAGGCAAGAATATAAGCATTATCATCCCCATTTTATAGATGAGTAAGCTAAGGCCTAAGAAGAGGGAAGTGATTAGCCTGAAGTCAAACAGCCAGTAAGTGGCAGAGCTGTCTCATGAAGGTGGGTTTCCTGATTCCCTGTCCAGTGCTCTATCCACAGTATCCACTAAGCTGCTCGTATGGGCCTGGGCTCTGGCAGGGTTGGTGTCACCTTGAGAAGAGTTATTGGGGAATGCAAAATCCAACCTGAAACCCCATAAAGCAAGGGAATATTACACGCAAAAGGCCACATGGTGAGGAAACTAATCTGAAGGGACAAGAAATCAATGGAAATTTCTATTTAGGTCAGAAATCAATAGGAATTTCAAGGTAGGAAAAGGGGGAATTACTTACCTTTAATTTGAGCTCTCTTCAAGTAGGCTCTTTGGTGAGGCCAAGTGTCTGAGCTCCCAGGAGCCAAGGACAGGGCAGGCCAGGGCTGTAAGATTCTTTGTGGGCTCGATCCAAACTTGTTCCACTTCACACAGATCCATGTGCCCTACGATATCCCCAGCTCCTGCCAGGTTAAAGCAAGACTCTCTTTAGAGATGCCCCACCAAAAGGGATCTCAGGATCTGTGTCTATTAGCCTTGTCTGTTGGACTTTGGGGTGGAATTGGGGCCCTCTGACTTTCTAGGGTGGGGTTTGGAGTCAGAAGATTTGTTTCTCACTAGCTAGGAGAACACTCAGCTGGGAGTTACAGTGGTTAGAACATCAGACATGAAGTCAGGAAGACCTGACATCAAATCCAACCTCAGATACTTACTAGCTCTGTGTGACTCCTAGTAAATCACTTTGCTTCTGTCTGCCTCAGTTTCCTCAATTGTAAAATGGGAATGATATAGCATCTACCTCCCAGAGTTGTTTAAATGATCAAATGAGATAATATTTGTAAGGTACTTAGCATGCTGTCTGGCACAAAGTAGGTGCTTAATAAATGTTTCTTTCCTTCCTGTGGGCCTGGGATTCAGATTTTCCCATTTGTAAAGTTAGGGAGTTACACTAGATACTATCTAAGGTCCCTTCCAGCTCTTACATTCTGGTATTCTGGTTTTCTTGGGTCCTCAACACATGTCTCAGCCTAAAGGCTCCACACAACCCTTCCAGTCATAGAACATAAAATATCAAAGCCAGAGGGGGCCTCAAAGAGTTCTCAGATGAAACTCAGACCAAGAGAAATGAAGCAACTTGCCGAGGGCTAGACAAGCTTTAGGGAGCACAGCAGGTCTCCTCACTCTGGGGAATGTACCCAGTCCATAATGTCAGTCCAACCACAGCAGTTAGGATTTTAGGTAAGGTGAGTAGAGTGATGCTGGCTCCAGTGCCAGGTGTACCAATTAACTTCTGGTGTGACTCTGAGTAGGTCCTTTCCAGTCTTTGAGTCTCAGTGTCTTCATCTGAAAAATGGGGGTGATAAAATCTGAACTACTAACTTTGCAGTGCTATTGTGTAAAAAGTATTTGTAAACCTGAAACTACCACAGAAATTCAGGTCATTATTGTAAGAGTAATTATAGAGGAGAGAAAAGGGAGAAGAGGAAGGTGAGAGGGAAATACAAAATCAAGAGGCAGGAAAAGAGAGGAGGATAGAACCCAAAGAACAAAGGAGATGGGAGAAAGATGTCAGGGATTTGGGAGAAGAGGGAAAAGAGTAGATGGCAATCAAGGGGTAGAGGGAAGGTAACAAGATGAGAAGAAAGAAAAGGAAAGAAATAACAGTTCTCCTAGTCATGACCCTCATGAATATCTCAAGGTGGTCCTGATATCATCCTAACTCCACTATTTGGTTGTTATTCAGTCCTTTCAGTTGTATCTAACTCTTCATGACCCCACTTGGGGTTTTCTTGGCAAAGACACTGGAGTGGTTTGCCATTTCCTTCTCCAGGTCATTTTAGAGATGATGAACTGAGGCAAAAAGGGTTAAGTGACTTGCCCAGCATCACACAGAGAGTAAGTGTCTAAGGTTGTATTTGAACTTGACTTCCTGACTCCAGGCCCAGTTCTCTCTATCCACTGTGCTACCTAGCTGCCCCTATCCCCTGCTCCAATCTACAGGTTCTTAGTCAACTGTTGTCCTTTATGCTTATACCAACCAGTTCAAGTACAGGACAGAAAAGAGGGCTATTTGGATTGTCCCCTCCCACATCAGGCCCCCTTTGGTTATCAAAAAGATTTTCCACCAAGCACAGTAGGGTCCTGTAAAGGTATGTGGTAGAGCCATCATTGGCCTTAACTGTAAATTTTTCAGTCCCAGGTTCCCATATGGCACAATCGCATGTAGATGTATACATGAGCTGACTCTTTCTGATGGTGGTAGTGGGCAATGTTACATCTGGGGGCCTTACATACTCCAAATTTGATGGGGCAGAATCTCAAACAATTGCCTTGTCAAAGGAGCAACTGAGGAAATGAGAAACTATCATCATAAACTCTTCTGTATTGGAAGACTGACCCTCAGTTCCATTATCCCAGCTCTGAGTTATTTAGAGGTACTTCAAATATAGTTTATGTTTAATTCCTTGGTATTCTCTTTGAGATCAGAGACCACTCAACTTTTATCTTTTCATTCCCAGAGGACCATGGACATCTAGCCCATATTCTGTGCTTCAAATGTGTTGAAGATCAGCGTACAAGAAGGGGTCAAAGGGAGAGAAAACAGACACATATGTGACTATCCAGGTCATCGTCCCATAGGCAGCATATAGAACCATGCCCACCTCAAAGAGGTTCACTAAGGCTTCTTAGACTAGCCTTCCAGTTTTCCTTCCTGCTTCAAGTCTCATCCAACTTCAGTCCATCCCATTTTCATTTACTGAAGTGATTTTCCTAAAGTACAGATCTGATTGTGCCAACCCATCTCTACTCAGTAAGCTCCAGTGGATCCCTATTACCGCCTTAATTAATAGGAATTCCTCAGTTTGGGATTTAGAATCCCTCACAACCTGGACCTTTCCTTCCTTTCCAGTTTTCCTATACTTTATTTCCCTCCACAGACTCTAAAACCCAGCTATACTGGCATCCTTGCTATTCCTTGAACAGGACAGTCCATTTTCTGACTTTTCACTAGCTGATTCCCATGCCTGGAATGCTATACCTCCTAATCTCTTCCCTGACCTCCTTCGAGATGGCTCAGGTTGGAATGCTCATCTGTTACGGAATGGCTAAAAAATCTGAGAAATAAGATTGTGATGGAATGCTACTATACCATAAAAAAATGATGAGCTGGTTGATTTTAGAAAAACATGGAAAGATGTGTATGAAAAAATGAAGTTTAGTGAAATGAGCAGAACCAAGAGAATACTGCTAACACTAACAGAAATATTGTTTGAAGAACAACAGTGAATGGCCAATTATTCTGAGTATTTTAAATACTTAAATCAACTCTAAAGACCTATGAAGGAAGATGCTACCCAACTCCAGAAGAATAACCAATGAATAGAAGCATGTATAGCGTGGTTTTACATTGATCTGTGTCAGATAACAGCCTTCTTTAATTCAGGGTGGTGATGGAGGGAAGGAGACAGTTCAGAACTTAAAATGTAGCCCCTCAAAAATCAATTAAAAATGCCAATAAAAATAGCTCAGATCCCATATTTTACAAGAGGTCTTTCCCCAACCTAACCGCTCATGCCTTCCTTCTAGGGTACCTTCCATTTATTTAGATATGTACATAATTATTTGTCTATTCTCTCCCCAACTTGACTGAGAGTTCCTTGAGGGCAGACTGTTATTGCCTTTCTTTGTAGCCACAATGCTTAGCACATTGTCTAGCATATAGGAAGCACCTAGTAAATAGTAATCAACAAATGCTTGCTGAGTTACTGATTGATTCCAAATGATGCGTAGATAAATGTCCTTTCCAAGTGTCCAAAGCTTCCATGGGTCTGAATAGGTCTCTGGAAATAAAAAAAAAAGCTCTATAGTTTCTGCCAGTCATTATATTCAAAGAACTATTCCTCTTCCCTAAATCTCCTAGCTGTTGTCTATTGACAGCTCACCTGTTTTCCCAAAGCCATGTATTAAGTACCAAACACAAAGCCTTCAGAAATATAGCTGAAGATTTCTATTAAGGCCTTTTCTTTAGTAAGACATAACCAGAGCTCTGACCCTTTGCCACAGCAGAGATGGGACCAAGATCTGCCATAAGACACTGGACGCTTAGTTAAGGAGAGAGAGAGGGTGGGGCAGAGCCAAAATGGCAGACTAGAAAGACACACTTTCGCAGGGTTCCCCCCAAGCCCATAAAATACCTGTAGAGAGGGACTCTCAACCAATTTTGGAGCAGCAGAAGTGGAGAACAACAGAGTGGAGATTTCCAGCCCACGGTGACCTGAAAGGCCCATGGAAACGTCAGCTGCATCAGACATGGGAGCTGAGCTCAGAGCCCAGCCCAGCCTTGGCCGTGGCATGCTGAGACTCTGGGAGGACAACACCTCGGGGGCGGAATCTCCAGTCACAATAATGGGTCCTCAGATCCCCCGGCCCATGGGCACCAAAGGTCAGTGATGTGGTTTTATCAGGGAGTCAGGAAGGGAGAAGGGCCTTCCCATAGCTTCTGCAGCAGGCAGCGGCCACAGAGCCAGCACAGCAGCCCCTGCAGACTGCTTGTTGTTGGAGCATAAAAACCTCTGGGGGTGTTGAAGAGCTGAGTCTTACCTCAGCCCTGGATGGAGGCCTTGGCTGAGCTGGTCTTTGTCTCAAACCGAATGGCGGCCCTGCCCATCCAGCTTATCTGAAAATCAGCCCCAAGTGCTAACTTTGTAGAACTAGAGGTCAAGTGGCTGTGGAGAGGTATCTGCTAAGATTTTGGGCACAAAAATCCCTCTCTGTGTCCAGACCAGCACACGCTTGATTGTGCCACCTTGGAGGAACTGAGATCTCATAGATTCTCAGAGTATACCCTACTCTTGACAAAGGACCCAAAAGTCAAGTAACAGGTTGGGAAAATGCCCAAAAAAGGGGAAAAAAAATAAGACCATAGAAGGTTACTTTCTTGGTGAACAGATATCTCCTCCTATCCTTTCTGACAAGGAAAAACAATGCTTACCATCAGGGTAAGACATAGAAGTCAAGGCTTCTGTATCCCAAACATCCAAAATAAATATTCAATGGGCTCAGGCCATGGAAGAGCTCAAAAAGGATTTTGAAAATCAAGTTAGAGAGGTGGAGAAAAAACTGGGAAGAGAAATGAGAGAGATGCAAGAAAAGCATGAAAAGGAGAGAGATACAGGCACACCTACTTTCTACTGGAAGTTTCCCTTCAGGTTAGTGAAAGCACAAAGAAGAGACACTGAGAAGTGCCCAAATCAGATATGCTTATTTTTTAAAATGGAGTGGAATCCTTTCCATTCTCCCAAAGATTCACTTGGATCTCACTCTTATTCTAAGACAAGTACAAACTATCTAAAGGCACAAAAGTTGGCCCACCTAATTAAATCTTTCAGCAGTGCTCCTTCCTTAAATCTCCCCAGTAATGCTACCATTGCAACAGTATACTAAGCAGAGAGGACTCTGCTGTTATCTGTTGCTCCAGGAAGTGGTCTCAGGTGAATCAACCTCCTGAGAATAGCTTCACTACTTCCACTGGCCATGGTGCTGATCACTCCCCTGATGACAAAGCTAACACCAAGCAGTTGACAAGCTACTCTTCCTGAGAAGGGGTGACAACAGGGACAAGGAACTAGAAGCAAAGTTCTAGGACCATTCATTCTGCTCATGGCATCAGGATAGCACTGAACAAGGACCACTGACCCTGGAGTCATAGGACTTGAGATCCCAGAGCTACCGTTTACAATCTGTCTAATCTCTCATAAATCACTTAACTATGTTATCATATGTAAAATGAGGCAGTTGGATTAAATGATCTCTAAGGCCCCTTCCAGTTTGAGATGCAATTTTTTTATCCTACTATGAACCAACCCAATATAACTGGGAGAAGGCATCCTGCCCTAATATAATAGATTTACTCTGGAACCTTATAAGGTTCCAGATGTTATATCTGGATGTTAAATATGTTAAATCTATAAAAGGATGTTAAATCTGTAAAAGACCTTAGAACTCCAACACCTTCCCTCCTGTGACCATCCAGGAACACCAAAAATAATTCTAGACCTTTAACACAACTAGTCATGGGGTGACAAAACAGATTTTAACTCTGCTGCCACCACCTGAGACTTGCTTCTCCCCCACCCTACCTCTTGGTCCCAAGCTCATCTCTTCTAGCCCTTTTCAAGAAATCAGTTTGTTTGAATAGTTACATCTGATATTGTCTTCCAGTCTAATGATTATTATCATCATCATACCCAGTTCTGTAAGATTTTAAAGGTTTACAAAATGCTTTTTTCACAACAGTCCTGGGACGTTAGGAGTCTAGGCTGAGCTTCTTCTGATTCTTCCTCTCTTGCATTGATTCCTAAAGGAGTTCAGCTGGTTCCCAAGATTGTATGAGCTCTCCTCAATTTTGGAATGGAAGGGCAGATTTTGCTTGGTCCCTAGCAATCCTAAATTATTTTCTTCCCTAGTTTTCCTTATCCTCATGAATTCCTTTTGGGGAGATGTCTCAGTCTGTAGCCTCAAAGTCTATCACATGGAGCAGTGAACAGAAGGAAAAACGGTGGATTAGAAATCAAAAGACCTAGAATTTGAGTCTTAACCATGCCACTACCTAGCTATGTGACCTTAGGTTAAGTCACTTCCCCTCCTCTGGACTCTAGTTTTTTTTATAAAATAAGAAACTTGGACTGAATGATCTCTAATGTCCCTCCCACTCTAACATTCTATGATGGAGGAGCAAAATCCATAATGCAACCAGACCAGTGATAAAGGGGAAGATGCATCTGAAGACACAGATGGAGACATATCTGTTCCTTGATGATACTGAAATAGGAACAGTTGCAGATAGTATAGTTCTAGGGCCATTTATTCTGCTCATGGCATCAGGAGTCCATTCTACTTCTATCCTTCATCCTCAGCAATAATTAGAGCATCCTCCTATCAGGAAGGACAGTAAAATAATATAAATAAAAGAGAACTATACAAATTAAGGCCTGAAAACCACAATCCTGGAGCAGAATATATGAGGCTGACCTAAACAAAGATGGTAATGAGTAGCAGGATTCCCTACATCCTCATACCTGAGAGGGGATAGAGACAATGCCTGGCAGCTCTGTCACATGCTGTTAGTGCTAGTTCTTGGAGCTATAATACTGGTGAATAAATAAACAATTCTACAGTTCTCCTCTCCTCAAGATGAGGGGAAGACAGTCTACCCCAACTGCTTATGAAAACTCTGGGCTAGTAGGGTGGAATGAATAAGTATAAGGGGATAGAAATTATAAAGATGCAACCTCGGAATAGAGAATGCTTGAACATAAGAATGTCAGAGCTGGATAGAATGTTAGGTCACAGAATACATAAATGCTAGCAATAGATGATGCCTTAGAACATAAAATTAGAGCAGTACTGAGTCCTAGAAGATAGTATGTTATAACCAGAGGGTACAAAATCACAAAGAATTGAGTTGAAAAGACCTCAAGACATTCTTTGAGTGTAACCCATGCCTGAATAGGAATTCCTGAAAAGTGGTCCAGAATATCTAGAGGGTTCATGGCACACAGCTATTGAATTGATTTTGGGTAGGCACACCTGGCACTGAAAGAAAAAATGTCCTTTTTCAGAAAGGAATCAACTCTTCTATATAGGAGTGATAAACATTCTGGATCTGATGGTAAAGCTAGTACAGTCCTCTCCATAGGATGATACCTTCTGAGGGTGTTATAAGGATTCTGGACTCCATTCTCTGTTCCTATGTTCTCTGTGATCAGCACAGTCAGGTTACCTGGACCTGTATCTTATGTTAATTCTCATGTTCTAGGCTTCACATTTGTTTGTTTCTCTACTTGGATCTCAAGTGGAATAGATACTGGAGGGAGAGGCAAATAGCAAATTTAAGCTGGAAAGTACATGATAAATGCCGAGCTCAGATGACAGAATAACCCTTGGATAGAACCACACAGCAAACAAAAGTACTAAAGATTGGGCAACCAAGAGTACATTTTTTAAATTCCTGGATATACTGAAGACTGAGATGCAAACATGGAAGGCTCAGTAGCATCAACATAATACCCCTCTAATGTATGCCTATGATACCCCAGGCTTTACTGTCCTTGACATTTGGACAAAAATCCAAGCTACGCTTTCAAGTATCAGGAAATGAAGATATGAAGACTCACAGCCAGTATGTCACTCAACTGAGGAGAAATCAGTGGAAGAGGACCTACCCTTTTTCTACAACTTCCAGTTGGAGGATCCACAATTGAAATAGACAATGGTATGATCACCAGGTTCACTGTCAAGAACTTCAGGGAAATGATGGAGTTCCCCTTAAAAGATATTCATATCAAGATAAAAACACAAGGTATCAGACTGGTGGAGAGATGCCCCCAAATGAGACTAAATTATCAATCTCTATATAAAATAACCCTGGAGAATTGTGAGAGCTCTGTAAATGTTGCTATATCACAACCATCTAATGCCCATAGAGTAGTTAGTTGGACTCCTCTGAGAAGTACAGGATTCATTGACAGTCATGGAAGCGAGCTAAGATGGGCCAAACCCCATTTGCATATGTACCATTAGTGTCAAAGGATGGTCCCTAAATGAAGAAATAAAAAGTTGCATGTTGGTATACTCAGGGGATAAGAAGCCTCTGCCAAGACTGAAGAGGAACTTGTGCCAGATGGAAGAGTTAAGAGACTATTCCTTTCCTGTCTAATTTTCTATGTATGGAGGAACATCATCTACATTGGCTGACTCACTGGAATCATTAGTACTATTGAGCCTGAGCCATGTGAGCCAATAGGCCCAAAATTAGGCCAAAGGCCAATGGGCCTTTGGAAAATGACCCACTCAGCATGGGGGAGTTAATAGGAGTGAAGATGTGATAGTAGGTCACCAGGACTATCTGGCCCATGATTAGGTTAGTATTTGATGCTCCTGGAGCAACAGGTGAAGATGATATGCATGTATTCAAGGAGTGCCCACAAATGGAACACATATAAGGTATTTTCTTTAAGAAGTCCCCGAACATGATGCTATATGCATTGTGATCTTATGCCTGACCTACTGTTAGTCTTATATGTTATGCACATGACCTATTTGTTGTTTTGTATAGAACTCTACCATATAATATAATGTACTATCTTTCTTCATGTAACTTAAGTGTTCAATTAAATGCACCTTTAATTGGATGTTAGGTACTATGTATGTGCATGTGGTATATGTATCTGGGATAATTGACTGTGATGACACTTTATGCAAATTAATGGATACTATATGATATATATTTACAACTACTTATACCAGGTGTAATTTGCCAGGACTGCTCATTTTTTTTTAATGAGTGTAGAATGTAGTAGAGTCATTCCAATGGGAAAGGGACTATATTTCCTATAGAGTTAAGGAATTAAGGAACAGAGTATATTTCATAGAATTCTTTAGCACAGAGAATTATTGAGTTACTATTGGGAAAAGTTTCCAGGACTCCATTTCCCACAAGAAGGTGAGCCTCCAGTACTGGGTGACTGCATAATGGGGTGATAATGGAAGGAGCTCTCAGGGGAGCAGAAGGGAAATCAGTATGGGGGGTCTTTGAAAGGTGTATCTGAGACTGCAAAGGCAGTGTTCAATAACCCATCATGTCCCTAAGAGCTAAAGGAGTTAAGAGAGTCAATTTATAGACTAGAGAGAGATAGTAAAATCTATAGAAATTTCAAATGTAGACCCAAGCACTGTGTAGACAAAGCTGGCCAACCTTTGGTTCAGCCATATCAGCATCTAAGCCATATTCCCTTTCCCTGTTGGAGAGGTACAAGTCTTACAGAAGCTGTCTACAATGGTAAAAATCAGAGAAGCGGTTCTAACTCCTCAGAAAAGGCTTTGAGATATGTTTTTATATTGTTTTACCTTGCAATCTTTCCCTAATTAAATATTTTACTAAATTGTGGTGTGGTTCTTGCCTAGTCTATTATCATGGAACTAACTGGGTAGAGTTGTTGAAGTTCCCAGGAAGTTAGATAGGGCTTGAGTCAAAAGAGGTATTATGGATACCGTTCCCTCCCCCAAAATCTATTAAAATCTTATATCAAACTATTCAAATAAATATTTGGTATTGATAATTAGCAGATATACACACATGTATATGTGTGTGTATGTATGTATATATGTGTATATATACAGAGTGTGTGTGTGTGTGAGAGACAGAGTGAGAGAGAGACAGAGACAGAGACAGAGAGAGAGAGAGACAGAGAGACAGAGACAGAGAGAGAGAGACAGAGACAGAGACAGAGAGAGACAGAGAGACAGAGACAGAGAGAGAGAGAGAGACAGAGACAGAGACAGAGAGAGAATGTGTGAAAAAGACCAGAAGTCATTCCCAAAGAGATAAGTGGTCAGAGGATATAAGCAAATTGTTCTCAAAAGAAGAAATGCTATTCCAGTCATATGATGGAATGTTCCAAATCATTAATGAAAAGTGACATGCAAATCTAAACAACTCTAAGATTTCACCCCACACTTGCAGACTAGCAAAGATAACAAAAGATGGGAATAGTCAAGTGGTGGAAATGTTGTCAGAAGACAAAGAGATCAACAAGCGTTTGTCGTTGCTGTTCAATTATCTCAGGCATATCCATCCCATTTGGGGTTTTCTTGACAAAATTACTGGATGGTTTGCCATTTTCTTCTCCAGCTCATTTTACAGATGAGGAAACTGAGGCTAACATGGTTCAAGTGACTTGCATAGTTTAATGGGGGAGATAAAATACAAACAACATATATATATATGTAAATTGGAGATATTCTCAGAGGGAAGGTACTAAGAAAAGATAAGCACACTAGTACATTTTTGGTGGAGCTATGAATCAACACAACTGTTTTGGAAAGCAATTTGAAATTATGCAAATAAAGTGACTAAACTGCCCATCCCTTTTGGTCAAGAGATTCCATTACTAGGCTTATACTCCAAGGAGACCATTGAGAAGAACAAAGTTCCCACATGTACCAAAATAATTACAGCAGCATTTTTTGAGGCAACAAAGAACTGGAAATAAAGTAGATGCCCTTTTATTGGAGCATGGCTAAACAAACCATGGCATATGAATGTAATAGAACATTACCGTACTGTTTAAAAAAAAGACAAGTAAGATGAACATGGATAAGCATAGAATAATCTATATGAATTGATGCAGTGAAATAAGCAGAGCCAAGAAAATGATATATATGATTACAATAATGTCAATGAAAAAACCACCACAAAACAATCCAAAATGAATGTTGAAAAAATGTAAAGATTAAGTATGGTGCCAAAGAAGAAATATGAGAAAACACCTCTACTTCCTTGTGGGAGATCCCCGAGTGTGGAACACTGCACATATTTTCATTTTTTATGTATTCATAGGTTTTGATGATTTTTTCTTCTTTTTTCTTTTTTTTTTTTTTTTTTGTCTTTAAAAATATTATGACTTAGGTTCCCTGCTGTCAGGTTGCTTCGTCATAGGTATTCAAGTAGCTTAGAAAGAGGCCTCAGGTATATTACCCAGTTCTCTTCGGAAGCCTTTTCTAGACTTTGGATCTACCTTTCCCTGAACTTGAAAGTAGAAACCTGAGATCTCAGGAACTGAAGCTCCAAGAGACCTTTGAGATCATCTGCTATAAAGGAGAAAAGGCTCATTCAAGGTGATACAACAGTCATAGAATCCTAGAATGTCAGGCCTGAATAGAACCTCAGGAACTATATCATCGGGAGTTTCTTAACCTTTCTTTAATGTCATAGGCCCTTTGGTAGTCTAGTGAAACCTATGGACCTCTTTTCAGAATAATGTCTTTAAATCCATAAAATAAAATGCTTAAGATCATAAAAGAAATCAATTACATTGAAATAAAAATATAATTTTTTTCACATCCAAGTGCATGGAGCTATTGATTTCTGTCCATGGAGCCCAAGTTAAGACTCCTTGATCAAATTTAATCTGTAAAATGAATGATTTGGACTAGATCTCTAAGATTCCGTCTAGTTTGAACTCTAATGATTTCAACCCTCATTTCACAGAGGAGGAAAATCAGACCAGCATAAGTTAAATGACTGGCCCAGGGTCATGCAGGTAGTAAGAGAAATGGCCAGAGCTCAAGTCTTTGGAGTCCTAATCCAATATTCTTCCCACAGATACCATTGTGATAGGTGCCCTGCTCAAGACTTCTGTCCCTGGAGCTTCTGGACAGTCTCCTCCATTCCTGCCAACAGTCACAGAGTTCATCAACTACTCATCAAAAAACAGGTTACTAGCAAACAATGTGTCTCACTAACTAGCACTTAGATCATAATGGCTCATTATCCTCTAATATATCAGAGCAGTAACACTATTTATGTCATAAAGAATAATGAGTGACATTAGCGGGGAGCGGCTCTACCCTCACACAGGGAGGCAGCCAGCCGGGCGGCCATCACTCAGTTGGGACAAACACACCAGTCGTCACGTGCCCATGCCCATGCACACGCCTCCTACATTCAGAGCATCACAGGAAGATGGGAACTGCAAAGGAGAAGAGGAAACCATAGTCATCACTTCTGCTCTACCCCATGTCCCCCAAACATACACACACACACACACACACACACACACACACACACACACACACACACACACCTCTGTGCCCCAGATCACTTAAACCAAAGATGATGGTACACCCAAGATGATGGGACTTTGTAGAGAAGTTGGTGCTATCTACTTCTCTGCCTAAAGCACTTGTTGGCCCTTTTGGTATAGGGCATACAAGGGCACTTACAGATAGGCTGCTATGCCAGTGTGGAAAGCGGAACATCTCCTAGTCAATTTGCCAAATCTCCATCCCAAGGCCATCTTATATTCCCCTATACTATACTCTAACAATTGATATTTTCCAAATATCAGGATACCAACCCATCAGACCATCATCCTTCATCCATCAGCCCCTGCACCTGTCTATCTTTAGGAATTGACCACACCTTTCCTAATTGATTTCCTTGCTTTCAGTGCCTTCCCTTTCTAATCCATCCTTTATAAAGCCATTAAATTGCTATTTCTAAAGTATGAGTCCAACCATATCGTTCCTCTGTAAAAGAGGCTTCAATAAATCCTCAGCTTCCTCATCTGTAAAATGGGAATAAGAATAGCAACTACCTCCCAAGATTGTTGTGAAGCAATATTTGTAAAGTACTTAGCACAGTTCCTGGCAGATAGTAAGTGCTACATAAATGTTACCTATTATGAAAATAAAATGCAAAGTCATCTCTTTTGCATAAAATTATTCACAATCTGACTCAAAACTAACTCTCCAAGCTGAATTAACATTATTGCCTTTACATTCTAGATACAGGGACCTACTTGCTCTTCCCTATACATGTCATTCCATATCCCACCTCCCTAACTTTGCATGGACAGTCCCCCATGCCTGTAATACACTCTCTTCTCTGCTTCTGAAAATCCCTCACTCCCTGCAAAACTTAGCTCAAGCAACACCACCTTCAAGGTCTGTCTTGATTCCCCCTTTCTCTAGTGCTCCCTACCCCCAAATCATATTGTATTCATTTGACATGGACTTTGTATAGAAGCAGCTGGTGGTACAGTGGTCAGAGTGCAAGAACCAGAAAATGTGTGTTCCTAACTGTGTGATCCTGGGAAAGTCACTTATCCTCTGTTTGCCTCAGTTTTCTCATAATAGCACCCGCCTCCTAAGATTGTTGTGATAATCAAATGAGATTATATTTATAAAAAAAGACACTTGGCACAATACTTGACACATAGTAGGAGCTATTTAAATGTATGTTCTCTTCCCCTTCCCCTTTGTATGTGTGTACATGGTATTTCCCCCAATAGAATGTTTCTGCTTATGTTTTTCCAGTGTTAATAGTCTCATGATGAATGCTCATTGAACTAGAGACAACTAGGTAGCCCAGTGAACTAGCTGGAACTAGTGTCACCAAGACCTGAGTTCGAATCTGAGTACCTTCATGACACATGGGGGGGAGGTCATTTAATAGCTATCTGCCTCAGTTTCCCTAAATGTAGAATGAGGATAATAATATCACTTACCTCCAAGGGTTGTTGTGAGGATCAAATGAAATGATATTTCTAAAAGTACTTAGCAAAGAACAAAACCCTTCTACATCTAGAAAGGACCTCAGGAGGTCCTGCAGTTCCACCCACTCTCTTTAAATTTATTCCTGGGACTCCTCTGAGGAGTCCCAGGAATAAACATCCCATTATCCTTTCCTGGTTGGCATTTGAGGTGTCCCTGATGGTCAGGACATTATCGCTTGTGTCCCACCCTCTGCATATTCCTCTGCTCTGATATAAGTCAATCCCTGTCCCCACTTTGTTTGGTTCTCCACAGACATACACCTATCCTCCTCAGGTGTGAAAACAGGAATTGTGACAAATTATGATTTCTGAGCCATAGAAAGGCATAGAGAGAAATAGCCTTAGGGATCTAGTCCAAGTCTTGCATGTGATAGAGCAGGAAACCAAAGCCTGGTAAGGAAATGATCTGTCCAAGGTTCTACCCCGAAGTCTAGTCTTCCCTTAGGCCCTCCTTTCTTTGTGCAGGGAAGCGTTTAAAGGGCCCACAGCTCCCTCCTTTCATATTCCTTCTCCTCCGACATCTTCAGAGCCTTCAGGGTCCCAGCTGGAGTCGGGCCAGGGCGCAGATGGAGCTGAAGGTTATTGATAACATAACCAAGGCTCCTCCTTATTTCATTAAACACATGTGAGTGGGGTCATCAGCTTTTATAGGGTCCCATAAAGCATCCTTCTTCTTCAAATAGGCTATCAAACTGGCCCAAGGCTCCACACAATAAAATGTGAGTTTCTTCTTTAAGAAACTCATCTCAACATCATAATAAAAATCACCTTAAATACGATGGGAGAGAGCAGCTTTTCAATAACATAATTATAAAGATCCATTTTCCCCTGGGTAGGACATCTCCCTATACTTATGCTGTTGCCCTAATGGGTTTCTTTTTTGGAAGGGGGATAGTGAGGGAGATAGAGGAAGCATGATTTCAAAGCCATTTTCTGGGCAGCAACAGCCCCATTTTCCAATTCCAGAGCCCCCTTCTGTCCTCTAACATCACCGTGATATTAGCCCTCATCATAACAAGATGACCAGACTATTTCAATAGCTTGATGCTTGGTCTGCCTGCCTCAAGTCTCTCCCTACACCAGTTCATCCTGCCCTGATGCATCAGACTGATCTTCTTAAATGCAAGTCTGAGCATATATCACCTTCCCTACTAAACAAACTCTGGTATTCTCCCTATTGCCTCCAGGATCATATAAAATCCTCTCAAAGCTCTTTGCAACCTGGTGCCCTCACATCTTTCCAGTCTTCTTACACCTTACTCCCCTCTAGGTACACAGCTATGAGTGACATTGGCTTCCTTAGTATTCCTCATACAATATGCTCCATCTCTGGACTGGGAGCGTTCACCTGCTGGTCCCCATGCCTGGCGCACTCTCCACCCTCATTTATGCCTCTTAGTTGCCCTTCCTCAGAGTCTCAGGTAAAGTCCCATCTGCTACAAGAAGTCCTTCCCAGGTCTCCTCAATCTTTGTACCTTCCCTCTGAGACATCCTCTAATTTATCCTATTTATATCTTGTTTGTAAATAATTGTTTGCATGTTTTCTCCCTCTTTAAACTGTGAGCTCCTTGAGAGCAGGCATTGCTTTTTGTCAGTATCAGTCTCCTGTGCTCACTTAGCACAGTGCCTGGCACATAGTAGACCATAAATGCTGCTCTGATTGACCAAACAGTGGCTCCCCTTGAACTTGAAATCTAAAGGCACATCTCTCCATCTTCCATAATCTCCCAGTTCTAAAAAGAAGCTCCCTTCTTCCAACCATATTATTGAAAAATTAAAGGTTCTAACTGTGAGACATAAAAAGTTTGAGCTGGAAGGCACTGAATGTTAGACCAAGGAATTTTAGAGCTAGACAGGACCTTAACACTCAGAAATCTAGGATATACAGTATAGACTTTTAGCGTCAGAAGAGATCTATAATATAGAACATTAGAGCTAAAAAGACCTAGAGATCATCTAGTCCAATTCCTTTGTTATGCAAATGAGGAAACTGAGGCACAGAGAGGGTGTGTCCAAAAATCAAATAGTGAGTTGACAGAGCTGGGACTAGAACTGAGGTCTTTTGCAGGGTAGAGACAGAGGAAGGGGAATTGAGATGTGTCACATCCAGACCACCAAGATCCCAAATTAGAAAACCAGAGGGAAGGTCAAGAGATTGAGTACAAGCAGGATTAGCCCTTCTTCTGCTGAGTTCCAAGATGGTTCAGTGGCATAGGATGGCCTAGAGTTCCTGGTCATCTGTGATAAATTCAAAATATGGAAATTCTGACCTCAGGTTCCAAAAGTCAAAGGTATTCATTCAACAGACAATTATTAAACAGAACACTGTACCAGGTACTGGAAAGATATATAAAGCTTAGATAAGATATGATTTTTGCTCTCATGTAGATCATACTCTAGTGGTGGAAAGGAAATAAGCATTGATATAGCACCTACTGTGTGTAGGCAGTGTACTAAGAACTTTACAAATATTATCTCATTCAATTCTCACAACTACCTTAGGAAGTAAGTGTTGTTAGTATCCTCATTTTACAGTTAAGAAAACTGAGGCAGATAGAAATCAAGTTGACTTGCCCCGGGCCACTCAGTGAGAAAGTATTTTAGACTGGATTTGAACTCAGGTCTTTCTGACTCTAGACTCAACACTTTCCCCACTGCAAAACCTAGCTACCTCTAGACAAAAGTTTAGATAATTACTACAGTGCTTCAAGGATCTATGATTTCATTAGTGTAGGCAATTGACATAAACAGAAACCTTCCTACAACTTAGCAGATTTTTGAGCATTGTTCTGGCCACAAAAATTCAATCCCTAGTGACAAGCTTCTGCAGGCTTAGCTAGAATGACCCTCAGACATTCCTGTGCCTACCACACAGTCTTTTTAGGGTGATAGGGCAGACTTGGTGCTTCATTTGCAGCACCTTTAAGGACCCAGGATCCCTCAAGGTCATCTCTAGTAGATTAATGTTCAAAGGAGATGAATTTGTTTTCAAAGGAAGAATTGTAAACTATCAGTGCCCATATGAAAAATGTTCCAAGTCACTACTAATGAAAGAAGTGAAAATAAAAATATCTCTGAGATTTCACCTCACACACAGCAAATTATCAGAAAATATAAATACTCGATATTGGAAGAACTGTGGGAAAACATGGTCATTAATACTCTGTGGGTGGAGCTGTGAAGTTGGCCCTCCCATTGTGAAAAATAATTTGGAATTAGTCAAGAAAAATATTTCAACTGTTCATACTCTTTGATCCAAAAATGCCATGGCTAGGCATATAATGTAAGCAAGTCAAAGATGGCGGTGGGAGGTGGGGAGGAGAGGGCAAGACATTCAAAGCAACATTTTTTGCTTATAGCAGCAAAGGAAACAAAATGAATGTCCCTTGATTGGAGGGTAGCTTCACACAGTGTGGTTTATGAATAAAATAAAATATTACTGTGCAATAAAAAATGGCAAATAAGTTCAGAAGAAAAAAATGGTTAAATTTGTATGAATTGATGCAGAGTAAAGGAAGCAGAATTAGGAGGATAATATACACAATGATTACAAAAATATAAATAGAAGAAAAACAAAAGGAAGCTATTCTAATTATGAGTAAATAATTGCATTATAACATGACCTATCTTAGTTGAGGGTAACAGTTAATGAAGCACAGGTTTCTGCTCTGATGCAGAGATAGGGAACTATGGGGACAGAATGTTGAGTACATTATCAGACAAGATGATTGCATTGGTTGCTTTTGCTTAATTGTTTTATGCTTACAAGACCCAAAAGTGCCAAGGCTTGTCTGATAGACCTGAAAATGTCTGGTGGCAAAACATAAGACATTAATACAAATTATTATTTTTAAAAGAATCTCCACAAGTCTCATTTCCACACCACAATGCCATGAAGTAGGATTTCACTAAAATAACTGAGATATGCAATAATACCTGTTAAGTTCACTGGTTAGTTGTAGAATGAAGGACAATTTGAGGTCCAAGGGGGAAAAGGTCATTACTGACTGGGTGATGGATCTGGGAGGCTTCCTGGAGTAGGTGACATTTAAGTATGACTTTCAAGGATGGGTAAGAATTCAACAGGGAGGAGGGGGAGGAAAGCCATCGCAGGTATAGAGTGGAATGCAAGCAAAGGCAGGGATGTGGGGTAAGTGTATTGAGACTGTGAAGTAGATGTGGGTCCACTTCCAACATCTCCTTCATAGAGGTAATATAAGGAAAGTGATTTGTAAACCTTAAAGCACCATGGGCATAGCAGGTCTTTTTAATAGAACTATTCTGTTGTTTCTGAGAGGTGGGGAAGGAGATTTTCTAACCCTGTCTTTCACAAAATCCCCATCTCTTTCAACTAGTCCTATTACTTAATTCTTCTTAGTCAGGCAGTTCTTCCTTATGTCAGCCCACATTCCCTACTGCTTTAACATAAACATTTTTATTTGTTTGGTCCTTTGACTCAATAGTTTTTCTCGAAGTCATCTCACCTACCTTTATCAGTTCCACTCTGACTCACCCCAATGCCTGCGTGCACTCACACACATGCACACACACATGAGATTTGGAAGAGGGGGAAGCCCAGTCAAGATTGAGAATTTCTAGCAATGTCTTGCTTTCTGCCACTCTTTCTCCTAAACCTAACCACATCCCACCCTACCCCCTTTCTCTTGGGCTCAGTCCTGCAGAGGGAGAGAACCTATGTTTCCTGGAATAAGGTCAAAGACTGATAAAGTACTATAGAATGTTACATACAATATGGACTGTAACAGATGGAAGGAGATAAGGACAGAATGGTGGAACCCAGAATGCTAGAACTGGAAGGATCTTAAAACAGGAAGGATTCTTAAAGGCCATCCAATCCAATGCCTTCAAATTACAGAGGAGGAAACTGAGACTCAGAGGAGAAGGGACTTAGCCAAAGTCACATGGTTCCTTATGACAGACCAGGAATTTGAAACCAGGTTTGCTGGCTTCTAGTCTGATGATGCTCCTTGTTATGCATTCTGTTGCTGATACAAGTATGCCTCAAAATGTTTCTATGATATGGGGGATCGCTCTGGCTCTGTTAAGGGGAGCAGTTAGGGAGGAAGGCATGTGGAAATCTGAGAAAGTTGTGTTTAAATATATCCATACACCGGACCAATAAATTAATGAATTAGAGCTGGGGCCAGGCAGTGGCAGAGAAGTTAAGGAACTCCTTGGTGCTTTTTTAATAACATTGATCAGGCCAAATGAAAAAAGGGCCGGCCGTGGGAGACAGGAGCGGCTGTGGGATGCTGACATTCTATCATGGGCGACACATATTGACTGGCGGTCTGAACAAGTCACTCCGTCATCAGCGCAGGCCTGATTGAGTTGCCTGCAGCCAGTAAATGAGCCTTCCATCCACTCCGGGTCGAAATGAACTGCAATCTTTTCAGACCTCGTTGTTGGCCAAATGAGAGATTTAAAACCCTGGAGGACTCCAAATGAATTTACTGGGGAGCCACAGTAACTAACAAAGCTCCGGCCTGGGGGAGGGGGAAGAGGGAGGAGGAGGAGGAAGGTGGGGGCGGAAGGGGGTTGGTTTGAAGGGAAGGGAAGTAGAAGGTAAAAGAAGAGACAGAAGGAGAGAAAGAGAGACTGAGGATAGAATGACAGGCAACTCACTACCTCCCAAGGCAACCTGTTCCCTTCTTGGACAGTTCTCATTGTTACCAAATTCATCCTTCTATTGAACTGAAATCTACCTCTCTACAAGCCCCACACTGCTTCCAACTATAGCCTCCAGGACCAAGTGTTTAATCTACTGCCTCCTCATCTTCCTCTCCCTTTTCCTCTCCACCCCCTCCTCTTCCTTTCCTTCTTTCTTTGTGTTCTCTGCCCCTGTATCCTCCTCGGTCTCCCTCTTCCTCCCCCTGACTTCTCCCCATGCTCTGTTTCTTTAGGTCAGGGCAGATACCGGCTCACCTCTTCAGACTCTGGAGGAAATGTCCTTATGATTTCTATTTTCCTTGCGAGGCGAGGAGCGTGCGGGCAGTGGGGCAGGCTGGGCGGGGGGAGAGACGGTTCAGGAATTAGTTGGGGGCCGGAAGGAGGAAGGCAGGAGATGCCCTGTTTGTACCCCGGGCCCTGGGTAAAGTTAACCAATCAGTAAGCATTCACTGAGTGCCCTCAGGAGCTGCTAATCTTATTGGGAGGCTGAACTAATGCGCGGGACGTGGCAATAAACAGAATTACTGGCGAATTGTGTGGTCCCGATGCTAAGTGCGGGAGGAGTTCTGCGAAAAATCAGGGTTCTCGATAAATGACAAAGAGGTGAATAAATACTGTGATCACAAGATGATTGGGAATCCCAGACTCTCAGAGTGGGAAAGGGTTTCTGGAGTGATACAGCTGCACCCACATCTGAACAAGGGTCCTGTCTCCAGTATCCCCATAAGAATTTAAGAAGACTTTTTGGAATCAGGGGAGTCTGTAATCAGAACCGGCACTCTGTTCATAACTACCTAGATGACTTTGGGAAAGTAAATTTCTCTCTCTGGACCTCAGTTTACCTCCCTATAAAATAAGGGGAGTCTGATGCTTATGATATCTTCCAGCTCTAAACGTTGTAATGATACAAGGAAATTGTCAACTAGTGACAGGAACTCACCATGTTTAGAGATAGCCCATTCCACGTTTTGGACAGCTCCAATTATTGGGAGGCAGACAAGTGACTCCGTAGAGTGCTGGGTTTGGAGACAGGAAGGCCTGAATTCAAGTACACCCTCAAACACTTGTGTGACCTGGGGTAAGTCACCTAACTCTGTAGCCTCAGTTTCTAATCTGTAAAATGAGCTGGGGAAGGAAGTGGCAAACCACTCCAGTATCTTTGCCAAAAAAATTCCACGGACAAGTATGGTGCATGCGTTTACAAAGAGTCAGACAGGACTCAACAATAACAATTATTGGGAAATTTTGCCTTCTTCAGGCAGAGCTGCCACTTCATCTCCTGTCGTTGTGCCTTATAGAGGGTCTTCCTCATGCTTGGAATGTCTTCTCCCTCCCCCATCCTCCCTAGGAAACTCTGGGTAAAGACTCAGATCACTTGCCACCTCCTCTATGAAGACTTTCGTGACCCCACCCGTTTCTGGTACCCTCCCTACCATAACTATCTTGTGTATATTTATAAATATATGTGTGCACATATACACAAACACATACGTAGGTGTATATACATACAAGTATGTGTGTACGCATACACATGCTCGCACATATTCTGTTTGTGTGAATATATACATATTCCATTCACATTTTTATATATACATGCATGTGGACATACATGTGCTCGCTTGTCATCTCCCTCATTAGAAGGCCAAGTCACAGAATCAGTATTTACAATCTAAAAAGTCCCAAGTTACAACACAGAATGTTAGATGTATAAAAAAAAAACTTAGGGATTATCTAATTCCCTCATTTCACTGGTAAGAAAACCTATGTGTAGAATGGTGAGACCAAAGGTTCACATGGCTCGTAATTGGCAAAGTTGTGACTCAAATCCAGGTCTTTGGGCTCTAAGCCCAAAGGTTTTCCACTACACAACAGTTCTTTCTTATCAGTAGGTGTAAGTATCCTTAGGTCTGAGGATATCTTCGTTATAAGTGCATATGTCCAAGTCACTCTATTGCTTGTTATTCAGTCATTTCAGTCATGACTGACTGTTTGTGACCCCATTTGAGGTTTTCTTGGCAGAGATAAAGGAGTAGTTTGCCATTTCCTTCTCCAGCTTATTTTACGGATGAGGAAACTGAGGCAAACAGGGTTAAGTGAATTGTTCAGGGTCAACCAGCTGCTAAGTTTCTGAGGCCAGATTTGAACTCAAGAAAATGAGTTTTCCTGATTCCAGGTCCGGCACTCTATGTACTGCACCGCCTAGCTGCCCTTCTATGTATGGGGAATACATCATTGTACATTGTATGGGTGGGTGTGTTTATCCCACCCAGGGGGTCCATTTGGGTGTCTATCCATGAATACACATGTGCCTATTGCAAGTGGACCATGCTTACCTGTTTATAAAAATGTAAATGCATATACATGCCTGTGTACATTATGAGTGTGTATTTATGTATGTATGTGTGTATGTTTGCATGTTAATTTATTATGCTTGTACATGTGTGTACAAGATATGCTCTATCTTATGGTCCTATTGGATAAGCCTGTACATAGCTTATTTGTACATAATTGTGTTCATGTTATTTCTCCCATTATACTGTAAGGTGAGAATAAAGCCTGTCTGTTGCCTTTCTCTATACATCCAGCACTTTACACCTAGAAGATGCTTTAAAACGTTTATGGATTGAATGACTTCACCTTTCTGGGTCTCTTCTCTATCAGAGGAAGCTGTCAGACTAGTTTATCTTTTAAAACACTTTCCAAAACTAAACTCTCATGTTCTTACCACCCATGCACGAATTTGTATGTGTACATATAATTTGGAAGTGTGCATATATGTTCTTATGAATGTATGTGTAGTCAGACATGTATGGCTTGGAAGTATTTGTGTAAATACATGTGTGAGTGAACTTGCATACGGTGTAGCTTATGTGCTCATGTACATGTGCATAGGTGACGGGGTGTAGAATCACAGTATTTATAGCTTGAAGAGACATGTGAATTCATCTACAAGGAAAAAACTGGGGTTCAGAGTAGGGCAATAATTCAGCCAAAACCCCTTAGCTCTTTGGGTAGCACAGCTTCACCCCGGTACGTATCCTCTGACGACAAATTCAGAGCCCTTGCCCTGACACTACGGAATGCATGCATGTGGTGGACATGTTGGTACCCCTGGCTCACAGATGGAGAACTAGGATGATCACCCAGGGAGAGTTTGGGCCTGGCGCTGGCAGGTGCAGCCGCGCAGCCCGGGGCCTTCTGAAATAACATGTCTGCCTTGTATTTGAAAGCAGGAAGCAACGTCTCTGCCGAAATCGCTTAAACAAAAAGCTTGCAGTGAGGCCCATAATGCAAGAAAGTAATAAGGTTTAAAGCAGGTCACAGCCCTCTCCCTGCTCCACTGCGCCCGAGTGAGATGCATTATTTAATGGTCTTTGGTCACTGCTGATGTACTGTTGATGAAATAGATGATTTTGTTCCAAAGAGCGTTAGAGAAGAAATATACAATCCCACAGCCCATTCAGGGCCCTCTCTCCTCGGGAGAACCAATCCACTGATGCTTTCCCCTCTTGACAGGAAGCAAAGCAGTGGAAATGGAAAAGTCTCTTGAAATGGCAAATACAAATGGTAATAACCGGACCGTATTCAACATTAAATGGGGGTAATTGGAGTCCCAGAGCCCAAGGGAAACAGCACCCCTGCCCGCCCCGCCACAAGGCTGCTGCTGCTAGCCAAACATTTTTTTATCACCCACGGTCTCCACCCCAACCCCTGCCACTAAAGCACCCTCCCACAACCAAAATAATAGTATAGCCAACATTTATATAGTCCTTTAGGGCTAGAAAGATGCTTTATGTTTATTGTATCATTCACTCCTCAAAATCCTATAAGGTAGCTATTATTTTCAATCTACAAATGAGGAAACTGAGTCTGAGAAAGGTAAAGTGACTTGCTGAGTGTCCACAGTACTTTAGAGGTAATTAAATTCAGGATTTTTCTGACTCCACTTCCAGGATTCTATTGACTGCACCACCTTGCCTCCCTGAGAAAGGTACATATAAGGTATAAACAGTAAGAGGAGACAGTAACCAGGCACAAAGCCCAAGGGTGAGACCTGGACTGGAAGTCAGGAGAACTGGGTTCGAATTCTAGAACTACCACTCATGTGTTACACAGCCCTGAGCAAGTCACTTCCCTCCATTCATCCTACTTATAAAGAGAAGTCACTGGGCTGGGTACTTCGAAGGTCCCTCCTACCTCTAAAATGTTAAGTTATCCTCTTCGGTCTACATCTCTGCTCTGTTTTTTACTACTTGTAGTATGACGAGCATATCATTTTCTCTCTCTGGGCCTCAGTTTCCATATCAGTAAAGTGAAGAGGTTGAACACGATGATCTCCAAGTTTCCATCTCCCTCTAACATTCTATGTTCCACATTCTAGGGTTCTGTGTTCTGAGATCCCTTCTAAAATTCCTCTGGCATTTTACCTTCTAATGTTCTAAGGTCCTTTCCAGTTCTAACATTCTATATTAGTAAGTGCGCTCTCCTCTCTCTCTTTCATTCTCTCCCTCTCCCTCTCTCTATCTCTGCCTCTCCGTCTCTCTTCCTCCTCATGTTTTTCTCTGTCTCTATCTCTCCTGTCTCTGTCTCTCTCTTTCTCTCTGTCTCTCCTCTCTCTTCCTTTTTTTCTCCCATTCTCTTCCCTCCTCCTTCTCCTCCTGTCTCCCCACCCCCTACAGGGCCTCTTTTCTGATGTCTTTCTCACTGCAGTCACTGTCTATCATGTACTATAATGTTCTATGTACACATTCTTTCTCCCAAACAGAATATAAGTTCCTGGAAAGAAAGATTCTTTTCATTTTTGTCTTTGCATCCCCAACACCAAGGACAGCTCCTGGCACATAGTAAGGATTTAATAAAAATTTATTGAATAAGAGTTCTAATACTCTGCATTCTGTGGTCTTCCAGGGCTAACATTCTGTGATGCCATTTTGTGGAGGGAGAGGCGTTTGGGCATCCCATGTCTTAGGGAGACGCTGAAGACTTTAGAGCATTCCATTCACACACATATACACACACTTGATGAGGAGAAAGGAGACAGGGGAGACAGGTAAGCTGCTTGCTAATGAGAACCTCTGTCCACTTTTTCCTCTCTCCCTCCAATTTCTCACTGCTATCTCATCTATGCAGCTCACCACTACCCCAAATACCATGTCCACTAAGTGGTCAGGAAATGTGACTAAGGTTTAAAGAGCCTGTTGACACAATCTGTGACTTTGAGAGGCCCCAAGGGTGTGGGGAGAGGGGAGAAAACTAGCATTTATATGGCACTCATTGTATGCCAGACACTGTGCTAAGCACTTTAAAAATATCATCCCATTTTGCCCTTACAACAACCTGGGGAAGTAGACTATTATTGTCCCCATTTTATAGTTGAGGAAAATGAGGCAGAAAACAGTTGAGTGACTTGCCTAGAGTCACACAGATAAAGCACCTGAGGATGGATTTGGACTCAGATCTCCCTGACTCCAGGCCCAGAGTTCTATTCACCACTCCCTAGAGGTCTTCGTTAATTGCCATTTTTTTATCTTGCATAACTCAGAGAGTCTCTGGCAGTGGCCACCCTAAGGCTGGAGCTGGAACCCCAGAGCATCACTGCTGCAAGCCCCTTGACAGTCATTACTTGGTCCATGTGTATGCACATATATGTGAGAATACATACAAAAACATATGAAACATGGAATTCTCCTGAATATACACAAACACAGAGACATGCACACATCAAAGAATCACAGAATTTCAAAGCGGCAACTAAATGATCATCATCATTGTCATCGTAAATAAAATTTATGTAGAACTTTAAGATTTGCAAAGCAAATCTCATTTGATGCTCATAACAGCCCTGCGAGGGAGGTGATAAATGAAAGCCGACCCATGGAGGGACCCGATCTACTACATCCCTGACAAGTGATCATTCAGCCTCTGAAGGCCTTCAGTGATGGGGAACTCGCTGTTTCCTAAGGCAACGATTCCCCATTGGACAACTCTGATGGTTCACAAGTTTCTCCTCATCTTGGCGAAATCCCCCTCCCTATTTCTTTCACCCGTTGTTCCTAGTTCAGCCTTCTGTGGTCAGGCAGAACAAATCTAATCCTTCTATGTGACAGCCCCTCAAATACTTGAAGAGAACTTTCATGTGCCCCCTGAGTTTTCTCTTCTCCAGGCTTCGAATGATAATCACACAGTGTGGTTTCCAGTACTGCCACCATCACAGTCACCCTCCTCTGGTTTCTACCTATCTTCTTCATGTCATTCCCAAAATGTGGTGCCCAGAATACACCTTAATACTTCCAATGTGATCCGGCTAAGACAGAGAATAGAAGGTCTCCTCCCTCCTTCTGGTTACTGTACTTCTTCTAACACAGTCTAGGATTTGTTGTTTTCTGGTCATTTTTCAGTCATGCGCAACTCCTTATGACCCTATTTGGGGTTTTCTTGGCAAAGATACTGGAGTGGTTTTCAATTTCCTCCTCCAGCTCATTTTGAGGGGAAAAAAGGCTTAAGTGACTTTTCCAGGGTCACACAGATAGTGTCTGAGGCAGAGTTCGAACTCAGGTCTTCCTGACTCCAGGCCTGGTGCTCTATCTGCTGCACCATGTTAACTAATGAAATACTAGAAAACCAGCCAGTCAGCCAATCAACAGAGCACACTGGTTATTAAGCTGTCCTGAGTCTAGGATAGCATTAACCTTTTTGTTTTAGTTTGTTTTTTCTTTTCTTTTGCTTCTGTCACCCTGTTGACTCATATTGAGTTTGTGGTTCAGATAAGTCCTCAGATCTCTCTTATTCAAATAGCTGCCTAGTCAAGGCTCCCACATTCAACAATACACAGATGATTTCTTTTTTTAAAACCCAAGTATAGGACTGTCTTCAGCAAATGTCATCTTAGGAGAGTCAGCCATTACCTTTGTGGATCTTGACTTAGTCATCCAATATGTTAGCTCTCCAAACAAGCTAAATGTCATCTGAAATTCATTTTATTGGGCCATAGAATCTTATAGCTACAGGAACACATGCACACACATATGCAGGCATTTATCTATGTGCACACAAAAGAGCCTGATGATACAGTCTGTGACTTTAAGAGGCCCTAGGATGTGGAAAGAAGGGAGGAAATAAGCATTTATATAGCACCTACTATATGCCAAACACTGTGCTAAGCATTTTAGAAATATTGTCATATCACAAGGAGGTGCAGCAGCAACTGCTAGCTGGTGACTACTGAAAGCCCAGAAAAGAAACTGCTCAGCACCAAAATCCCTGGTACTGTCAAATATTTCTACATCAGAAAATGATATGATTTTCTCAATGGAAATGACATTTGAAAGAAGCATTACCAGTGGCTTTACTGCTGGACCATAGGACCTTTCCATCTGACCTGCCTCTGAAACCTCCTTTATTTCTTGTGTCCCCCACTATAATGTGAGTTCCTTGAGAGTAGGGAATGTCTTACTCTTCTATTTGTATCCCCCAGCACTTAGCATAGACTTTTGCATATTATAAGTACTTAATTAATGCTTTTTTCATTCATTTATGTATATATGTACCTATGAATGCATACACATATAGAAACAGTCTGATACAGTGAATAGGGCATTATATCTCTCAACAGTCAGGGTATGTGGATTCATATCACAACACTCCAACATGTATTGGTTGTGTGACCACTGATAATTTTCCTCTCAGTCTGATTTTCTTCACTTGTAAAATAGGCATAATCTTACAAGATTACAAAGATATAATCTTATAAGATTTGTAAACAAGAGGAGTCTCTAGAGCACTATCTTAGTGCTGTCTTATGGAATATCATGCCTGTCATCATGAAGGTGTTTTGCAAACCTTAAAGTGACATAGAAATGATGCATCCATAGGCATTTATTTATGTGTCATATGTACATGGAAGCTTATACATCCCACCTATGCACACACAAACATGTATTTGTGCACATGTACAGAAGTATCCAAGTATCTACATATATTGTATTTATTTACACAGAGTGGCTAGGTGGCACAGCGGGTAGAGTACCAGGCCAGAAGGCAGGAAGGCTCTCCTTCCTAAGTTAAAATCTGGCCTTACCCACTAACTAACTGTGGGACCCTGGATAAGCCAATTGACCCTGTTTGCCTCAATTCCTCATCTATAAAATGAACTAGAGAAGGAAATGGCAAACCACTCCAGTATCTTTGCCAAGAAAACCCAAATGGGGTCATAGAGAGTCAGACACAACTGAAATGAATGAATAACAAATCTATTTACAGTAATACATGTGCACATGCCAGTATCTCCATGCTTAAGATCACAAGTTCCCTCCAATATATACACACATGTACATGCACATGCAGGGATGGAAATGGAAAGAAATTCTTAATACAGGTGACAGTAGGAGCAGGAATCTATCACTGGTAATTATCTCAATCCAGAACTCCCTACCACCCATTTCCTAGCCCATCAGTCCAGATCCATTCTCCTAAAGTGACACCTTTTTAATTACTGGAAGGACTTGTCTGAAATTCCAGTAAGTCATTAGCACAAAGAATTTGCCATCTCTGAATCGAATGGGAGCTTTGTCACTCGGGATGAAGAAGGCTGAAAGGAACTACAGAGCCTGAGACCCATATTCCTTTTCTTGTAATAAGAAGAGTTCCTCCTCCTATAGCAGTGTCTATTTTATAAAGGCCTTTCCTTGAAATGACCCTGGGAGGTATGAGACACAAAGATTATTATCCACATTTTTCAGACAATTATTCTGAAACTCAGAGAAGTAACAGGATTATAGGATTTTAGAGACAGAAGGGCCCTTAGAGGTCAGAGAATCATAGATCCAGGACTGGAAGGGAACTCAGAGGACATATAATCCAGTCCCTTTATTTTACACATGAGGAAATTGAGTCCCAGAAAGTCACATGACATGCCCAAAGTAACAGAGTTAGTCTGAGTCAGAAGCAGGATTTGAACTCCAGGTCCTCAGAGAGCAGAGTTTATGCTCTCCTTCAGTCATCAAGCATTGCATGATTTTGTAGTTCTGGGTTAAGTGACTTACCCAGGATCACACAGCTGGCTTGTGCTCTATACACTGCACCACCTAACTGCATGTTACAAATAATGTGCATTTGTAAGTCTTAATTTTGCTTTCTTGACTTCCAAATAATACATATATGTGTATATATATATATATATATATATATATGCTCCCTGTTCCCTATTATAGAATTGCAAGTAGACAAAGACATTTACTATTCTCCTTCTCCTGCTCCCTCTCACCCCCCTCCCCCAATAGAGTATTCCCTTGATTTGGGTGTCGGGAGACTTGGATCCAAGTCATTTCTCTGCCATGTACCAGCTGTGTGATCTCAGGAAAGTTACAGAGTCCCTTGGAGCCTCCAGAAGGAGATTAATAGCACCAGCCCCCACCCACCTCTCAGTGTTGGGGGGTGGGGGAGGTGACAGCACTTACAAACATAAAGTACTATAAAAATGTGATGCCCTTGTTGTTATGAGTCACTTAAGGCAAAGAATTCCTGGTTTATCAGATTGGTAAGATCAGGTTCATGCTTATTGGGGTTTTCTTCAAGAGAGGTTCACCTGCAGTCCAGCACAGCTACAAAAATGCCTTCAGTGCACCCACCAGCAAGCCCACGCACATTTCTGACAGCCAAGGAAACAGAGGATCTGGAGAGGAGTGGAGGCAAGGGCCAATGCCCTCCCATCAGGCTGACTTTGAGGTCTCAGACCAATAGTTTGGCCCTTAGTATTATCAGGATCAGGTAAGGGAGGAGCCAAGCTAAACCAGCAAGAGTTAGTCTATGGAGCCTCAGACTTAGAGTGGGACCAGACATAGGAGGAGGCAGAGTCAGATCAGGACAGATAGGAGGGGAACTGCCTGAGATTGGACTCAGAGAGGCCTTACTGGGACTCATCTGAGTCCCAAAGTCTGCTATGACTGGTGTCTCTCCACCACACAGACCTTTCCTCTCCCCTCTCCTGATCTACTCCCCTTTCTGGTAAGGATAGAGGTAGGAGCTGGAATCTAACACTGACTAGCCAACCCCCTCTTTAAAGTCCACCTGAAATGCTAGGAAACCCTTTTTGATCCCTTCTCATTGGTAATGACCTTCCCTTCAGACCTATTGTGTCATGATTATCTATGGATACATCATATCACTCAAGTGATAGAAAAGCCTTTTGAATGAGGACAGCCATGTCCTAACTAAATAATGTCTTTGCCCAGTGTCAAGCATGCTGCTTTGCACAGAGTGAATGCTTAATATGAGCTGCTTGAATTGAATTGGGAGCCAGTTTTTATCCTGGACCTCTGGTATGGGGCTCAATAAATTCCAGACAAGACTCACATTCCCCCAAGACCCTAAAAGCAGTCAGACAAGGCAGCTATGCAAGAGAACACTACTTTCTAAGGATCCATGGCTCACAATGGACAGCAATTTGTTGATGCTGAACCAAAGACAGCCACCCCTGGTTAGAGTCACTAAGAATGAGAAGCCAGACCATGTCGTGCAGGGATGGATCCTTCATTGAGAAAGGTCTTGCAAAGGTGTACTTTTAATCAACTCACCTTGAGCTGACAGGAGAGATGGTTAATACATTGAAAAATCAGTAGATTCAGCAAGACCTCCACTCAGTGAGTGAGATTTAATGAGATAAACTTCCAAATGTACAAATGTAAAGTTCCACTCTTGGACTCAAAAACTCAACTGCACTAATTCAGGATAAGGGAAATCTGTAGAAACAAAAGTCATTGTGAAAAAAATCTGAGTTTGGAGTGTGTGTGTGTGTGTGTGTGTGTGTGTGTGTGTGTGTGTGTGTGTGTGCTACAATCACAATGCAAGTTAACAGTGTGAGATAGCAAATTAAAAAGTTAACTCATTCTTATATTTGTGTAGTGTCCAGGATAATGAGGATGATTACTGTCATCTGCCCTGGTAAGACCACATCTGATAATACCTCTCTTTATTGTGTCAAGTTCTTAAGTGCTATATTTTAGAAATGACATTAACAAATGAGCAGGTTCAAAGGGAAGCAATCAAGATAGTAAAGGGCCAGGAAACCATGTCATATGATAATCAGTTGAAGAAACTAGGAATGTTTGCCTCAAAGAAGATGTAGTAGAGACATGATCACTCTCTTTACTTACTTGAATGTCTGCCATAAGGAAGAGATGGTTGATTTATTCTTTTTTTCCACTAGGCAGAACTTGAGGCAATGAGTGAAAGTTTTTGAAAGGTAGATTTCAGCTTGATATAAGAAAGAACTATTAGAACTGCCCCAATGTGTAATGATTGGCTTTGAGAAGAAAAAGATTTCCCATTCCTGGAGATAATTTAGTGGAAGTCAGTTGACCACATATCCTGGATGTTATAGAGGGGTTCTCGATCACAAATGAGTTATATTAGATGCCCTCTGAGGTTTCTTCCAATTCTGAAATTATGAGATTCTGAAACTCTCCCCATGCTTGGGTGCAGGCACTGGGGGCAAGGAAGGGAGTCAGGATGGGGCTAGTTTGCAAGCAATCACCAGTGATGGATAGAGCTTCCTCCATGGTTCTAGAGGGCAGGGGTCTGCCTGCATCACTGCCCAGAGAGGTGGAGCAGTTGGCAGGCATAAACAGTCTTCCCTATCAATAGCTGCCTTACAGAGATGTTGTTCCGGGTGCCTGAATCCCTGATGGGCTGGCCAGGTCAGCATCATGGCCAGAAACTTACAGCTCTCATTTCTCAATGTTAGGTCAACCTTCTTCACTGAGGACCTCTGACCCAGTATAGAGGAAACCCAGACAATGACTCAGGGACAGGGGTAGGAAAGAAGAGCAATTGGGAAATACAAAAACTCTTTAGAAAAAAAATTCAAAAAACAGAAAGTTACTAGACAGTTGGGAAGTGCTTAGAATGTCAAAGCTAGAAGGAACCTTAAAACAAGACTGTTAGAGTTGAAAAGGCCATTCAAGCATAGAATGTTAGAGCTGGAAGGGCCTTTAGAAAAACAAACTGCTAAAAATGGAAGGGAGTGAATAGGAAGATAAAACAGAGCAGGGGATATTAGAACTGGATATCCAACCTCCCAGTTTTTCAGGTGGGGAAAGTAAAACCCAGAGGAAGGTAATGATTTGCCTGAGGTTATGAAGTCCCTGATGGGAAAGGGAAAAGAAAAAAAGAAGGAAAAAAAGAAAGAATGAGAGAGAGAGAGAAGAAAGAAAGAGAGAAGAAAGAAAGAAAGAAAGAAAGAAAGAAAGAAAGGAAGGAAGGAAGGAAGGAAGGAAGGAAGGAAGGAAAGGAAAGGAAGGAAGGAAGGAAGGAAGAAGAAAGAAAGAAAGAAAGAAAGAAAGAAAGAAAGAAAGAAAGAAAGAAAGAAAAGAAAGAAAGAAAGAAAGAAGAAAGAAAGAAAGAAAGAAAAAGAAAGAAAGAAAGAAGAGAAAGAAAGAAAGAAAGAAAGAAAGAAAGAAAGAAAGAAAAGAGAAAGAGGAGGAAGGGAGGGAGGGAGAGAGGGAGGGAGGTAGAAAACAGTGAATAAAGAAGAGCTAAGGAAATTCTGAAAATTAAGAACAGGAGGGGAGATACATTCATTCCATCAACATTCTCTAAGTGCCTATTAGGGGTTAAGCATTGTGCTAGAGGCTAGGAAAAGGAGAAGAGGTTTGGGAGCCAGGAATCATCTCAGTCTTCAAGTACTTTACGTTCTGTTGGGGTAGGGATGAAACTAAGGAGACAGAAATTGCCTGAGATCCCCAGGTCCAGTGAGGTTTCAGTGAGGGACCAAGGGAACATCAAATAGCATATGTAGCATAAAGGGAATGAAAAGTGACTAGAAAACAACAATAGTGTTGGGGAAATAACATGACAGCAAGGAAAAGAGCACTATCCTGCACTCAGATCCACATCTGACCCTTACTACCTGTATGATCTTCACTGAGTTGTTCAACTTCCTTGGGGTTCCCTTTCCTCATCTGGTAAAATGAAGAGGTTGGAGTACGTGGACTATGAGGTCTCTTCTAGCCAGAAAGCTGGAAAAATTAAGACAGAAAGGGACTTGATATCTCAGAAATATGTGGGAGGATAAAAGCACCAAGCTGTAACCCAGTAGGCTGTGGAAAGAACCCAGCACTGGCATCAGCTGGATGCCAGAAGGAAGAGCTGAGACCCCAGGGGATACAATATGCCTGATGGAATGAGTTAAACCAAGGGGCTGAATTGAGGAATGAGAGCTCCACAGAGCAGGGAAATGCTTTGGAAGATATTGTGTGGAAGGGGAAGCCCAGAAGAAGTGACAAGGAAGGGTTGTCTTTTGAAAACTACCAGCAGAAATATAACTAAAATAACAAGCTGAATAAAAGACTAATATGCGTATAAAAACTTGTGGTTCACAAAAATGCATCCAATACCTCATCTGATCCTTACAACTACTCGGTAAGGCAGACAATATAGACAGCATTATTCCCATTTTATAGATGAGGAAATTAAGTCTCAGAAAGCAAAATGACTTGCCCAAAGTCATACAGCTACAAAGGGGTACAGTAGAACCCCAAAGACTCTCCAGATGGAAGAGCCACCATATGCCAACTTTCTAAGCCAGGTCAGGTCCTCCATTTCAGTGTCAAGGCTCAGCAAATCTCTCAATGCTCTTCTAAGGCTGTGGTATAGATAAATGAGTGCACAGAGCAGCAACATTTCTCACAGTCTTTGCTGTAGGGAGAGGAGAGGATGAAAGCTCAGGATTTCCAGATAGTCAACTTATTCAAACACCCTGACATTGCATTTAGAGTGAGATATCTGGAGCTAGAAGGGAACTTAGAGATGACTCAGTCCAAAAGAAAGGAAGTGAGTTACCTAAGGTCACTCATTTAGCAAGCAGTAGAGCTACAATTTGAATACTGATTCTGCAGAGCCTTTTTACCACACCATATAACCTCACCCTCCACTGCTAATCCCTGCTCCAATCCCCTGCACATCTCCCTTCCTCACCTTGTGCCCACCTCATATGCTGCAATGTGATTCTATGAGCAATCCATCTAAAAGGAATAGAGACACTTATCTTGGCTGCCCTGAGAGATACATCTGCATTAGCTTGAAAGCCTCAAGACAAGCTTCTCCCTCCTTCATAAATAAATAATTCAACCCCAAGGCCCCACCTCCACAGCAATTGGCAAGGGTCGAAGAAGCAGAATGGGGTGATGGAGAAGCCCATAAAAAGAGAAACTATAGGGCTTCAGTTTTATCATGGATGATTACTAGTTTTGTGATCCTGGGCAAGTCACTAGCCTTCTCTCAGTCCCTGGTTCCTTCTCCTTAAAATTTTGAAGTTGGGCTACATGAGATCTACTAGGTCCCTCACAATTTCAGTATTCTGTAACTACATATTTGATGGATTGTGATGGGAAAGAGATCTTTGATTTATTCTTCTAGAGAACAGACTGAGGAACAATAAGCTGAAGTGACAGGGAAGCAAATATTAACTTGATGGAAGGGAAAACTTGCAAACAAATCAGAACTGCCAATGATGAAATGGGATACCTAGTAGGTAGTGAGTTCCCCATCACTGAAATCCTTCAAATGGAGGCTAACAATGACTGAGCAGGCATCAGAGGACAAGCAAGCACTGTGACACATCCAGGATGGCCTGCTAGCATAGGTTCTTAGATCTGCTTTTCTAAAAGGAAAGCAATTTTCAAAGGGTCAACAATCTTCTCTAATTATGTATACCAACGGAGAAAATACAAAAGAGAAATTAAGACCTACAGACAGGACTTCTACCTGTCTGATCATGCGCAATACATACATCACAGATCAACAGATAGATCCAACTATCTGACCATTACATATATACATTGTTACCAGAGAGAGAAGCACCAACATCTGGATTTTCAAAGAGGGGAAAGGGGAGAAGGCTCCTTAATGGCTTCCCAAAATCTCATCTGGCAAATGAACCTTTTATTAAAGAGTAAGCCCTAAAGCAAAATCTCACCTAAAAGTATTGTAACCCAGTGCCTAATTAACAAAAGGTATGGGCCTTCCTACAAAACAAGCCTCCCCTTATCAAGTGGCTCTCATTACCATTACAGGGAGGAGAATGGACTATTTGCCCTCTGAGATCCCCCTACAATTCTTTAATTCATTCTATACCAGCTTTCTATTCAAGCTTTCCTTACTTATTTGAACTGTGGAACCCTGAAAACTCAGGGAGCAGACAACCTGACTTTTCCTCATCAGAAGAAGAAGGGGTTGGAGACTGTTACTCAATATGAGCCAAGACCTGGCTAGGGAGTTAGTGAGAAAGGAAGACCACAAGTCCACTCGGAAGGATGACCTTGGAAGGAAGAAGGTGCATAGAATGACCCTGAGGCACTCTGAGCCTAGAAACCAAGAAAGGACTGAAACAATACTGCAGAGAAATGTAATACAACTTATATCCTCCAAATTTGACCAGAAAAATCTCACATAGGCTGTTACAGGCGCCACTTGCCCAAAGTAAGAGCTACACCCCTCAACCTGAATCCATTCAAGGTCTTATCTATATGTCCATATGCACATATGTCCACTGATTTAGTACTAGTATTAGAAGACCTGAGTTCAGGGTGTAATGATCTAGGACAAGTCAATTCACTTCTGGTGGGGATAAACTGTGGATAAAACAAATATAGCCAAACTGCCAAAGTTGTCATGATGAGCAGGTGAAACAACATGTGGGAAAGCATTTTGCAAATGTATTCTGATGGGTATAGATGTGTTCATATTGGTGTGTTTGTGTAAGTGTGTGTTTGTATGAGAGTGTGTAGTTTTCTGCCTGGTTTTAATAAGTGTATGGCTTTCAGTGTACCTGCATGTGCATGCATGCATGTGTGTGTGTGTGTGTGTGTGTGTGTGTGTGTGTGTGTGTGTGTACCTGTGTGTGCTCTTAGTGTTTCCAGCTGTTCCCCAGTCCTCACTTTTATCCAGAATAAACAGCTTGTGAGCTGGAGAGTAGGAGATGAGGAGGAGAGAGTGGGAGGGGAGCCACTGGATGTTGGGGGTAAATTTATATTGCACTCTATCAAGTTATAAATAAAATAACATTTCATGCATTTTAAAGCCATATTTGTTCTGTGTAAACCTTGCTCTTCACTCAGCAGGAGAGTCTGTGTTTGTAGTTCTCTAGGATGTGAGAAAATGGTCCTTCTGTCTGAAAAAGGGACTATCTGAAGTCATCCCTCCAGAACCTCCTGGACTGCAGAAGTCTCCCTGCTCCTCAGAGACTGCGGGCTCCCCTCTGGTAATGTCCTGGCTAAATGACCGCCAACTCTATGGCAGCTCAGTATATTGAAAAGAACCCTGACCTTGAAGTCAGGAAGCCTGAGTTCAAATTCTTCTTCTGATACTTACTGTTGTGACCTCTGGGCATCAGTTTCTTCAAGCATAAAATGGGGATAACAATATTCATATTATAATATCACCTCATTTGTATTTGATCTATTATTCTTCTTGGGGATCCCCCCATCAATTCCTTTAAATTGCTCTCCCAACATGGGTATTGTCTGAGACCAGGTAACAGCTACTTTCGGACTCCAGAAAGGAGTATGGATGAAATGACCTTCAAAAGTGACCTGTTCTTTGTCAAACTCAGGTCTCACCCAGGTACCCATCTTCCTGTGCCAGAAGTAAGTTGATTATCTGCATGATAAATTTTCAAAGAGGACTGAAAAATAGGGTCATGGGAATAGATCCCCTCATTGCAAACTTGGGGCCAGGAAGCAGAACACTGATAGAAATGCCTCTGCACAACCTTTAATACAAAGTAGGGGAAAGTTGAAGGATGGGGTGTAAATCTCCAATCCCATGTGCCCATGTTCCTCCTCACCAAAGTCTGCTCCTGTTTTCTCCCTTTCCTATCTCTTGTTCTCTCCTCTTCCTCTCTCCTTTCCTTCACCTTCTCCTATTTTCCTCTCTCCCTCCTTTGTCTGTTTTCCCTCTTCACTCTCTTCCTGTTTCTTTTATATTTTCCCTTCTTCCCTGTCTTCCCTCAGTGCCTCACCCCTGCAAAACTGTAAAATGGATTCAATCTTGAATTCTGATAATTCAATCATGTATTTTCAGGATTCCAAACCATTATTATATAGTGAGTCACTATGCAAAACAGGTGAGGAAAAAAGTCCAAAGTCTTCACAATAGTTGACAGTGTATTGCTATCAGTACTATAGCAGTTAATTCTTTTTGGTCAAGTGTCCTACTGCACACCTCCCCGAATTGTCCATAATCAAAACTATTTGAAGCCTCAGTTCTGAATCAATTGCCTGTTGTCAACTCTACCCAAGCTACTGTCCATGGTGCTGATGTCTGTGGAGACTGCAGAATTCTATGACTTGGTGTGAGGCCTAAAGAATCCTGTGGGTATTGGGGAGGCAAAATATAAATCCATAGGAACATGAAAACACATTACAGGAGAGTACACAATCATAATCAAGTGGCAAAATATGTGATAGAGACAAAATGTACATGGAAATTAAAAGAGAGATCACCTACTGAGAGGCTTTTTCATGCAATAGAAGAAATGCTGGATTTTAAGTCAGAGGGTATGAGTTCAAAACCTCTTTCTGCCTCTTTCTCCCTTTATGACCTTAAACAAGTCACTAAGCCTCTTGGGGCCTCAGTTTTCTCATCTCTAAAATAAAGGGTGCTGGACATAACTTCTCAGGTTACTTTCAGCTCTAAATCTGTAATCAAAAAGAGCTGGAATAGTCATTAAAATAGGTTCTTAACTTGGGGTTCATCCATAGATTTCAAATAATCTATGAATTCAAACAGGAAAACTTACATCTTTGTTGTTACTAGCCTGTAATTTAGATGGGGCTGCATATTCCTGGACCCATATCCTCTTTTCTTACTTTTCAACACCTCTTAACATAAGCACCTTCACCCAAGAAAAGGCCTAAAGTCACACCAACTGGACCCTCAGGCACCACACTCAGAGTCAGAAAGATTAATGCCTCAGGAAAACGGTCTGATTCTGATCCACTTGGGGCCCTAGATACTAAAATAAACACTAAAAGACCTTGGACATCAGGCCTAAAATAGAATATAATACTAATTTTCAACTCCCACCACCTGGGATTATATCTTGTGAACTGAGACTTCCTCAGAGATTATAAATTCCCCTCAGGCAATGTCCTTGCTATATGCTCCAGCTCTATAGCAGCTTGGCATATTGGAAAGCGCCCTGACCTTGGAGTAAAAAAGCCCAAGTTCAAATTCTTGCTCTGATACTTACTTACAAAGTACACCTTTGCAAGTAATGTATGACTTTCCTCTGATGCTTGAGGACCTGGACTTCTACCCCAAATTCTGTGCCACTCCTAGTACCCTAGTGTTTACAGAGGCAACACTCAAACAGCCTTCATTACAGAACCTTACAAGTAGAGGCCTCAGTCAATTGGTATTTCCTCAGTCTTATGGCTAGCATTTTGACTTGCACCCTAAATTTTGGGAAAGCAGATTTCAAAAGGTTCAGTGGAAATATAAGTAGAATCCCATGGCTTAAAATGCTTTAGGAATGGTATTAGAGATGTTCAAGAATGAAATTCTAAAAACACAAAGGGAAAAATAACAATGTCTTTAGGAAAGAGAAGAAGGAGAGTAGAGAAGGAGGAAATGGTCAAAGGTATTAAGAGGTTAAAGATGATGGCTGAGAAAAGGACATCAGCTTTAATTATCTCATAGGAAGGTGATGTTGTCCTTGGAAGAATAGACCTAGGTCCAAGCCTCAGCTCTTTCACTTAATAGTGGGATAGAAATAATTATAGTAGGGAGGAAGAATAAGATTTGTCTGAAAAGACTGATATAGCTGCACAGGGAGCTCAATAACCAAGTCAAAGGAGAAATATCTGGAAGGTAGATAAAGACAGATAACAGAGGATGGCTATAAGAGGATAGCGCAGTCCTGCAAAAAGTGTCAGGGTTGCTACAGCTCAGAAAAGAGGCTGAAGAGAGAAACTAAGGAAAAGAAAAAAAGGGTTGGGTTAATCTATATTGGGAGAAAAGAGGAAGAGCCAAAGAGGAGATAGAACATTTGTATGAGGTATGTTAGAGACTATCTAGTTCAACCTCCTCATTTTTACATCAAGGCCCAGAAAGATAAGTCACTTGACAAGTCACTTAGTGACTTATCAAAGACACACATATATTAAGTGAAAGAATTAAGGTTTGAACTTAGGTCTCTTTCTCCAAGGACAACATCACCTTTCTATGAGATTATTAAAACTGATGACCTCTTCCCAGCCATCTTTAACCTCCTGGTATCACTGACCATCTCCCATTTCTATACACTTCCTCCTCCTTCTTGAAGACATCATTATCTTTTCCCAAGACTCTTTCCTCAATGCACATACTATCACCTTTCCATAGAACACTTTCCCATGGGACACTTTCACTTTCCTCTACAATAGTTTCTTTTCTTTTGTGATTAGACACCTTCATTCCTATAAACCCTATCATCTTTTCCTTGGGAGCCTTTTCCATGGGTGCCTTCAAATGCCTTCTTCTTCATAGAAACCATCACCTTTCCCTCAGGGATGCTTCTTACAAATAAAGACAGAGAAAAGACCATTGGCCTTAGAGTCAGGAAACCTAGACTCTTGAGTCTGAAAAGACCTTGAGTCTTGATTCTTATACTTATCAACTTGTGGTCACAAAGAAGTGCCTTTGTCTTTCCAAGCCCTACTCTCTTCATCTGTAAGATGGGCACATTAGCATAGGCAGCACATGTCCCACAGGAATATTTTTAATAACATGCTCTTTAAACCTAAAACTGCTATAGAAATTGGAGTTATCCATATTTTTATGATTGGATTCTATTGCATTCTCTCTAAGGAGGCTGGAATTTTCCCATAGGCAGAATCACTTTCTCCTTGGAGCAAATTCTTCCTCCCCTCTTTTCCCTCCCCTTATTCCCCCATGATGATTTTGTTCTACAAACTGGACTAGATAAGAACTCTGGACACTTGAGGTCTGAGATAACAAACTCATTTGACCAGAAATCCTCAGGGGAAAAGGTATGGCAGGATGCCATTGGAATAAGAGATCAGAGCTCCTGGGTTTTAATTCAGGTTCTGCAACTCACTACTTGGATAGCCTAATGAAAGCTACTTTCCCCCTATAGGACTCAGTTTTCTCCTCTACCAAGTGAAAGGGTGTGTTAGGCTAGATCAGAGGTGTCAAATGCAACCTGAAACACTCCCAAGTAGGGGAGGAACCAGATTACAACGTAATTGAGAACTATTGAACAAATCAAAAATACAATGGAATTCAGATAATGTTAGCACACAGTTTTCTATGTCAATATGCAGATCACAGAGAGCGCCACCTATGATTAGAGGTGCACAGTTTCTATTTGACTTTGATGCCATTAAGGTTCCCCTACCTTCTAAGCCAATAGGGTGTTTGCCCAGGAAAACCTGGGGAGAGAACCTCAGAAGAGAGGGGCTCACCCTGCCCTCTGTGTCCTTTATTCATAGTCAGTGGACTGGGCAGGCCACCCCAGGGGACTAAGAGCCAAGATACTCAATCCCTCAGCTTCCCTTTGGGATTTAGCAGTGACTGTCCCCCAGTGGCAGAAGGTAGATTTCCATTTTCCCTGTGTCAGCATTTTCAGACAATCTCCCCTTCCCCTTCACCCCCTCCCCAGCTCACTCTAGGCTTCCCCATCAGATAGAAGCCTATGAGTCAAACAGCTTTGAGGTAACTCTGGGAGTGATACACAGCCAAGAGCCAGTTATAAACTTCTCCACCAAGTTCCCTGCAGACAGATACCCTTGAAAGTCACCTCCATCTCTCTCACAGGTCATGCTGAGATTTAAAGATAGGGAGCGTAGTTAAAGTCCAGATCTGCTATCTGCACTTGAGTGATGGGGGACACATTCCCAGGACATGTTTATTGTCACCCGGCGGCCCCTGGCCCAGCGCTCCCCGAGCCGCTCGGCTCCCGAGATAAT
The DNA here is from genome assembly GCA_023548195.1 of Bettongia penicillata ogilbyi. NCBI lineage: Eukaryota > Metazoa > Chordata > Mammalia > Diprotodontia > Potoroidae > Bettongia > Bettongia penicillata. The sequence goes on from JAJHZJ010000304.1 coordinate 163,133, forward strand.
TCACGGCCTGACTCCCGTTGGAGAATGACTGATAAGGCCTTCACTTGGGACCCTGCTGGTCACTCGTCTCAAGGAGACTCCAAAGGAAATTCCAACACAATGTAAATGGAGCCCCATGTCAGCCTCAAACACCTTGGAAAATTCCCTAGCCAGAGAGCTCTGCGGTTTTTAAGTAATAAAACCAGAGAGAGATTACAACACAGTGTGACAGCAACGGATGGATGGCCGCCCGCGTGAACTTTTTACCTTCCAGATGGGAACCAAAATGTGGAGAAGGAACGAGAGAGCAATCTCCTTCTGAACGAGGCATTCTCAGATCCTTTCAGGCAGAGCCAGCCACTGGGGTAAGGCTAGAGAAAAGCACTGAGGACCTTAGCTTGATACGCAACCTAGGACAAGAGTCTTCCCCTGTCTTGGCCTCAGTTTATTCAGGAATAAAATGAAGAAATCAGACGAGGTAGTCTCTAAGGTACCTTCCAACCCTAGAAACTTATATTCTAAGATCTCTTCCAGGTTTAACACTGTATTTTCTATTATTCTATATTCTAAAGTCCCTTCTAGCTCTAACATTCTATGTTCTAAGCTCTCTTCCAACTCTAAAGAATGTTTTGTGTTCTCGCATTCCACACCCTCAAGTCCTTCTTGCCTGATATTTCATAAAGGAGATTTTTTTATACCAAGCTGGGGGTTGACTTAGATGATTTCTCAGTTCTCTTCCAACACTGAGATTTTTTAATTTTAGTATCTAGTCCTCAACACACACTCAAACCCCAGGCCAGAGTACAACAATTCCTGAGTTATGAAGTCCTTTACATCCACCCATCTGAAAACTAGATCAATATTGGTGGAGATAATTGAGTCAGTAATGCCCATTCCTAATCACAGGTGGGTTACTTTATTCATAATAATAATTCGTAATTACTTAATTCATAATAAAGCCGTCTACTTTATTCAGCTGAGACAAGAGCCATCTTGGGTGAATTTCATTGCTCTGTACTGATAGAGAAGACAGAAGGATAGGACTGCAGATAGGCAGAAGCTGTGGTCAATAGACATGAGGTCACCAGTCTTTTGTTCACTCTAAGCATAACTATACAGAAAATCCAGGGAAAATCAAGCTTTCACTGATGGTGGCCTCAAACTGGACCATATGCCATTGCTACTGCAGAGAGCTTTGGAGGAAGCACATAAGGGCAGGAAAGAGACAACTCAGAGGGTGTTTACCCTATTATACCTGTTCCTTTGGCCTGGATAGATCTTCCCCATGGCCAGGTAGGGTGGCACAGGAACCTTATATTCTGACTAAACATGAATATGGGATAAATGATTCTGCCTCAGTGGGCTTGAAAAAATACAGAAAGGGGGCCAGGGAGAGATGGCTGCAAGATAGGAAGGATGAGTTTGTCTAAGCATAAGGCAATGAGAACAGGACTAAAAAGCTTGTATAATTTACCCGCACTAACCTGTTAGCTACAGAAATCACAGAGGTGCTAGGGATAGAGTCCTGGGGATTAAGCTAACAGAGACTTATAGAAAAAAGCAATCACAAATAGAATTTAAGAGTTACACACAGTACCCATCCATAAATGACCTGGTTTCCTGAAAGGCCATGTTCCTGTGAGAAATGTTTTTAAAGGATTAGAACTGAAAAACCAAACATGTGTTAATAAAAATAGCTGATGTGTACAGTGCTTTAACATTTATAAAACACGGTACATGTTAACTCATCTGAACCTCAAAGTAACCCTTTAAGGTTAGTGCTATTATCATTCCCATTTTACAGATGAGGAAACTGTAGCAGGTTAAGTCATTGTAAAGTCTAAGGCAGGATATGAACTCAGATCTTCCTGACTCCAAGTCCAGTGCTCTATCCGATATGCTACCTCACTGCTTTAGAACCATACCCAGCTACATCCTTGAAACTAAGCTAGGCTGAACTATCACTATTTGGTTTATACCCTAGGGGCCCTCACACTTGAGCCCTAAATGTTGGACTAATAGTAAGTATGATGGTTGGAGGGGTACGACATTACAGAAGTGGGTGAACAGGCCACAGTTCTAAAATCTCAGTCTGAAGAGAAGCTTCCCATTGAATTCTGGGACAGAGGGGTAAAGAGGAATTGACTAACAATAAATATTGGAAACCTTCTGTCACAGAAAACTCTGGCTGGTATCATTGCTGGCTGTTTTCAAGGGCTGGTATCTATAGGTAGGCAGCTTAGGGAGAGGCTAACCCTGCTTCCAAAGAATGACTTCCAACAGAGCTCCCTGCACCTGCCCTTGATACTAGACAGCTATTCAACATTATCATCCCCTGCAGCCCACTGTGCCAGGCTCACTGGGGACTGGGGACTGGCAGTTTAGTATAAAGGCAGATGTATCCAAGGCAGGAAACTGCCCCAGGGCCAGGCTCCCTCCTAAACTGCTGGTGATCTGTTCCTGTTCTCCCATTTTGTCCTGCCTCCTCACTTTGGTGCTGGGGGAATTCACAATCTCTATCAGGGCACTCTGACCTCTGACACTGACACACCCCAAGAAAGGAGATAATAGCTCAGAAGGTGCTGTCAAGAATAGAAATTTGACAGAGCTCTTGCCATAAACCCAAAATGGACTACCTATGCCCAAGACCAGGATGGTGAAGGAATTAAAAAACAGGACCTATGATGATTGCCTGAAGGAAGTAGGGGTCGTAAGACTGGAGAAGAGAAAATTCACATCCATACTGTATCTCTGGGTCTCACATACATGTCTTATTTCTGGATATTGTGTCCATGTTTCAAGTCTGTTGTTCAGTCTTTTCAGTCATGATTGACTCTTCACCACCCTATTTGGGGTTTTCTTGACAAAGATAGTAGAGTGGTTTCTCATTTCCTTCTCCAACTCATTTTACAGATGAGGAACTGGGACAAACAGGGTTAAGTGATTTGTCCAGGGTCACATAGCTAGTAAGTGTATGAGGACAGATATAAACTCAAGAAGATGAGTCTATTCACTATGGTGCCATGTAACTGCTTTGTGTCATACCTAGGCCCCATCAAATGGAAATATTTAAAGGATTGCCTTGTAAAAAGAGATTCAGTTTATAGGACCATAAGAATTAGATCATGTAGGCCACTATTTTGCAGATGAAGAAACAGAGATTTGAGCAGTGGTGTGCTAATAAATGTTTAACCACTACCTCTTGGAGTGGGGTGGAGTATACTTGATGTATTTTTAAGTTTAATCTACATCATTTAGATTTTCTTGGGGCCAAGATGGCAGAGTAGAAAGACACACATATGCAGGCTCTCCTCACATAGCCCATAAAATACCTGTAGAGAGGGACTCTCAACAAATTTTGGAGCAGCAGAAGTGGAGAACAACAGAAAGGAGGAGATTTCCAGCCCAGGGCGGCCTGAGAGGCCTATGGAAAACGTCTGTTGCACCGGACCTGGAATGGAGCCCAGCCCAGTCTTGGCTGCTTACAACTTGCAAGCAGCCCTCAGGGGTGGAATCTCCAGTCACAGGATCTCCAGTCACAGTATCAGCAGTTCACAGATCCCTCAACTCATAGGTGCCAAAGGTCAGTGACAGGGTTTTTTTCAGCTGGCCAAGAAGGGAAAAGGGCCTTCCCATAGCTCTGGCCATAGGCAGCAGCCTTAGAGTCCACATCAGGCAGGCAGCAGTAGTTCCCGCAGCACTTCCCACAGCAGCTCCTATAGCAGCCCACATCCATTGTTGGATGGTAAAAACCCTGAGGACACTGAGGAGCTGAATATTACCTCAGCCTTGTGTAGAGGCCCAGAGGGAGCTGATCTTTATCTCACACTGAATGGTGGCCCTGCCCATGCAGCTTATCTGAATCTCAGCCCCCAGAGCTGGCTTGGTGGAACTGGAGGCCAGGTGGCTGTGGAGAGGAAACTCTGCTAAGATTCTGTGCACAAAAATCTCTCCCTACTCCCAGACCAGTGTACACACTTGACTGTGCCACCTTGGAGGAACTGAGATCTTAAAAAAGGTGAAAAAAATAAGACTAGAGAAGGTTACTTTCTTGGTAAACAGATATCTTCTCCCACCCTTTCAGATGAGGAAGAACAATGCTTACCATCAGGGAAAGACATAAAAGTCAAGGCTTCAGTATCCCAAACAACCAAAATGACTATTTAATGGTCTCAGGCAATGGACAAGCTCAAAAATGATTTTGAAAATCAAGTAGGAGAGGTGAAGGAAAAATTGGGAAGAGAAATGAGAGAGATACAAGAAAATCATGAGTCAACACTTTGGAGACCCAAAAAAATGCTGAAGAAAATAATACCATGAAAAATAGGCTAACTCAATCAGCAAAAGAGGTTCAAAAAGTCCCTGAGGGGAAGAATGCTTTAAAATGCAGAATTAGCCAAATGGAAAAGGAGGTTCAAAAGCTCCCTGAACAAAATAGTTCTTAAAAATTAGAAAGAGGGAGAGGAGCCAAGATGCGGAGTAGAAAGACTCACATATGCGAGCTCCAAACCCACAGCCCATAAATTACCTATGGAAAGAACTCCCAACAGGATCTGGAACAGTGGAAGCCATGCAGCAGCAGAGTGGAGGAGATTTCTGTCCCAGAGAGCCCTAAAAAACCTACCTCAAAGGTCCATCGGGCACTGGACAGCAGAGCCCACCCCTGCCCTGGCCTCACGGCCTCAGAGGAGCAGATCTGAGCAGGATTCAGGGATGGAATCTCCGGTGGCCACGAGGGTCCCTCCACCCATACGCACTATAGGTCAGTGAGACAGCCTTCTGGACTGGCCGAGTGGGGAGTGGGGTATCTCCGTGGCTCGTGGAGGAAGCAGAAGGGGAGGCAGCCGACAGGGGCTCCCAGTGCAGACAGGAGCTCAGGGCCATTACTGAAGGTCTCCGCGTAAACCCCTGAGGGAACTGAGCCTGGGAGGTGGCCCTGCCCCCACTCCAGCACCAGAACTTAAGCTCACACGTACATGTGTGTGCACACACACATACACACATGCATGCAAATACAGAGACAGAAGGCACAGAGTGAATTGAATAGGATGGGACCATATCTTAAAAGAAATTAAGGTAAATGGTGAGAGAGAAATGTAGTGGGAGGAGAGAGGGTGAAATGGAATGGGGTAAATTATCTCTCATTCAAGGGGCAAGCAGGAGACATTTTAGTGGAGGGAAAAAGAGGAGAGCTGAGAAAAAAACATGAAGTTTACCCTCATCACATTCGACTAAAGGAAGAAATAAAATGCACACTCTTTTTGGTATGAAAACCTATCTTACAATACAGGAAAGTGGGGGAGAAGGAGATAAGCAGGGAGGGAGGGATGATGGAAGGGAGGGCAATGGGAGAAGGGAGCAATTTGAAGTCAACACTCCTAGGGAGGGACAGGATCAAAAGAGAGAATAGAAAGAATGGGGGACATGATAGGATGGAGGGAAACATAGTTAGTCTTACACAACATGACTATTATCTAAGTCATTTGAAAAACAACACAGATATGGCCTATATTGAATTGCCTGCCTTCCCAAAGGGAATGGGTGGGGAGGGAGGGATGGGGAGAATTTGGAACTCAAAGTTTTAGGAAAAACTGTTGAGTATTGTTCTTGCTACTAGGAAATAAGAAATACAGGTAATAGGGAATAGAAAGTCATCTGGCCCTACAGGACAAAAGAGAAGATGGGTACAAGAGAAGGGAGGGATGACAGAAGAGAGCATAGATTGGTGATAGGGGAAATTAGAATGCTTGGTGTGTTGGGGTGGGGGGAGGGGACAAATGGGGAGAAAATTTGGAACCCAAAATTCTGTAAAATGAATGTAAAAAAAGGTTAAATAAATTTATATATCCAGGACAAAAGAAAAAATAAAAATTAGAAACAGATAGAGACTAATGACTTTATGAAAAACCAAGAAATCACAAAACAAAACCAAAAGAATGAAAAAATAGAAGATAATGTGAAATATCTCATTGGATTGACCTGGAAAATATATCCAGGGGAGACAATTTAACAATTATGGGGCTACCTGAAAGCCATGATCAAGAAAAGAACCTAGACATCATCTTTCATGAAATTATCAAGGAAAGCTGCCCTGGGGGAAAATAAATATTGAAAAAATCCACCAATCACCTCCTGAAAGAGGTCCAAAAAAAGAAACTCCTAGGAACATTGTGGCCAAAATCCAGAGTTCCTAGGTCAAGGGGAAAATATTGCAGGCAGCTAGAAAGAAACAATTCCAGTATTGTGGAAATACAGTCAGGATAACACAAGATCTAGCAGCTTCTACATTAAGGGATAGAAGGGCATGGAATATGATATTCCAGAAGGCAAAGGAACTAGGACTCAAACCAAGAATCACCTACCCAGCAAAACTGAGCATAATACTTCAGGGGGGGAATGGTCTTTCAATGAAATAGAGGACTTTCAAGCATTCTTGATGAAAAGACCAGAGCTGAAAAGAAAATTTGACTTTCAAACACAAGAATCAAGAGAAGCATGAAAAGGTAAACAGGAAAGAAAAATCATAAGGGACTTACTAACGTTGAACTGTTTACATTCCTACATGGAAAGACAGTATTTGTAACTCTTGAAACTTTTTTCAGTATCTGGTTAGTTGGGATTACACACACACACACACACACGCACACACACACACACACATACACACATAGAGAGATAGAGAGCACAGGGTGAATTGAATAGGATGGGATCATATCTTTAAAAAATGAAATTAATGGGTGAGAGAGAAATATATTGGGAGGAGAAAGGGAGAAATGGAATGGGGTAAATTATCTCTCTTAAAAGAGGTAAGTAAATGACTTTTCAGTGGAGGGGAAAAGGGGAGAGGTGAGAGAAAAAACATGAAGCTTACTCTCATCACATTCAACTAAAGGAAGGAGTAAAATGCACACTCATTTTGGTGTGAAAACCTATCTTACAATACAGGAAAGTGGGGGAGAAGGGGATAAGCAGGGTGGGGGGGATGATGGAAGAGAGGGCAATAGAAGGAGAGAGCAATTAGAAGTCAACACTCTTGGGGAGGGACAGGATCAAAACAGAGAATAGAAGCAATGGGGGGCAGGATAGTATAGAGGGAAATATAGTTAGTCTTACACAACACGACTATTATGGAAATCATTTGCATAACTACACAGATATGGTCTATATTGAATTGCTTGCCTTCCCAATGGGGATGGGTGGGGAGAGAGGGAAGAAGAGAAGTTGGAACTCAAAGCTTTAGGAACAACTGTTGAGTATTGTTCTTGCATGCAATTAGGAAATAAGAAATACAGGTAATGGGGCATAGAAAGTTATCTTGCCCTACAGGACAAAAGAGAGGATAGGGATAAGGGAAGGGAGGGATGTTAGAAGGGAGGGCAGATTGGTGATAGGGGTAATAGAATGCTTCGCATTTTGGGGTGGGGGGATGCGAGAAATGGGGAGAAAATTTGGAACTCAAAATTTTGTGGAAATGAATGTTGAAAACTTAAATAAATTTAAATACAAAAAAAAAATTTTCTCCACCACTTCTGTAAGTCTAGACACTAAACCAAACCCTAATCTGTAGCATTTGCTAATTTCTGTGGTATAAATCCTCACATTGAAATTTAATGATTGGCTCTCTCAAAGCGGGGAATGAGCTTTCTCAAGTACATTCTTATTGAATGACTTAGAGAAGTAGAGAGGTACCTTGGAAGACTAGTACTTGCTCAGAACCAGGAGAACCTGACTTGAAGTAAGCCATTGCTGCCAATTAGCCACATGATGAGGACTGAATGACTTTCCTCTCTGAGCCTTAGTTTCTTAATTTAAAAAATAGAGTGATGAGGGGGCCTCCCAGGCTACTGGAGGTTGAGTGAGGGAGAAGAGAGGGAGTGGGACAGAATGATCACTGCCATCTCTTCAGCCTAAAGAATTTTGGTTTGTGAAATTTAATTCAGGAACCTCACTCTGATTTATCCTTTTCCAGGACAAAGGAGTAGCAGCCAGGAATTATCTGGATCCTGTTTCTCCTAACCTTAATCCTTATGGGTGGGGGTAGGGGTAAATGTGAAGGGAACAAATATTATATTTTGGGACTAAGACATTTAGGTTTCCTTCTTATTTATTTGCTGCTGACTTTCTCTGGAGACTCAAATAAAACTCTTAAGAGACAGAAAGGAGAAGGAAGGGAAGGCAAGGGAAGATTCCTGTTTCAAGAAGGAATCAGAGAAGGTCTCTGAAGAGAAAGCTTAGGCCTTGTGCCAATACTGTGTCCCCTGGGTTGATGTTCATACCATCTTCCAGGTTTCATGGTCTAGTGGAAATGCCACTGGATTTATAGTCATTTATAGTCAGACTACCTGGTTTCAAATCCTGGTACTTCTTTTAGCTATGCAACTTTGGGTAAGTCACTTAACTCTTCTGGACCTCAGCTTCCTAACCTAAGAAATGAGGGGAATTGAACTGAGTGATCTCTGAGGTCCCCTCCAGCTCTAATTCTTTCATGACCAGAATGGGACCCAACTGGATTGCATTATAAAATAAACTGGATTGGATTGGACTGGACTAAATTAAATTGGATCAAATTGGACTGAACTAACCTTGTTTGAATTTGGACTGGATTGGACTAGCCTGCACCAAATTGGACCAGACTGTACTGGACTGTACAGGATTGGAATGGATGGGATTGGACCTGATTGGACCAGAATGGACTGAGTTAGACCAGATTGGACTGCATTGATCTGGCCTGGACCAGATTGAATTGAATTGGACTGCACTGGACCTGTCTGATCTAGTTTTGACTGAACTGGATAGGACTGGATTGCACTGGATTGCACTGGATTGAACAGACCAAATTGTACCGGATTAGAATAGCCTAGATACCACTGGATTGGATTAGAGTGTTTTGGACCAGATGGCCCAATCTCGGTTGGAATGGACTGAGCCAGATTGGACAGGACCTAACTGGATTGGACTGGATCTAGAATGATCATGCCCACACCATATCCCAGGCTCTACAACCATATGATACCCCTATCTCTCATTGTCATCACAGCCACATCCTATATCTCATGCCCATATCATATTTTCAGTCCCACAGTTCATATTTGCTCTTCTGTCCCTCATACCCCTGCCATTTTCCAACATTTGTTCCCAAATCATGTTCCATGTTTTGGGTCCATGCTGTGTTTCCAATGCTTTCAGCTACTGTGTGTCCTCAGCCCTCCCACCCACCCGGTGGCCTTGGTCCTCCTCTCCATACCATGTTTCTGGGCATCATGCCCAAGCTAAGTCTCTTGCCCTCCCATCCCCATCAAATTCCTTAGATTGGCACCTGCAAAATTCCCCTTCATGGCAGGAGCAGAGCAGAGACAATTTAGAAACTGAACACTCCTAAATGTTCAGATTTATAAAGCTCCGAGCTACAAATTCCCATTTTGAGGTAGTTTCTTTTATTGCTGTTTTGGAAATCCATTCCAATCAGAGAGCAATATCACACTGCCTGACACCAATAGGAAGATTCTGTGCAGCACTGAGTCTCTCTTCCCCCAAGCCCCCACACCCACCAAGGTGGAAGCTTATGAGCACAGCTCACCTCCTAAAGCATTTTATAATAATCATATTTCTTATGAAGCTTTAGTTTAGCTTCCTTCAAATTAAGTCTCCACAATAAAAAACCAATCGATTCAATCTCACAGAAAAAACCCTCTTTCATTCCATCTGGCACCTCATTGAGTTTCCTGGGCCTTTCTCTCCTCTCCCTTCAGGACACCAATACCCTTTTCAAACTCTGTCTGCTCTATTGGAGATGAAAACACAAGCTACCTGGGTCAGGAAAGGGCCCAAGAGTTCTTCTCACTCAACACCCTGACTCCAAATAGGACCACACCTAAGCCTTCCTTCAATCACCACAGGAACCATAAGATTTTAAAATTGAGGGGCAACCATTAGGATCATCTTAGAAACTAAGACAGCAGAGCATTATAGAGGCAGTGCTGGCTTGGGAGTCAGGGAGATGTGGGTTCAAATCCCACTTTTCATGCATGTTGACTGTGTGACTATGGACAAGTCATTCAATCTCTCTGAGTTGCATTTTCCTCATCTATAAAATGAATTTAAGTACTATGTAAACCTTAAGGAGCTATATAAATGTCAGTTATATATCACAAATAAATCTAATTCTAATCCCTTTATCCCCACAAAACCTGTCTTTCAACCTGGATTGTTAGATGCTAACATCTTCCATATAAATGAAGATGCAGAGCCTTAGGGGAGAAAGGGATTGAGGGAAAGAATGTGGAATTTTATTTTGGGGTAGTTTGATTTGTTCAAGACCTCAATCTAGGAAGTCATGAAAAACCAGAGAGAAACTTTCCAAAGCATGGTCTAGAAATTAAATGCCCAGGCTAGAAGGGTCTTTAGAACATAGAACAAATACTGTAAAGCTAGAAGAGACTTTAGACTTTGGAATGTTAGAAGCCAGAACACTGAAGGTCAAAGGTGGAAGGAACCTTAGGCATTTTCCTACAAAACACCCTCAGAAAAGTGAAGCTGAGAGAAATGACTTAGCTAAGATCACACTGTTATTTAGTGGCAGATCAGGAACTCTCATCTGTCAGACTTGCTCTAGGTCATCCAGGGTACTAATGGCAGAGTTGGGACCCTCTGGCCTTTCACTCCTGGACCTTCCCCTTTTGCTCTCCATCACACTGCCCACTAATTGGCTTTATACTGTGCAGATTAGAGGGGCAAACAATAATCTTCCAACAAAGGCAGCAGCATAAGAACAAGGTGATGCCGGGAGAAGGGAAGAGACAGCAAATGCAAAGAAAGGCCCTTTGGTTTCCCAGACCTAAATGTAGTTCACTATTTACTCCACAATCTGACATTGAATTGGGAACACTGACAAACAATGACAAAGTATGGCAGAAGCCTACTCTGCCATAGTCCCAGGGTTGAAGGCAGACACGTGTGCACACACACGCACACACACACACACTCACTCACTCAGCTGGTGGTATTTAAAAATTAAAGTAGGTCCCAGACAATTGGAGCTATAGCCACTGGGACCTCAGGAACAAGGCTTTTGTTGTATCCAGGACTGACTATTAAACAAAGCAAGGCTGTGCTTGAAGCAGTGTAATAAAAACAAAAAAATTAATAAATACATTTTTTCCCCAAAAAAACTTCCTGCCTTTAAACACCACCTCTGCCATATTGATTTTGGGGTTGATCTACTGCTCTTGGAGGAAAAACTAAGGCACTACAATTTCAGTTAGGTCTCCTTTATCATTTCCTCGATGGTTTTGACAAGAATTCCTGCAGGAAAGTACATCCCAAAGAACAGATTTCCCCACATAAACACTCCAAGTGACTAACCTTCCCCACCCCCCATCACGGCCCCCATTGGATGAAATACTTAGACCCCCTTCTCATCTTTCCCAGGAATTTTTTTAATTCCACCAGGCTTCCTTAGGGACCCTAAGAGCCACTGAAGAGGTTATTATAGCACGTCCTTGGGGGATGGTTAATACACCAGCCCTGTTCAGACATGCAAATAATCTAATTCAAAGGCTTCCTAATTAGCCCGGCAGTTCCAGCCGGGATAAAGGGAGAGGGAGATGGGGAGGGTCGCCTTGGCACCAGCCACAGCCTGGGGGCTGGGGGGGTGGGGAGTCTAAGGGGCAGACACTGGGCGGTTTTTAATTGCAATCTGCTGCTCATAGCCTTGTCCTCCCTCCTTGGCATAATGAGCAGGGGCAGCCATGCCTCCTCCAAGCCCCCAAACAGTCGCTAGGACTTATTTGGCCAACACTCCCCTACTGTTTTTTCCAGGAATGGGGGTGGGGGGAGAGGAGTTCCAGAGCAGAGACCTTCCAAGGAAAAGATTGGAACCACGTTAATTAATGAATTAGCCATTTAATTAACATAATTAGGCCTCATTATTTTCCTTGAGTCTATCGTCAATTTGATGACAATTAAACTGAACACTGGCAGAGGACCCAGGGGTCCTGGGAAGGGTGGGGGTAGGGGGTTGGGGAGGTAGAAGCAGCCAGACACACACTGGGGCACTTTATCTAGAGAGAAGTACATGGGGACCAAGTTCCATGTGACAAAGGGGCAGGATGGAGGGGTTGAGGAAAATTATTAAGAGACAGTCTGGTGTACTGGTTAGAGAACAGGACTTGGAGTCAGGAAAACCTAGATTTGAATCCTGCCTTATGCACATATTAGCTTTGTGACCCTAGGCAAGTCACTTTACCTCAGTTTTCTCATTTGCAAAATGAGGAGGGTGGGCTAGATAGCCTCTGAGATCTCTTCCTGCTCAAAAAAATCTATGATCGAGAACCACATTGTCCTACAAGATACTGCTTAACATTCTCCTTTTAACCCCTGCCTCTACCTCCCCAACATACACACATGCACATATATAGAGCACATTGTCAGGAGCACTGGAGAAAAGCTATGAGCTAACCCCAAGAGACGCTTAGGCTGGAGTTCGGCAGTGGACATTGGAACCAAAAACACAGAATGTTAGAATTGCAAAATTTAGGGATTTATTAAATTCAACATCACCATTTTGTAGAGGAGCATACTGAGGACCAGAGATGGAAAATGATATACCCAAGGCCACCCAGAAAGTGAATGGTAATCATGGCACAAACCTAGGATTTCCAACTCTAAGTCCAGTCATATTCTTCTCTCAGTGGTAGCCCTAAGGTGGAAAACTCAGTTTTTTTTAACCTGACCTGTAATTTCATTACCATTCTAGTAAGGAAACTCCCACCATCAATAAATATCAATAATTATTCTACAACTTATGGCTTTTGAGAGTTCATTGGGTCCTAGCTAGCATGTGGTTGAGGAAAGATGTATACTTAGGTCTGCCTTACTCCAAGGCCAACTCTCTGTCAACTCAGCCACCATCTCTTTGATTCAGAGCCAGTACTGTGAGGAGTACTGGACCTGGAATGGAAAAACTTTTCAAGTCCCAGTCTAGCTACTGTGTGACCTTGAGCAAATCTCTGAACATTTGTTCTCTCATCTCAAAAGTGAGTTTAGCCTAAATGTCCTCTGAAGCCCCTTTCAGTTCCACCAGTCTCTCAGCTAAACCTGGGAGATGGCTCCCCAGGCTTATTCAGGGAGCAAATTCCAAGGAAGATGAACTCTAGTGCTGGCCACATGATTCAAGCACTAAAACAAAAGGCTCCAGTCCCATTGGGTGTCTCCCCCTGAGCTAGGCAGTACTCAGGAGACAGGAGCAGGGAAGTCACAAAATCCGAATTAAAAGGGACAGCAGAGGTGGAGGACTATGGGTGTGGAGCACGCAATATTCTATCCTAATAAGTTGATATGTTGCTTTATTTTATAGAGGAAAAAAGTGAATTTTTCTCTCTTTATTCTTTGTTACAGAAATGACTCAATGGCAAAAGAGGAGAGATATACGGTATTTAGAAATCACAACTGTAAAAAAAAAGTTAATACTTTAAGTACAAACAAAAATTCATTCTTTTTAAAAAAGGATCAGTAGATATATCTAATTTAACTTCATGCCCAAAGCAGAAGCTCTTTCCCTGTGGCAGGTCATCATTCATGCTCTCATCTTTGTTGTTATTAAGTCATTTCAGTCATGTACAACTCTTCATGACCCTATTTAGAGCTGTCTTGGCAAACATACTGGAGTGGTTTGCCATTTCCTTCTCCAACTCATTTTACATGTGAGGAAATTGAGGCAAATAGGGTTAAATGACTTGCCCAGGGCCACATAGCTAGTAAGTGTCTGAGGCCAGATTTCAACTCAGGCAGATGAGTCTTCCTGATTCCAAACTCAATACTCAATCCACTTCACCATCTACCCTCACTACATCCATTACTCTCATTTAGAACTCCTAATAACTGGAGAACTCACTAGCCTCACTAGTAGCCTCATGGAGACTGATTCTACTTTCGGATAACTCCAGGGCTCTCAATTTTTCTCTTGGGTTATTCTGAGAACTTCCTATGACATTCAACCAGTGGTCCTAGATCTACCCTCGGGGGCCCACAAGTGCTTCTTTTGCATGATGTGTGTGTTTATCCTTCATTGCCGAAGACTATGCCATCAGAGAAATAATGACATGACTTGCACTTGACTTTGTTTTGAGTGAGGGAGCCCGTGCAGGTCACCAGCCTCACTTCTCCTCCAGAGACATCTGAATCCAGTGACCAGATATTCATCAGGATGACTGGAAATCAACCAGGATGAGGCAATTGGGGTTAAGTGACTTGCCCAAGGTCAAACAGCTAGTGAGTGTCAAGTGTCTGAGGTGAGATTTGAACTCAGGTCCTCCTGACTCCTGCACTGGTGCTTTATCCACTGTACCACCTAGCTGCCCCTTTTGCATGCATGATACTCTTATAGGATTCTGTAAGTTATCGCTTCTCCAAGCTGAATTCCCCTGGTATGGCATGGTCTCTAGTCCCCTCATCATCATGATCACCCACCTTTGTCATGGTCTAGCATACCAACATCCTTCCTTCAATATGATGCCCAGAATGGAAGACTCCAAATGTGGTGTCACCAGGACAGATGAGCAGAACTTTTATCCCACTTGTTCTGGTCCCTACACTTCGATTAATGTAGGATTACCTTAGCTTTGAAGGATAGTCATGTTATACTGTTCAATCATACAGAGCTTGGGGATATTTTTCATAGCTGCTCTCAAGCCTTGCCTACCCCACCCTGTATTTTTTAACCTGAACTTCAGGACTTTAGATTTATTACTGTTAATTTTTATCTTGCCACATTAAGTCTATAGATTCAGTCCAGCATGATCCTTTTGGATCCCATCTGTCATGCAGCACATAAGCCATCCCTCCCTGCTTAGTGCTATCTGCATATTTGGTAAGTATGCTTTCTACATCTTCATCCAAGTTGTTGATAAAATTGTTGAACATGGAGCTATTAGAGATGTACCTCTAACTTGACATGAATCCATTAATCAATACTCTTTAGATATGGCTCTTCACCTAACTATACTATCATTCAACCTGCATTTCTCCACCTTTTCCACAAAGACTCTGAAAGAATTTATTTATCAAATTCCTTAATGAAATCAAGTCACATCCCACATACCACATTACTTGATATATCAATTCAACAGAAATGTCTAAAAGGAAATGAACTGAGTCTATGATCCCCTGCTCTTGGTAAACCCATGCTGGTTCCTAGCGATTACTCCTTTTTTCCTGTAAGTACTCACAAATGACCTTTTTCATTATCATCCTAAAATTCTTTCAGGGAATAATATTGACCTTCCTACTCTGTGTAGGACTTCTTCTGGATTTTTAAAACTGAGACCCTCAGGAAAACTGACCAATTCAATAGTCCACAGTTCCTGGAACAGCAATGATCAGGTAGTTTGTGAGAGTTCAAGCATATACTTGAGATATAATGGACCAGAGTCTGGACATTGTGTAGGTACAGGATGCAGGGTCTGAGCCCAAGCTTACCTCGGTACTATATGTTAGGACTCCAAGTCAAGGAGACTGAGGCGGGAGAGACAAGTCTGAGCCTGGGAAGGAGTGAGTCCTAACTAAGCTCTTCACTGAAAATGTGTCAAGTGACTGACTCTATGTGAGACAGAACAGATGGTGGCCTAGACAGCAAGCTAGCTTAGGATCAAAGCAGTCAAACAGGATGGGAGGCCTGGTCTGAAAGAGGTTAGGTGCACCAGCTGGGAGCTTTCTGACCCTGGTGAATTGTGCTGACAGTCTCCCTATGAAATGCCACGTCTTGACAGTCAGCTTAAAATCTTCTGGGCAGTCTCACCCCTAGAAGGCAGGCCTACCTACTCTGAAGTTGTTTTTTTTTTTTTTAATCCTTATGAAACAAATTATATTATTTGACAATCTCCTTGTAGCAGCTACTTACTTTCTCTTCCAAAGTCATGATCTGTTGGAAGATGAAATTATTACCTCAAGTTGAGAGATCTGAATTTGAACCCTGACTCAGCCACTTGTTAGCTATGTGACCTAAGATAAGTGATTCCCTTCTCTGATCTGAGCCTCAGTTTTTCCCATCTGAAAAGTGGGTACAATAACATGTCTTCAGGGGTTTGTCAGAATTAGATGGAAATAATAGCCTTGGTTACCTCACCTAAAATAAATAAGAAAGTTGTGATCGATGATTTCTAAGAGCTCTTCTAGTTCTAAATTCTGTTATGTAAAGTACTTTTTAAACCATGCATGATTCAAGTCCACAATGGATCAAGATGCATATCAATAAGCATTTTTTAAAGTACCTAAATGCTTAGGATGCAAAGAAAGGCAAAAGGTAATCCCTACTCTCAAGGAGCTCATAGTCTAATGGCAAAGACAACATGCAGACAACTAGGTACAAACAAGATATAGGCAAAATAAATTGGTGATAAGCTACAGAGAAAAGCAGTAGCAATATAAAGGACCAGTGTGGAGGCTACCTGCACTAATGTACGTGGGCACCATGAGCTGCCATATTAGAGCACTTCACTTAACCTTTCTAAGCCCCATCGGTAAGATAGGCAGAATGATACTTACATTACCCACTTCACAGAATGGCTAGGAGGAAAGAATGTACATTTTAAAGTGTCCTAAGTATAGGGATTATTACTCTAGGTGTTCGTTGCTGTTGTGATTTATTTTTTTATCAGGACCTGTCATTTGGTAACTCTTTCTCCCAGGGCCCTAAGATAAGTACTCTTAGAGTCTTAAAGCATCTCCTAGGGATTCTAAGAAGGCAAGTGAATGGACCAAGGTCATACCTGCCAATAGGGGATCAGAGGCAGTACTTTGAACCTCAGTCATCCTGACTTCTAGGCCAGTTCTCTGTCCATTGTGATGGATGGATATGATTACAATATCAATAATGAGTTGTATGGGAAACAGAACCAAGCCAAAAATACTGCCTTGAAAGGCTAACTTTCTCATGATGAATTTCTCATCACTGAACTAGCCAGATCAAAATAGGACAGATGTATAATCTGAAATTATACTCTTCGTACTTGGAGGTTTTCCTGCTTGATAGAGTAGGACTTGCCAATACTTACCCTATCTTAGTACAGCCTTCAAGAGTATTAGGTCACTTCCATAACACAGGGGCAACTAGGTGGTGCAGTGGATAGAGTGCAGCACCTGAAGTCAGGAAGACTCCTCTTCCTGAGTTTAAAATCTACCCCAAACTCTTGTTAGCTGTGTGATGCTAGGCAAGTCCCTTAATCCTATTTGCCTCAATTCCCTCATCTATAAAATGAGTGGGAGAAGGAAATGGCAAAAACACTTTTGTATTTCTGCCAACAAAACCCCGAATGGGGTCATGAAGAGTCAGGCATGACAGAGAATGGCTTAACAACAACGATTCCACAATGAGTCATGGGAGAAACTGACTGATAGTGGAAGTCTATAACCAAAAAGTGGTATCACATGATTATCATAGAATGAAAGTAGGATTTGGAGCTGGGAGGCACTGGTCCAATTCCTCTTCCACCCCCTCAAAATGCATATGGAGAGCCTGTGGTCCGGGAAAGTAAGAGTGATATACCCATAGCCACACAGCTAGTGAACATCAAAGTTAAATCCTTAGACTCCAGATACAGTGCTCTTTTCCTGCTACACCAAACTGTCTTTCAAGAAACCTGAACTTCATAATATGTAGTTTTCTACCGCAAACTTGAAAGTCCCTAGAGATTAATTCGGGCTTTTTTTCTACTCAAAGAAGTGTCAATCTCAAGGCTTCTGGTTGCCAAAACTCCCAGACTAAGCTGCAATTATGTAATATATAATAACATAAAATGTAATAAAAATAAATACAACATAGGTAATGTTAATTTATAGTTTTCTAAGTCAATATTCAGCCAACAGGAATCCTTTTCTATTTGAGTTTGGCGTTGCTGTATAATTGAGAGCATTTCTAGTGAAATATCAGGGTTGGCTATTGCTAGGTTAGTTTGTAGGGGATCTTTCACATCATGTCTACATTTGGTCACCTACATTCAAAATCCTTCTAAAGACTTATGAGAAGGTATAGAGTCCGTATGTCTACCTGTGCACATCTCCTCCCAAATACCATTGATTCTGGCACAGAACAGGATGAATGTGCTTACTTTCATGTTTTTTCAGTTTCTGTCTTTAAGCCTTTTCTTCCAACTATATCCTTGTGGTTGAATCAGTCATTTGGAAGATAAGGCCTGAATTTGTGGCATTCATTCCACACCGAGCTTAGCCCTGCTTCTCACAAAAACCAAACCTAGTGATAGCTTAGCTTCAGGAGGAAGGATGGAATAGGGATGATAATGGTAATGGTAATGGCAAAGAAAAAAAGCAAGCATAAGGAGAGGGTGGACAGTGGGGTGGGGGGGAGAAGAACAGG
The DNA here is from genome assembly GCA_023548195.1 of Bettongia penicillata ogilbyi. NCBI lineage: Eukaryota > Metazoa > Chordata > Mammalia > Diprotodontia > Potoroidae > Bettongia > Bettongia penicillata. The sequence continues at coordinate 181,479 of JAJHZJ010000304.1, forward strand.
AGAGAGATATCAATCAAGGTGGGGAGTGATGGGATTAGGGGGTGTACAGAGATAGCAGTGGAAACTGGACAAGGTTAAGGATTGAATGAAGATAGGATTCAAGGTTAGCTCTTGGTAGGGATTTGGATGGGTCTGGAAATAGAGATGATTCTGAATATGGATGGTGATTATGGGGAGATAAAATAGACGTGAGGATTTGGGATAGATAGGGAGATGGGAAATGGATAGGGATGAAGATGGGGCTTGAATGGAAATGGGGACAAAATGGTGATGGGAACCATAATTGGATGGAAGCAAGGAAGAGTTTGTGAAAATGAGTATGGGTTGAGGATGGGATTAGATACTGTGACAAGGATGGAATTAGAAGGATATTGGGGAAAAAAGGATGGAGAGAAGGAAGGGAATATGATGACATTGGTTAGAAATGGGGCAGATGGACATTGGCTTGGGATGATAATGGGGCTAGTGACAAAATAGGGGTGAAGTTAAAAAGAAAGATAAGCATTTGGATTAAACAATGATGATGATGAGATCTGGATGACAGTGGCTTAACATATGGACTGTCCTCCAACATCTGCTCCCTCATCATGTCCTTGTCCACTCCGATTCCCATTTCCCTTATCAGGGTCCCTCTCCAGTCTTCAACATATAGATATCATGTCCCCCCTCTCACTGGTAGATGGAGCACCCCTTCAACCGTTGCTCTCTTTGCTCCTTGGCCCCTTTGAGGACCATATAATTTTGTCACCCAAACTTTGGTCACCTCCCCAGACTCATTTGGCAGCAATTACTCCTATAAACTGCTGTTCGGAGAGAGTCTTTGCTTCTGCACCAACCCCCCATTTTCTGAAAGAGCATCCCTGAGATATCAACCTACTTGAACTCTCCGCTTTAAAAAAAAACTCATTTGCTTCCCTCAGAGGCCTAGTTAAATGGAAAACATAATAGAGGGTTTATTTGGGGGCAGATAAGAGAGGTAGCCTGACCTTTTCTTTGCTTTGTCTCTTTATTATCTTTTTGAATTAGTCCTTCTCTCTTTCTAGTTCTCTTATCAAAGTGTGGTGTGTGTGTGTGTGTGTGTGTGTGTGTGTGTGTGTGTGTGTGTGTGTAGGGATGAGAGATTAGAAGTTTGCTGTCTTTAGCACTGTTTGGTCTGGGTGACAGTAAAACTCCTCTCTTCCCCATAGGACCACAATTTGGAGCTATTTCCCCATCAGGGCTCCCAGAGAGGGGAGTCTACTGCCCCTATCCCTCATCGGCTTGTTATCTTGTCAGATTCTCCCCCTCTACCCACCCCTAACACCATTGCTGGGGCCGCTGCACCTGCTCTCCCAGAGTCTCCTGTGCTAGCAATTAATACACTCTGCCCTGATTAATTAGCAGGGTTAATTATGATTGCTACTACTCTGGCTTAGGGAAAAGAAGCTGGCACCAAACTGCTGAATCAGGGTTTTACCCCTAGGGGCAGGGAGCCCAAAATGAAATTATCTGGGGGCTCCTACTGGGATGTTGGGGTATCTCGGCCTCCCCTCTGTACTACTCCTCTTTAGTTCTTTAGTTCTACAGGGCCAGAGGTGAAGATGAGGATGATGGGGGCTCAGCCCTGGGTAGGAGAGCTTAGGAGTAAGACCATGGTCCAAGTCAGGGGTGGGGAACCTGTGGCCACTCAAGACCAAAGCTTACCTACTCCTGGTCCAAGCAATGATTCTGGCTCTTAGCTTCTACAGCCCTTTAGTTCCAGAATCGTAGATCCAGAAGGGACCACAGACCCTCCTTTAGTCCAACTCTGCCTGAATAGAAATTTTTCTCTAACATCCTTAACAATGGTTCATCCAACTTCTGAACTAAATGGCCTTAGGCTAAACTAATACCATTGTGACCAGAGCAAGGCAGGCGATGTTCACACTGCCTTCTGCCCAGATCAGACCCTATTTGGAGTTTCATGCTTAGCTGTAGGCACCATTTATGGAAGAACTCTGACAACATAGAGACAAAACAGAATGGGATGTCCAGGATGAGGAGAAAACTTACAATCAACTAAGCCATACTAAGAGTGGTTAAAGAAACAAGGAATGATTCTAGGAAAAAAAGTCACTATAGTTGGGGTTGGAAGACAGGGGCAGGAGGGGGAACACACAGGATCATAAACAAAGGACTCTGGCTGCAAGAATTCTTATGGTTGAGATGAAGTGTTGGCCCTTAAATTCCCTGGTCTCAGAGAGCAGAACTAGGAGTGGAGGGGAAAAGGACAGTTACAGATTTCAATCTGAATAAGGAAAAAATTCCTAACAATTAGAGTTGTCAAAAATGGAAGGCTTGCTTTGTAGGTAGCAAGTTCTTCATTGATGGATGTCTTTTAGTGGAGGCAGGATGCCCCTGTCTCCGCAGCAGGGATGTTGATAAAGAGAGTTGAGTTCAAGTGTGGGTTAGACTAGATGCCACAAGGTGCCTAAGAGTCTATGACATAGGCTGACCAGGGTGATGTAGTGTGGAATCATCCCCTCTCTCATTTTGTACCTTATGTCTTTGTTAACGTAATCAAAGAGCAATAGTGAGGCAATTGTGAATAAAGAATGAATCTTGGGATCGAAAAAATTCCAGTCTCTAACTTGTGCTAGCTGTGTGACCTTGGGCAAGTCACTTAACCTTGTAGTATATGCCCCAGCCAGCTGTCTGAGAATATACATTGTGAAATAGTTACTAATCTCTATTGGTTAGGGATTTCCTCACTGGAACCTCTCTCTAACAATTAAATGAGAGACAGACAGACAGAGACAGAGACACAGAGATAGAGACAGAGGCAGACGGGAAGACAGAGAGAAGGAGAAAGAGAGAATAGAAAGAGAGAAAGAACAAAAAGAGAGAAAAAGAAAGGAGAGAGAAAAAGAGAGGAGAGAAGGAGGAGGAGGAGGAGAAGAAGAATAGACAGACAAAGATATAGAGAAAGACAAAGATAGATCACAAGTTAGACAGCAGGACATGGTGGTGTACAGAGGACCAGCCTCAGAATCAGAATGGGTTCAGATCTTAACTCTGAAACATACTAAGTGAACCTGAGAAAACCATTTAACTCTCAGTACCACAGGCAACCCTCTGAGATGCTAAGCTGCAGCACACCTGACAACCTGCTGGGGTGGGGGGGATTCCCTCTCTGAGAAGTTCCCATTACTTATATCATAGATCTGGACCCAAAAAAAGACCTTATCGTCTTCTTTTCAACTTCCTTTTCCACTTCCCAAATCAGGGAACAAATCCCCTCGCTCTTTGAAAAGGGGAGGCTGGAGGTGGTGAGTAGGAAAAGCTGCCTTTAGGCTCCATAAGCCAATAGACTGGGTTTTTCTTCCCTTGGATGTTGTCCACTTGTCCTGGCCCACCAGATACAGAGTGACAACAGCAAAGGTGAATGCCCGTGCTTTTGCTGACGCTCTCCTCCTATGCCCTTATCCAGCCAAAATCTATTCACCCATATTCACCCTCCACCATTTCAATAATAGAATATCAGAATGAGAACCAGTCAAGAACTATGGCCTACATGCTTACTGTTTGCTGCTTCACCTCTGGGTCTCAGTTTCCTTATCTGCATAAAAAGGGATGGAATTCTTCAAGGTATCTTTCAGTCCTAAATCCAATGAACTTGAGGGTGTCAACTCAACCCATAACTGAACGGGTATGCCTTCTACAGACTCTCAGCCAGTGGTCCATCAGTCTATGTCCCTCTAATATACGGTACCCAGGGCAACCCATAATCTCCTAGATTTGGAGCTGGAAGGGACCTCAGCAGTCATCTCGTCCAATCTGCTCCTTTTTGTATGTAAAAGAAACTAAGTACCTGAATGTTTCAGTGGCTTACCCAAGCTCATCCAAGTGGTAAGGGGCAGAGCAAGGATTTCAATCCAGGTCCTTTGATGTTGGGGGACATCTGTGTCAAGGGACACAGTGGATAGAATGTCAGATTTGGAGTCAGGAAGACTCATTTTCATGAATTTATATCTACCCTCAGACAAGTCACTTAACCCTGTTTGCCTCAGTCCTCATCTGTAAAAATGATCTGGAGAAGGAAATGGCAAACTAGTCCAGTATGTTTGCTGAGAAAACCCCAAATGGGATCAGGAAGAGTCAGACATGACTGAAATGACTGAACAGCTATAGCAACAGCCTTTGATGTGAAAAGCAGTACACCATCCTGCCTCTCCCTGAAGGAGGAACCATGCAGAAGCTTCCCTCCGCACCTGGAGGATGTCCCAGTGACCAGTGAATGAAGCCACCAAACTCTGTGTGCATGCCTCATTTTCAACACCAGACCATCCATTATCCTGCGTACGGAAACACGATCCATTATCACCACCTTATCCTAGCAAAATGTATCATCACCTGCACTCCCTACACTTCCCAGATCAATCCACTTTTTAAATGTAGTAATATAGAAGAGGATTAGGTACTAGAAAACTCATTATGAAAATGGCGTACTCAAATTCTTTAAAGGTGATATTTCATAAAATATACTAGGCCAGCCTCGTGGCTCAATCATTCTTTTTAATAGCTCCGTAGCAGCCAGAAAATAAAGTATTCATGAAGATTGAGGAAGATGATCCTATGAACTTCAATTTAATTGGTGCAAATTAAAACGATCCATCTTTCGGTGCTGTCCGTCTACCTCCAATCATCCCCACACGGCACGTCCAGCACCCTGATTACAATTATCTTTTAATAGGAAAACTTGTCAGTTTTTGTGTGATTTACATAAGCCTGGGCAAACTTACTGGTATCATTTAGTGCTTCGATGTGTGATTTCTTCTTCCTAGCTTACGTGCTCTATTTGTTCTTTCCTCTATTCCATTGGGAAAGGCTGAGAGAGGTGTGAGGGAGGAGGGGGAGGGGTGGCAAAGATGGGCACCACTTCTGAGAGACCTTCGGTCACCCCATTGAGGGATTCATCCACCAGACACCAACTTCCTCCAGTCTTCTTCAGCATTTTCCCTGTGACCCAATTAAGAGTTCTGGGACCTGATATCAGGACATTCTGAAATTGACTTTCCCCCTCCTCCCACTGCCACCCCCCATAATACATGACTCCCAACTTCTGACCTCCCACATGCTCCCACTAGAGTTGCCCTCTGATGATCTACCAGAGACTTCTACTCTCTTTATGCCTCATCACCTCAGGATGATATCAACTCTGGAGTCAGAAAATTTGGGTTCAAATCCCACCCCTGATGCTTATTACCCTACCTGCATCACATAAACCTTCTCTCATAAGATAATCTTTAGTTTTCACTGTTAAGTGCAGGGATCCAGTAAACTTGGGCTACTTCCTGGTTACTGGACAAGAAGCCTGGAGCCTCCCAGACACTGAAATCCTCCCATTTAAAGGAGAATAGGGGCTAAACCAGAGACCCATTTGATGTTCTTAAGACCCTTGAGCTAAAGATAGAAATGAGATTTTATGACCTATGCACCATATCCCTTCTAGATGCAGACTCTGTCCGAAACTATCTATCCCAGGCTAGGTCCCTATCCTGAAGGAGCTGGGAGATGAGGGATAGCATCAGACCCAGACCCTTTGGCCTGGCAGAGAGCTCTCCTTGCAGAACATAGGATTTAAAATGGCAAGAGACCCCAAAGATTATCTAACTGAACTCCTTCATTTTAAAGATGATGAAACTGAGAAGAAAGGGGACTTGGTTGGGCATGCCTGAGAAAATGGAGCCAATGGAAGTGAGGAAGTGAGGAACACAGACGCTATCTTGATTTAGTTATCTCATGTAACCTCTCACAGACATCACCCACTAGGGAAGGCAAGTGAGAGGACTGAACATCACATCATCCAAAGTATTCTTTAAAGGGATGCTTAACTTACAGGAAAAAATGAATGGGGGTAAGGGTGAGTAATGATCACTGAAGTGTTGGTATAGGGAAGAAGGATTAGATTTGTCCTACTTAGCCTCAGAATGAAAATCTTAGAGGGAACACCAAGCGGAAGAAGCAGAGGTCGATTTTGGCTCAATACAAGGGAAAACTTCCTACCATTTAAAGTCCTCCAAAAAGTAAAGTGGGCTGCCTCAGGAGGTAGTGAGCTCTCCAACACTGGAGTTCTTCAAGTGGATATCCACTAGTCAAGATATTACAGAGAGAATTCCTGTTTAGGTACATATTGAACTAATTGGCCTCTCGAGTTCATTCTGACTCAGATTCTGCAGCCATAGGATTCTAGACTTGGGCCATGTCCTTGGGGAAGTTGAATTGAACTACAGCTTTGGCCAGACCCTGGAATGATCTCTCAAAAGTATGCAATGAACACTGGCTGACTAGTTGATTGATTAAAGTCCTCTTCTGCATGTGCTTTCCCATCCTCTACAGGGAAAAGGGTTACCATGGGGACAATGTAGTGTGGGCAATGGGGCGTCTTCACATCCCCTTTGAAGGGCAAAACACTCTCTTTTCTATTTTCCTTTCTTTCTTTCTTTCTTTCTTTCTTTTTCTCTCTCTCTTTCTTTCTTTCTTTCTCTCTCTCTCTCTCTTTTTCTTTCTTTCTTTCTTTTTCTTTTTTCTTTCTTTCCACAGTATTTGGGAGGAAGCCTTTGCTAGCCAGGTTCAGATAAGCCTCCCAACCTCTCCCTTCCCTACCCCCTGATATCATTAAGCTCATTTTGATGCAGGAATATTAAGTAGGAGCCATCAAGGCTGGACAGGCAGGTGAAGAGGCATGAAGATGCGTCATCATGAAGAGGGGAAGGAGGAAATTGAGGAAGAGAAGAGGGGGAAAAGAGGGCAAGAAAGAACTCTGAAAGAAATCTGAAGATAGTGGCAGCACTAGCTGCTCCCATTTATATATCAGTGCCAGGCTTTCAGGGTCCTTTTATCATCACATACCTATAAGGGAGTCAGTGCAATTCTTTTCATCTCCACTTTACAGATAATGAAACTGAGACTCAGAAAATAGAAGTGGTCTACCCAAGGTCACACAACTAGTCAGCATCATCATTGGTGTTGGTGCCCACATCCTCAGAATCCAGATACTTCCATTGTCTTTTGAAAGAGTGAGAGATCACTTGATGCGAGTCAGAGAAAGCTTCTTGAAAGAAATAACCCATGAGTGGTCCTTAAAGAGAGAAATAAATCTCAGAGGGAGAAATTAGAAACTGTGGAATCCATTCTAGGCATGAGTGACACTGTCTGGAATGATTCCAAAAGTAAAGAAGTCCAGATGACAGAGAGGGACCAAGAGGAAGCTCACTTGCTTTTCAGTCATGTCTGACTCTCTGTGGCCTCATTTAGGGATTTCTTGGCAAAGATACTGGAGTAGTTTGTTATTTCTTTCTCCAGCTCATTTTACAGATGAGGAAATGGAGGCAGAGTTAAGGAACTTGCCCAGTCACACATTAGTAAGTATCTGAGGCCAGTTTGAAACTCAGGAGTTTCTGATTCCAGGCCTGGAACTCTATCCACTTTGCCATCTAGCTGCCCCTGAGAGGTGGTTGAACAATCTGGCTGGAATGTGGATATTCAGAGAGGAGCATCAGGAGATAAGGCTGGAAGGTAAATTATAGCTAGATTGTGGAGGGCTCTGAATGTCAACCTAAGGAGTTCATCTTTTATTTGGCAGGCAATGGGGAGCCAAGGATGGTATCTGAGTGAAAGAATGATGTGATCAGAGTTGTGGGATGGGAAGATTGCTTAGACAACATGGATTGCAAAATGAGAAAGCAGTTAGAACACTTTTACAAAGCCTGGGAGAAGGGCAGGGAGAAGCTAAGTCAGGGTGGTTGCAGATTCCTCTCCCTCCTCCTTCTCTACAGACAAGACCTTTCTGCAGCCAACACCACCCATCATCATAACCCAAATAAACTCTAGTCTACTTGATCTATCAGATGAATACATAGTGCTGACCTCTCATCAGTTCTCCCTGGCACCCTGGCTTGTGCTTGCATGCACAAGCATACACAGAGACACACATGGGCACGCACGCGCGCACACACACACACACACACACATGTCCTTGCAATTCTGCATTACTAAGTGAGGGTGACTGAGGGTCATAGCAACTTGGATTTCAAGCTAAAGGACTTTAGGGATCATCTCATTTGAAATCCTCATCCTCTGGATGAGGGAATAGGGGTCCTGAAAAGGCATTCAACTTGCCCTGGGTCAATAGGTAATAAGGAACAGTGTCTAGAATCACACCCAAGTCCTTAGACTCCAAATCCATTATGTACATTATGCTTCCAAGCAGTATGAGGATGGCTTTGTAGAGGTAACACCCATGTGCGGGTGGGTGGCATATACAGATGCACAGGATACCCTGGCACCCCTGTTCGTGTCCTCTCAGTCTATTGATGCAGTCCCCTCCCCCTCCCATACCTGTCTCTGTCCTTGGGCAACCAGCTAATCACAAGCTGCCAGAGAAAGGTGACCTATTAGTGTGATGGATTTGGTGAGGAAAACAGATGGGATGGAGCCTGGGCTTGCGCTCTCTCTCTCTCTCTCTCTCTCTCTCTCTCTCTCTCTCTCTCTCTCTCTCTCTCTCTCTCTCTCTCTCTCTCTCTCTCTCTCTTTACAACACCTTGGCCTCTGGTTCTGTCCTATCAATATCCACCTAGGGCCTCATTACTGAGCCAGTCACCAATTGCCCCTCCAGGGTTCCTGCTGCTTTACCCCCTATTCCTTGGAATCATGGGAAAGAAGGGTTCCAACCCAGCCAGCCAGTCTAGAAATAACTCTACCCAAAGTCATTTTTGTATTGGGTTTTATAATGACATGAAATTAATATTTTGCTTTTTAGAGGGCAATTAACTACTTTAATCCTTTTTTATTCCTTAGAGACCTCTGAAGACCCTCTCAATTAAAAGATCTGATGATTCTGTTGGGTAGAACTAGGAACAATAGATGGAAGTTACAGGAGACAGATTTTAGCACAATATAAGGAAGGACTCTCCTACATTTAAAGTTGCCCACCAGCAGGATGAGCTGTCTTATGAGGCAGATAATTACTGGTCACTTAGGGTATCTGAGTGGACCCTGCATAATTATTGGGAGGCAGTTATAAATTTTGATTCACCCAGACTTAAAATGAACTTCGAAGTACAGACTCTTTCAAAGGAACCAAAGCCTTTGGTTTTCTAAAAACATCTAAGAAATTTAGGATTCTGGAAGTCCAATACAACTGAATTTAGCAGAACCATGGCAGGCAGCACCAATGTTCAGTGCTGGAGGAGACATAAAATTAGACTCAATGCCTGACTTCAAGGAGCTCCCAGTCTCTAGTAAGAGAACAAGACATTCCATTTAACCCACCAAACATTTCTTAAGCATTACTGCATATGGAACCACTGTGCTCCCTGGACGAGAAACACTGGTCTTCAGTACTTCTTAAACTGGGTCTCAACCCCATCACAACCCGTAGTTTAAGAAGCCCTGAACTAGATAAGACATCTTCCTAAGGGGCTCACAGCCTGGCATATGTAGAGATTTCTAATACCCCATAATACTGCACAATGAACATATTAGCATGGTAGAGAAAAAATACTGGATGAGATATGAGAGAGAAGGTCAGTATTAATCCAAGACCTTGTTTTAAAATTATTAACAATTCTGAGTCAGTATTTATTTTTGAACATATAATAATTCAAACAACACTAAGCATCTACTATGTGGGGGCACTATGTTAGACACAAAAGGATACAGAAAGAAAATCCAAACAATCCTTGACATCAAAGAGTCTATATACAGCTGTAAAGGAGATAATGTGTAAGTTAAATTTAGACAAGGTAATTCTTGTAACATTTGGGGGATCAGAAAAGCCCCATGAAGGAGGTGATTCTGGACCTGGGCCTTGAAGGAAGCTAGGGATTCCAACTGCAAGAAGAGAGGAGGAAGCAAGCACCTTCTGGGTATCAGGGACAACCTATGCAAAGGTATAGAGACAGCATCGATTCAAGGAAGAGCTAGTTGACCCAGTTGGATGGAATGTGGAGTTCACTAAGGGGGGCAATGGAAAATAAATTTGGAAAGAAGACCAGATTGTATAGGGGTTCCAGTGCCAACCTGGTGCATTTATACTTTATCCTTGTCACCGGAAGTTCAGGGATTCAGGAGCCTCAGGTTACTTACCACCAATTGGGCAAGAAGCCTTGAGCTCCTAGGAGACTGACCACCACAAAGTCACCATATGTTATATAGTGGATCAAGGACTGGACTGAAGTCAAGAAAATCTAACCTCAAATCCAATGATAAACACATGCTAGCTGGCAAATTACTTAACCAGTACTTGCCTCAATTTCCGTATCTGTGAAATGCAAATAATAATAGCACCTATCTCCCAGAGTTGTTGCAAGGATCAATCTAAACAAACAAAAAAGCAAATAAATAATTAATGGATAAATAAATGAATTAGTGCATAAATAACAGATTAATAAATAATCACATTAATAAAGTGATTTACAAACCTTAAAACACTATAAAAATATGTATTATATGTAATACAAAAATATATAAAAGCTATACAAATGCTAACTACTCTTTATCCTAGAAGCAATAAGGAGCCACCAATTTTTTTGAGAAGGAGAATGACATGGTGAGACCTGTTATTTAGTATTAATTGTTTGATAGCTACATAGAGGATGAAGAAGTAAGAAGAGAGAGTAGAAGAAAAGGGATAGATAAGAAAGCTATTACAAATCTAATTAAAAGATGATGAGGGCCAGAAGCAGAGCAGTGGTCATGTGAGTAGAAAGAAGGAGATATATTTGATCACAGTTGGGAGATGTAAAAATGACAAAAGTCTGGTAACTGATTGGATATGTACACATAGAGAAATATGGTCAGGATATATTGAAGTAAAACAATGGAAAGAGTCTGTAGTTACAGTCAAGAGACCAGAGTTCAAGTGCTGATTCTACCATTGGCTCATTATGTAACCATGGATAAGTAATTTTTGATTCTCTGGGCCTTAGTCTTCATTTGTAAAATAAAGGAATTGAACTAGATGATCTCTAACACCTCTTCAAGGCATCTACAGGATCATAAAGATCTTTGAGGCTAGGGAAGGTCTCAGTTTTCGTTTTTCTTTATTCAAGCAGGAGGCTTTGGATTCAGTAGGTGTATTATGGAATAATAGGTCTATAAGTTCAAACACATGTCGGTGCTCTTGAGTATTTTTCATGTGTTTGCACGTAAATGTCTATCAGTATGTTGATAAACACAGGGACACTATAAGGATGAAAGATTTTAAGTTGGAAACAATCTTCATAGGTCATTCAATAAAATCTTCTCATCTTACGGAAGAACTAAAACCAAGAAAGGTTAAAACATTAAATCAGGGTCACATATATAGAAAATGGAAGAGCCAGGATTCAAACCCAAATGCTTTGGCTCCAAATCCAGATACCTCTCATTGTACATGTACCTTTCCTTCATATACTTCACAAAATCAGAAATTCAGAAAAGGAATTACCTTTGTTGTCAGAAAGGGAAAAATAAAGGAGGAGGAAAGAGAAGAGCTAGAACAGTGAAGAGAAATGAGGATAGAAGACAAGAAGGAAGAACAGAGCAGAGGGCAAGAGAAGCTAGAGAAGTAGGCAAAATAGATGGGGACAGAAGAGAGAAAGAAAGTGGAGGGAAAGGAGAAAAGAGGACACTTAATTTTTACTTTCTCAAGTCTATTTTTCTAGTTAGCCTTTCTGTCAAATGAGGAAATTGGGGACTAAGCATAGGACTGAGGAGAGAGGAAAGAGAAAAGGAGAAGAAACAAAGAGGTTTGGAAGAAGCCCATATGTAAGTCCAGAATTTCTTGGGGGTAGGCTCCCACAAAGCTTCAGCTGAGACAGGAACTGAAGGGTGAGATGGAATAGGATGGGGTTCAACAGGAAGACCATCTCATCTCAGCCTTGGAAGCCAGAGTGCCTCAGAGAGCCCCAGATGGTCTCAAAGAATAGAAGGTGGGGAGTCTATAACAATTTTTCTCTCTTTCTTTAGGGCCAGCCAGACTGAAGCTTCCTCAGTTCCCCTCTGAAAATCACTTACACAAGTATCAGGTAGACTCTGGAAAGCCCACGGTCCAAGCCTGGACTGTGCTAGAAATGACTTGACTAAATTATTAATAATGTCTGTGGAGTCCAGTTAAAACACTTGGAAATGATGGTCAACCCTCTGCCCAAGAATGTGTGGGTAAATGTTTAATGACTGGCTCTCTGAGGAAAAAATACATATGCAACACATTTTTAAGATTAATCTGCAATATTAACATTTTTCATAACTCATAAGTGTAGACAATCAATAAAACTGTAACTCAACTCCCTTTTTGTAACATTTGCCAATTTCTAAGGAGTAAATGCTCTTTCTGAAAATCAAACAATTTTGAAAACAAAATTAAGAAAACTGTTAAAATGTAATAATCAGCTGGCTCCAGCACACTGGCCTCTACATTGCTGAGTTCTTTATCTGTAGTATCCTGTTTACATGAACCTTCTGTACAGGCTGCCACCCCTAACTTACAGAGATTTCTATTCATGGTTTTGCTACTTTACTGACACCCTGGCTTTGCCCTTTCCTCCCCATGGTGAGCCTCTGTCCATGGTGCTGCACATTCCCTCTGAGTTCTCAATCTGCATCACAATGCCTTCCCCACTCCCACCCCCAGGGCTGGCTCTCTCACCCCTATCCCAGGTCTCACAAGATTGTTTTGGTCTCCTGAGATTGTTGTTCTCTCTTACCAACACCCCCCTCCTCTATAAAATACCCTCCTCATTTTTTCCCCCTGAGCTCAGGACTCTCAAACTTGGAGGAAACTCTTAAACCTCTTACTCTTTATATTAAGAGCTTTAGCAGTTGTTCTAGTCTGTCCTTCCCTATCAGAACTGAACTCATAGACTATCAGGCCTGAAAGTTACCTTCAAAACCATCTAATCAACTTCATAATTTTGTAAGTAAGGAAACCAAGGACCAGAGAGATCAAGAAAAGACCGCACAGGAAATTAATGGCAGGACCAAGAGTTGAACCCAGTCTTCCCTAGTTCTACATTAGTGACCTCTCCATAGTGTTTTGTTTCTTCCTATCAAGGTCAAACAAAATTTTAAAAAAGCCGCCTTCACTTGGAATCAAGCGGACCAGGGTTAAATCCCACCTTACTGTGTAAAACTGGACAAGTCACTTTCCCTCTCTGAGTTGCTATTTTTAAATTTGTAAAATATGGATAATAATCCCTGTACTGTCTACCTCACAGGACAAGTTTAAGTAAAAGATTTCATAAACCTTAAAAGTTCTACAAGGATATTAGTTATTATTTCTGAAATACTTTTCACCCAAGTAGGTATTTATGAATAGAATCAGTTCACTTCACTTTAGAGGAAGACCAGTCCTGTGTGGATATGAGCAGGGGTGGAGAATGCAATGATAACAACATTCTTTCCTGGGAAAAAAATGTACCTCCAAGGAGATAATTCACAAGCCCTTTTACTTATCTCATTCTGATGCCTTACACCTTGAGAGCCAGAAAGTTTGTGTGTGGAATTAGATTCCTTCATACTATACATAGCACCCAAGGACACTATATTTGGAGACAAAAGACCGAGATTCAAATTCGTGTTCTTCTGTATGGGTTCCTTGGCAAGTCATTTAACCTTTTTGGATCTCAGTTCTCTCAGCTGTAAAATAAGGGTAGAGAATGTTTAATAATCTCTAAGGTTTCTTCCAGTTCTAGATCCCATGAAGTAGTGACATCTGTAGTCATCCAGTTAATCAATGTCAGGTTTGGAAATTAAGACCAGATCTCCTAACTCCAAGTTCAGTGTTTTTTCTACTATCTCATACTTCAAGGTTTATGAGTTATTTGCATTTTCTAAGGTTTCCATTTCCTTATTTATCAGATGAACAAGTTGGACAAAGGTCTCCTCCAGCTCTAATTTTCTATTAAAAAATGAATTCGCCCAGCTCTCAGTGGAGGAAAACACTCAAATCTCTTTCAACATTCCCTTGGAAGCTGGAAGATTATTGCTGAAACCTAATTTCCCAGAATTCCCTACTCTTAATAGCAGTGCCTCTTGTCCTTCTGCCTTGGGGATCACTTTCCTATCCCAATGAGCCATTGTCAAAGTCAATACTGATGGCTCATAACCAAGATCAGACCTGCCCAGATTAGCCTCTTGCATCCTTCCTTGCTTAACAAAAGGTGGGGAGTTTAGGTGTGGGGAATAAGGGAAGCCCATAAACCCAGAGCACCAAGAGTTCTTCTCTCAGTTCCAGGCAGACTTTCTATTGTTCCTTTCAATTTATTATCAGCTAAAGATTTCACTTGAGCTGCCAAGAAATGATATTCACAAATAAGTATGTAAATCCTTTGTAAATTTATGCTAATTACTTATTTTAATTATAATGTAAATAAGTAATTACTGAATAATTTTAAAGTATTTACATGGGGGTGTGTGATTTAGACACTAACTTGTTATAAGATATAAAAACTATAAATTATACAGTAATTATGCCCCAATTTACATGCTAAGACCAAACACAATTACATGCACAAGCAAAATATAAATAATCAGGTAATTCTCCAGTAGTTACTGTGTAATAACATGTTTGTTTTTCCCTGGTTAGTAGAATAGTCTCCTACACTGGTGTGCTATGTGAAATCTGAGCAAGCTGAGAAATCAGAAATTTTAAAACAAAACCAAAAGAAGAAATAAACAATAAAAAAAGAAAAAGAAATAAACTCTATTACCTGATAGGACAAGTCATTTATCACAGAATACAGACTGTTGAAGACATAAAAAGCTTTAGAACATAGAATGTTAAAACGAAGAATGAAGAATATTAACACAATGTTGGACCTAAAATCTCATAGCAAGGTTTAAACAAAGAACATAGAATTATAGAAATGGACACAATCATTGAGATAGCCTAGTCCTGTGCCCTCATTTTACAGATGAGGAAATTGAGTCCAAGAGAGATAAAGAGACTTGCCAAAAGTCACACAGAAGGTTAGTAGCAGAGCCAGAACCCATGCTTCCTGACTCCTGGTTCAGGGCTCTCTGGATAGGTATATTGAGTGTGATGGATGTGACAGGTGTAAAGTTTTCTCAAGTGTATTGGTGTGACTGGTGTCACAGTTGTATTAGTGCGACTGGTGAATTGGGTGTGATGGTGTGACAGTTTCTTGGGTGTGACAGTGTGATGAGTGTGACAGGTGTATTCAATCTGACTAGGGTGGGTGTGACAGCGGCTACTGTACTAGGTGTACTGAGTGCCACTGGAAAAGGTGGGACAGTATGATGGGTGTGACAGGATCTCTCCACTCCAAGATTTTTTTTTCCTCCTGGTTCCCTAAAAAGGATACATTCTCTCTTACTCCCATGGGGGCTCTCACAGTCTCACTTCCTTCTAGCTTTGTTGTTCTTTTGGACTGAAACACCATCCCCCTCCTTTTTCTAACAATATTTCTGACCCTTTCCTCCCAGCTATTAGCACTCAGCTCCTATCCCTTTGCCCCATCTCCTTTGTGTAAAGACAGCTATGCAGTCCTTCTCAGAAAGACAAAGGTGGATCCATTTCCCTTGTTTCCCTTTATCACATTTAGTCATTGAGACGTTAAAATATATACATGCAATGGGTGCATTTAACAGCACATTTTGGATGCTTGGATAAGATGATCATTTCTTTCCTATGATCCTTATGGGATCCTTGATCTCCAGGGACAAGCACCAATGGCTCACTGACCTTAAAGAAGGTAGCAGGTTAGAAAAACACCCTATGGGCAACTGTAGTATTTCTAGATTGGAGTCTACAAAGGACACACTTCAGAATCTTCTCTCTTCTTAGACACTAAACCTTCAATTTGGGAAACTACCACTGGGTCAATGGTGGTGCACAGGCCATGACTGTGTGGGACTTTGCCATGTTATCAATTTTTTCCCCCAAGAGTTTAATTTTTTAAAAAAGCTATATTGAATGCTACTTCCTAATGATTAACATTTGTGTACATATTTAAAGGATACAGTTTAATGTCAAGCCTATAATACCTCTTCCACTTTTGCACTAACTCTATACTTCAAGCTATTTTCCTCAATTTTCCCCTTTGGAAAATAAAAGTAGGGATCATGACTGAGCCACAGAATCTTAGAATTGGAATGGACCTCAGAGACAAGTTAGTCCAAAATGTAGACAGAAATTCCCAAATTTATTTGACCTATTGCCTGCTTTAAAAAAATTTGCTCAATGCCCCCCCAGAAATCTACTTTATTTAATCCTTTAATGTTTTTTTAAAAAATTCACATCATTTCAAAAAAATAAATTTTTAAATGGTACAGCTTAAATTTAATAATTTATTTTGTAAATTTGTGGAGTTTCTCCTGCATTGAAATTTTGATGACACAATATTGCATCATGTAACTGTACAGTATCATATTATAAACAAGCCATTACATGCCCATATTCCTGCCAACGTATGCCAGGCTTCCCAACATTGCATGACACACTCACTTGCCAACACTTGCTTATTAAGACATGTCAGTGGACTTGACCACTGATGGGTTACAACTTGTATTGTGTGTGTTTATTTGAAAAATAATCACTAAGACTTTAACTCTGTTACATAGCAGATAATACATGTACAAACAGGTTTTTTTAACTTTTTTTCTCTTTTTTCCTTAAGCTTCCACCACCACCTTATTTTCATTCAATGCCTCCTAATTGCACT
This sequence comes from Bettongia penicillata ogilbyi, assembly GCA_023548195.1. Taxonomy (NCBI): domain Eukaryota; kingdom Metazoa; phylum Chordata; class Mammalia; order Diprotodontia; family Potoroidae; genus Bettongia; species Bettongia penicillata. The sequence continues at coordinate 198,164 of JAJHZJ010000304.1, forward strand.
AGAGGTTATTACCACCTGGATCTTTCTAATACCCCTCAGGGGGCCAATATTGCTCACTGTGGGAACCTGTGGCTCTCTCCACTTAAATACTTTCAGTGTTAAGGAACCTGCTTTCTCCTGGCCCTACCTATTTTGTGGTTGAATAGTTCTGTTTGTTAAGCAACTTTTGCTTTATATTGAGGTGGTGTTCCCCCCTCCCCTTCATCTTCCACACACTTCTGCTAGGAATGGCCTATGGGATACTTAGGACAAATAGAATTCTTAGTTCATATGACAGCTCTTCAAATACCAGAAGACAGCTATCATCAGACATACACACACACACACATGTATGCATACACCTGTACACATCTTCTCTTCTCTAAGTTAAACATTCTTGGTTCCTCCAACTGCCCCTTGTATCGCATGGTTTCCAGCTCTCTTCCTTCTCTTAATTGCATTTCTCTAGAGTCCAGCTTATCTATGCCTTTCTTATGATATGATATCCACAACTGAACACAGCGTTCCAGATGTAGTCTAACCAAAGAACAGTGGAACTGTCCTCTCCCTCATGCTGAACACTATAGCCCTCTGTTAATGCACAATGAAATACACTAATTTTTGGCTGCCATGTTGCATAATGGACTCAAACTGATGGCATGGACATTAAACCTTCTCAGAAGTTCTCTAAGGTCCTCTCTAACTATAATACTCTATGTTCTAAAAATTCACACTTTCCTTCAGTTCCTTCAAGCTCTAACATGTTAAGCTATGAGTCCTTCCAATGCTAACATTCTATAATGCTTTGCTTCTAAGGTAGTCAAGGAAGGAATTATTTTCAATACTATTATTTAAGGGAAAAATTTTTCTCCTCAAACCTCTGACCCAATGTTCTCAAAACCAAATTTCTGGAAGACAATCTAAAAGGATAAACACAAAAATGTGATGGGCTAGGGTCCATGTTATAATTGGCAATAACAATAAATGACTCCTCACCATAAGGTAAATGAAAAGGCTGGGCAAATTGATGCTGATGTTCTAGGAATTTGAGGTTTATCTATCACCTCAAATTCTACTGGGCCAGGTCTGCTGATAATATCCTTTTATTGATCAGTATGTTTTCTCCTTGGCTATACCTCTGTCATGAAGGACACTAGCTGACTTGGGAAGTTTTCACATAGAATCCCTCCCGGTTTAAGTATCACTGTGTGGAACTGGTATCCCCAGCTTAGAGAAAGAGGCCTCTTCAGCTCTTTAGTGTGTGTGCATCCCAGGTCCCTCCTCAGTCTCTTTTGGGATTTGGTTTTCTACCCTTTCACTACACTTCCAAGAGCTTCCCTCCCCATTTCCTGCCCCCCTCCATTTAGTCCTACTCAGCCTCCCTCCCTCAGTCCCAGCTACTACTTTCCTTTAGGAAAGGACTTCATCTACCCCCAGTAAAAAGTTCTTTGGACAATTTAGAGTCAGGGAGATGGATAAATCCATATATGGATTTTGTATTCAAAATGTGGGGTTTTTTTTATTCTGCTGCTGTGTGTAGCCACTGTAGTGATAAAGCCTGTCATTAATTAGGCATGTTTATTACCAGGGATTTAACAGAATTAGGATAGGGGTGGTAAGGTCTTTGGCCATTAACTGCCCAAAGCTTAAGAGCATTCATCCTCTTTTCAGGTTATAAGATCAGGAAATTACACTGAATTATAGATCTCAGAGCTAGAAGGGACTTCAGAGGACAGTGAGGTAATGTGCCTTCCCATCCAGGGCAGGAAACCCTACTACAGAATTCCTGACTGCAACCATTCTGAGTGGGTCTCATATAAATTTCTGTTACATAACCCCTCGCTACTGCTGGGCAATCCTACACTTCCCTTATCAACTCACTATCCCACAGTGACCTTTCCAAACCTTTATATACTTCCTCAAGGTTTCCATGATTTCCTGTCTCTCTACTCCCTCATCTAAGAACCTTGTCTTATATTTTACGGAAAAACAGATTGAGGCAACATGCCAGGAGCTCCTTCTTCCTTGCCTCATATCACTCAGTTGCCTTATGTCACTATGTAACTCAAAAGAAACATAAAATGAATAGATTTAAAGACATCTTCACTCCAAATGTTCATGTGAACTATTTGTGCCTAACCCATGGTAGAGCCTTCCAAGCTCATGTTGGTCTGATCAGTCACAGTCAGACATGCTGTACCTTAATTCCAACAGAGTGACTTTATTTTCATCCTGTTCAAGAATTAAGGACAATCCCATGATAAAAATCCCCTTACTTTTTACCAAGGCTAATACCTCTTGTTACTTGCTACTTATTCAAGCAATGTCATTCTGTCCCATCTCCTCAGGCAACTTGCTCCCTCTGTCATCCCCAGTCTTTCACTTATTGTGAAATGTCTATTAGCTCATTTCCTACATCCCACAAAAACACCCATATCACCTCCATTCTTAAAAAAACTTTACTTCCTTCCATCCCTACTATTGTTCAATACATCTTCTGCCCTTCTGGCCAAACTTCTTGAAAAGGTTGTCTGTCTACAATAGGTGCCTCAGTTTTCTCTCCTCTCACTCACTTCCTAAACCCTTGTAATCTGGCTTCCAAACTCATCATTCCACCCAAACTGCTTCTCCAGAGTTACCAAAGAGCTTCTAATTGACAATTAACCTTTATTTTAAACTTTACTCTGACTGACTAGTTACTGATTTTCCGCATAAAAACCTCCAATGATGAGAAACTCACTACCTACCAAGGCAGCACATTCCTCTTTTGAACTGCTCTACTGTGATTTGATTCAATTCAACAAATGTTTATTAAGTGCCCTTCTTCAGGATTCATTCTAACTTGCCCATGTCTTTGCTAAGTTGTGGCACTCAGAACTGAAGATTGCCTTTCATGTGAGGTCTGAATCGGACCCAAAAAGAGGATAACGGGGTCATCTTCTCCCATTCTCCAAACGCTTCTACCGCATCTTAGGCTAGAATTAATTGTTTTGGCTTCCATGGCACATTGTTGTGGTAATTTTAAACAGAAATATAAATGTCATTAGATTCCACCCCTTGTCCTAACTTGTTGAGATTTGTATGTTTTCTGTCTTCCAATATGTTAGCTATCTCTCCTAGATTTGTGTTATCCACAAAATTCATAAGCAAGACCCCCATGCCTTCTTCCAAGTCATTAACAAAAATGTTGGACAGTACATGACCAAGAACAAAGCCCTGAGGCATTACTCTAGAGATCCCTCTTAAATAAATATTAATTATTTTTCTTCAGATCTGGTCATTCAACCAGTTCTGACTATACTTTTGTCTAAACCACATCCTTCCACCTTACCCAAGAGGATAATATGAGAGTCTTTGCCAGATACTTTGAGAAAATCCAATTATAATCTGTATATGCGGCATTCTTCTGTTCTAGTAACTTTATCCAAGAGATAGAGAAAAGAAAAGAATAAAGAAAGGAAGGAAGGAAGGAACTAGAATATTTTAGCATGAGCTATTTTTGATGAGTCCATGGGGACTCTCACTATACCCCCAAATATCATTGCCATATAAATTTCTCCCTCTTTTATACTTTTTCCCTTTCTTGGTCCAAAGTCAACCATAGTTTAATCAAGGTGCTTAACAGATATTTGATGAATAAGTGAATGAATTAATGAAAAATGTAGCTTCTCCTCCTACCAGACCAAAAATTCTACAAGAAGAAAGCCCAAGTCTCTGAACACAGTAGGTTCTTGGTAAATGTTTGTTGAGTTACTTGAACTTAATTTAACATAATGCAAAAATAAATCATCAAGGTGGAAAGGTCATTTCACACATCCCCTTGCCTCCAAACCACCTGAGGACATGGGTTGGGTGAGGACAGTCTCTTAAATTTGGAAGGTGGTCCAGGTGACTTTCCTTGATGATGATGCTCAGGAATATCTATTATTTGTCAGACACTACACAGAAAAGCACAAAAAGAGGTTTTCTGAAGGAGATCACCACTTTAAAGCTGTTACCACCCAGGGGCATGGACCGAGGCATTAAGGACGACATGGACTTGGACTGAGCCCCAGAGACAGAAAAATGGCCCTGATTCTGATTACATAGCCCTGGGCTTGGCATTATTTCACAGCCGAGGTAACTTTTTCTGTCCCTTGGGTAATATTGTTTTTTACAGCAATTGCCGGGTGCTATTCATTTTATTACACTTTCTGCTTTTATTTTTGTTGTTGATGCATAAGCAATGTGGTCAATTCCGTTTTACGTGCGCCATCGTTTCAGATTCATAACCAGCTCCGTGGAGTAAATGTGACTCAGAGCGGTTACGTGCTAAAGTGTTTGGCTAATAAAATGCATAAAACTCAAATAGGAAAATCAATGCCTTTGTTAATAATATTTTGCCATCTTTTACACATTTTGAAATGCATGGTAGCTGCTCAAGGCAGCTCCCGCTCAGGCAGGAATAGGAATCTAGAAAAACCATCTTTCCCAGAAGCTAACAAAACCTGCCCCGTTCAGTTATGATCTGTAATCTCAGAGAATGTTAGATCTAGAAGAGATCTTGGAACATAGAACATTGGAGCTGAAGGGACCTTAGAACGTACAATGTCTGGAGAGCAATTTGAAACTATGTGCAAAGGGCTATAAAACTTCATACCCTTTGACCAGGTAATACCACTGCTAGGTCTATGTTCCAAAGACATCCAAAAGAAGGGGAAAGGACCTATTTGTACAAAAATACAGCAGCTCTTTTTGTGGTAGCTAAGAATTGAAGATCATAGGGATGCCCATCAGTTGGGCAATGGCTAAACAAGGTATGGTACATGATTATATGAAATATCCATATGACAAGCAGGATGATTTCAGGAAAACTTGGAAAGACTGACATGTACTGATGCAAAGTGAAGTGAACAGAACCAGCAGAATGCTATACACTCTAACAGCAATATTGTTTGATGAATAACTGTGAGTGACTTAGCTGTTCTCATAAATACAATGATCCAAGACAAGCCCAAAGCACTGATGATAAAGTATACTGTCCACCTCCAGAGAAACAACTGATATTGTTTGAATACAGACTGAAACACGCTATTTTTAACTTTCATTTTTTCCTTTATTCGAGTCTTCTTGTACACAAAGTGAATAAGATGTTTTACATAATTGCATGTGTAACCTATATCTGACTTCTTACCATCTCAGAGAGGGGAGAATGAAGGGAGGAAGGGTAAGGACAGAATTTGGAACTCAAAACTTTAAATAAAAATGTTTTTTAAAAAACATAGAATGTTAGAGTTAGAGGGATCTTAGAACATAGAATGTTAAAGCTGGAAGGGACCTTAGAACATAGAAAGCTAGAACTAGAAGGAACTTTAAAGAATATCTGTTCAAACCTCTCTATGTCCCATTTTACAGATGGGAAAACTGAAACACAGAGAAGGGGACTGGCATGCTCAGAGACCAAAAGGGAATTGAATAACCGAGGAAAAAGTAAAATATAGGCTTCCTGATTCCTTCTCCATGGTTCTTTCTATTTTTAAAGGTTCTTGTAATGGAGATGCGGATAAGTAGTTGCCAAGTGTGACCTGATGGGCACTCCCTGTGTTTCTGAGAGAGTGTCTTCTAATCCTCTACCTCTCTTTCCCACTCCCAATCTACCCCCCCCCCCCACTCCACCTGAAAACCCAGACTCTTCAGCTTGCTGTAAATAAAGCCCCAGGGACTCTGGGAGTTAACATGGTTCATGAAATTGTACCCACAACAGGCTCTCTTGGAAGGGGGGGGTAATCATATTATGGAGAACAATTAAGGGAGGAAATACAAAAATCAGAAAGAAAAGGTGAAACACACACACACACACACACACACACACACACACACACACACACGGAAGATGCAGCCAGAAAGAAGGGCTCTTTCTTTGCTACTTTTTCAAAACCACACAGTGTTAACAGCCTCTTGGAAAATTTTCCCCATTAACACCTAGTGCTCAGGGGAGAGCCCGCAGACGAGTGCTCGCCTTATTGCATATAACCCCAAACCCTCCAGGACCCAAGCGCTGGGGCAGACGGGACTAATGACTCGAAATTGCTCCTCTGGGCCTCCGGGTGGAGTGACATCGTGAGGCTGTCTGCCTTGCTTTATTATGAGGAGGGAGATTATGGGAAATCACAGCTGCCTCATTGTCATTGAGAGGGAAATGACCCGGAGTGGCCACAGTAAGTCCCTAGCCCTGGACACTGGGCCCTGACTGTGACCCCATCTCTATCTCCAAGTCTTCAGTCTAGTTATTGGAAACAGATTACTTCCCTAAACCCATTCCCAGGACATGTCACTCGAATCACAGTCTGAGCCCCTACCTAGCCTGCTTACCTATGGCAATGTGCAATTCAAAAAGCACTTCAGCACACCTGGAAGTGAGTAGTCAAAGTCTTGTCATACCCATTTTACAGACAGGGAGAATGAAGTCAGGTTAAGCTCAGGTTCACACGACTGGTGAGTCCCAGGCCTGGGATTCAAACCCAGACTCCTGACCCCAGTTCCTGGTTTCTTTCTACTTTATTCTATTGCCCTATCCCTAACCCCAAAGCCTATTTGACATGCCAAAAAGCAACAGCTCTATTCTCATTCCCATCCTCTAGGCCTGCCCCTTAGGACCAAGCTAACATTTCTCTACCGCATACCACAGAATATCAGAGCTAGAGGAGGCCTCAGAGCAAAGATTGTTAGAACTGGAAAAGGTGGGGGGGGGAGGTCTTAGGGAACATCTAGGGTTCAGTCTTGTATTCTTTTCCTTTTCTTTCTTTTTTTCTTTTTTTTTTTGCCATGAATTCCTTTGGCAGTCTGGTAAAATCTACATCCTCTTTCTCAGAAGAATGTCTTTAAATACATAAGATTAAATACATAAAATTAAAAGGAAACCAATTATATTTAGATGCTATTACTGAAAGAAAAATTCGAAGTTAGGGTTAAGGCTAAGAACCTCTGATCTAATCCAACCTCTTCATTTTACAGATGGGGAAAGATGACCAGAGAGGGAAAGAATTTGCCCAAGGTCACACTGCCAATAAGTGATAAATCTGATACCTAGGTCTTCTGACTACAAATGTAGTTCTGTCATACCTGAACTCATTTGCTATCATACAAAATGCTGCCCTTCTCCCCACCCTCTACCCTTGGTGATCTAGGTACATAGATAACCCTTCTTTAAGACCTACTGATCAAGATAGGAAAATCCCCAACCAAATGATGTTCTTAAAACAGAACTACTAATCGAGTCCCCAGAAATGATAACAAAACACATAAAAGCACTATTGAGGCTCTAAAACGTCCAATGGTCTATAAGATGGTTGTTACCGGGCAATTAATTGTTCTACTGTCCTCGGCTTGTTGCTTGCAGGACAACATTCCAACTTCTGATCCTGGCATTACTGTCCTTCCAAAGTCTGACTCCAGCTTGATCTCCCCAGCCTTCCTCTCTCACACCACTCCTTACTGCAGACAAAACGGACCATGATTCTCCAACCTTGTTCTGCCCCCACTGTCTCCATGCATTTTGGCAGGCAGGCTCCCTCCCCACTCCAAACTCTGCCTTTTGAAATCCCTCCCATCCTTCAAAACTAAACCCAGGTACAACTACCTCCAAGAAGTCTGCCAAGACTGGAGCTAGAAGGGATCCTTGCATCTCTCATCCCTTCCATACATTGAATCGTTTCCTTGCTTGCACCATAGTTCTTTATGTGCTTGACCTATGGAACAGAGGGGCTGAGGAAAGAATAATGGATAGAATAAAAATCAGAAAACCTGATTTCAAAGGCTAACATTGTTACCTAGATAGGAGATCCAGGACAAGTCATTTCACTCCTCTTAGCCTGTTTTCTCAGTTGCTTAGTGGAAATAATAGTGCTTCCTTTATGCAAGTAACAGTGTGGTTGGGAACAAAATTAAGCAGCAGCAGCAGCAGCAGCAGCAGCAGCAGCAGCAGCAGCAGTAGTAGAAGTCATAACGAAGCTACAGAAATGGGAATTTTATAATCTCCCTACTAGATTGTAGAGTCCTAGAAGGCAAATGCTATATTGGTTTTTATCTTCATATCCTCAGCTCTGAGCATAAGTCCCCACTCAATGTAGATGCCTAATATATCTTTGCTGAATTAATTTGAATGCCAGTTGATTGAACTGAACTGAACTGAACTGAATGACACTCTGGCATAGTGGGAAGGGTGCTGGACTAGGAATCAGGGGAACCTAGCTTCAAATCCCACAACTCAGCCACTTTTTAGCTCTGAGTTCATTTATCTTCTCTGGGTTTCAGTTTCCTCATCTGTAAAATGAGAAGACTAGATTAGGTGGTAAGTGGAGAGCATTAGGTATAGAGTCAGGAAGACTCATTTCCCTGAGTTCACGTCTGACCTCAGACATTTACTAGCTGTGTGACCTTGGGCAAGTCATACAACCCAGTTTGCTTCAGTTTCCTCATCTGTCAAATGAGCTGGGGAAGGAAATGGCAAATCATGCCAGTATCTTTGAGAAGAAAATCCCAAATGGGGTCACAAAAAGCTGTACACCATTGAAAAATGACTAAACAGACTCACGAGGTCCCTTCCAGCTCTGAATCTATGACCCTTCATTTGCCTGGTCTCATACTAATACTCAGCTGTCCAGTGACAGAGAACACAAAAATGGTAAATTTTGTCTTCTTTCTTCCCCTTGACCACACTTTTTGATGCAAAAAACAAAAAAACAAAAAAACCCTCAGCACCAAGTATGCTGAGCTCATTGTCAACTCTCAAGGAAATTACTATCCTCTAGTGGGGATTGATATGAACCTATCTAAGTAGATAGGCTAGGATAGGGACAAGTGAAAGATGCAAAGGGTGCTCAAAAACCAAAGAGGGGAAAAGATCACTGTAAGCTGCAAGGTTAGGGATGTTATAAAGGGGGAGATGTGTTCCAAGGGTGGCAGATGACTGGTACAAATGCACGGAGGTGGGAAAAGGTAACCTGAAATGGTGGACATAGCACTGCAATGCCCTTCTAAGACATTGTGGTTTATGCCTGTTTTTAACATCAGAGAAATAACCCTCCCCCATAGAAAGAGGGCCTGTGTGAGTCTTTGAAAGCCCTGAGATTCACTTTCCAGTAAAGGCCCTTTAAGGATTGTCTATTGACATCCACCTTGGATCATCATCCATTATGATATTTTTGTTTTTATAAAAAAATGTGGTTCGAGAAAGAGAAAAACTTGTCGTTTTCTTTCCCCTTCAGCTCCCAAATCAAGAATTCTAGAGTTAAAAGATCTGAATTCTAAATTTTACTTTGCAACTCACTAGCTAAGTGACCTTGAGTCAATCCATTCTTTAATTGAGGCCTCAATTTACTTACTTATAAAACGAAAGCATATTCCAAATATCCTTCCCATATCTACATTTTAATAACCTTTCTAGCTCTGACATTCTAGGCTCTATGTTTTGGTATTCTTTGTTCTAAGGTCCTCTGGCTGTAATGGTCTGTCTTCTAATTCTAACATTCTATGTTCTAGAATTCTGTATTTTAAGGTCTCCTCTAACCCTAACATTCTGTGTTCTCAAATTCGACAGCCCCTACCAGCTCTAACAATCTGGATTCTAAGGTTCCTTCCAACTGTAATGTGCTGTATTCTATATACATACATACTATGTTCCCAAATCCCTTCTATCTCTAGCATTTTGTAAGTCTAGACCTACCACCACCACTGCCTGGAATTCGTCAATAATAAAAGTGCCTAAGTTATTGTCACCATCATCATCACCACACCATGAAGCTATTAAGTACCTACCAAGGAAGAATCTCTGCACACAAACACACTTTGCTCTCTAAGTTTTCAGGTTGTAGGATCATTTTTTCTCTTCTGTTTTCCTTTCTCCTTCCAAGTCCCCCACCCCCACTTCTGGCCCCAGGGGTATCAGTGGCTCTACCCCTCTCGATTCCCCATAATTAGTATTTGGGGATGAGAACAAACACTACTCAAGAGTAGCTTAATCCCTGCTGCTTCCTGCTTCACCATCAAACCAACCCATGCCTGATGCAATGCTAGACAAATATTGAACTTTATTAATTTAATTTAATTAAACTTTATTAACCTTTTATTAAAAATAAGCTCTCATTAAAATTCTCATTGGCGTCTCCAGCAAAGGCGCAGGCATTTTCTCATTTCTAAGCTCATTAAATATCACCCAAAGAGAGTCGGAGTCTTCAAGGGTTTCAATGGTTGATAAATCTGTGACTGTTTGTTCAGCCAGAGACTTGGGACCTGAAATGGAGGGTAGCATGCATAGCAGCCATGCAGAGATCATTAAAGGGTTAATTATAATGAGCTTTTACTGAGGAGTGGGGGAGGGGTGAATCTAGTCAGTTCGTTTTTTACGTAGGGACCACATTCTTGGAAAGTTGTATATAAAGGGAATTGCTGTGAATTAAATCTTAATGTGACCTCCGAATGTATCAGGGCACGCTCCACTTAAAGAAAGCACAAGGGTAAATCCTTTTCATGGAATGTTCAAATCGGAAAGGAGCCTTCATGGTGTTTACAGTTAAGGAAAATGAGTCCCAGAGAAGTTAAGCCACTAGCCTGATGGTAAACAGATAGTCAGTCTCTTATGACTCCAATGCCAAGATCCTCTAACTATGACATTCTGTTTTATGCTCTGATATTCTATATTCTAAGGTCTCTTTCAGTCCTTATCTAGATCTTTCCATTACCTATGGGGAATTTTTTGATGAAATAAGCACCATAATCCTACATCCCTAATCTTCCAGTTTATTCGGAAAGTCAGATGTAGGTATACTGCGTGTTCTAAAGACTGGGTCAGAATATGTACAAATCTTATCTAGTTTCAGTCTCATGGCTAGGTTGAAGGAGGCCGCATGTGGTCAGTCTATAAGGGAGTAGCCCTTCCCTATTTCTCTCAATCTAACACCAACCTTCCCCAGAACCTTTAGAGACTCCAAGCATGGAGAGAAGACACTTGGAAATTGATTTAAGAAAAGGAAGAGTGAGGTAGTGTACGGAATAAAAGGTAGAAGAGGCAAAGAAAGGTAAGCCTGGAGAGGAGGAGAGGGGAACAGCAGCTTTGAAGAGGAAAATGGAAGGTTTTAGTGGAATGAGAAGAGGACAGAGCTGAGATCTCTACATCAGCCTTGAGCTAGACTGAGGATCCCCTCTGCTCCTCCTCCTGCCCCTGAGGGGGACCTTCTGAGTGTTGGCCCTGGAGACCTTATCCATCCGAGGATCAGCTGTGGCATCTGGTGTCTATAAGGAGCAGTAACTTTATTCATTGCAACATGAAAAAAAAATCTATGCTACATTTAGCATAGAGAAAATATCAAATATTCAGTAAATCAACAATCCAATACTGCATCTCTTGGGCTCCTTCACCCCACATGACTCTCTTCCATGGTACCTTCTCTTAAGGAAGAGAGCTCTCCCTCATCATCCGATTTCATAGCACTTTTTACTCACCTTATTCACTTGTCATATTCTATTTTGAAATTTTTATATATTTATCTGTGTATCTATGCATGTGAGTACATATAATGATAGACTAAGACAGACAGATTAGATAGATAGATAGATAGATAGATAGATAGATAGATAGATAGATAGATGGATGGAAAGAAGGAAAGGAAGGAAGGAAGGAAGGAAGGAAGGAAGGAAGGAAGGAAGGAAGGAAGGAAGGAAGGAAGGAAGGAAGGAAGGAAGGAAGGAAGAAATATAGATAGATAGATAGATAGATAGATAGATAGATAGATAGATAGATAGATAGATAGACAGATAGATAGAATCTTATTCACTGGCTCATAGGCTACTTGAGGGGAAGGACTGTGTCTTATTTTGCTCTGAAAGTATATAACACAATTCATTGCACACAGTAGGCACTTAGTAAATATTTGGTTAATGTATATTGTCTAGAGACTGTTGCTTCTGGAGAACTGAACTCAGCATCAGGAGACCTAAATTCAAGAACTAGTCCTTCTACAAAGTAGCCACATGATCTGAACTCCCCTTCTGTATATTCCCCTTCTGTGACTCAGCTTCTTTGTGTAGAAAATGAAGGTGATGGACCAGAGATCTAAGATGCTTTTCAGTTCTGACACTTTCCATTCTATATTCTAAAAGCTGTGTTCTACGTAGCTAGGTCACACAGTGGATTGAGTGCTAGGCCTGAAGCACTTTGGGCCTCTGCTCCTTTACCTGTATTAATTCCAGGACCGATAATGTTCCTTTCAAATCTGAATCCATGATCCAATGGCAAAAATACTTAGATTAAGGTAAGAAATGCCCTTCTCAGCAAGACAGTTAAGATTTAGACTGGATCATTCCATTGGTATTTGGAGATTCTAAGGAGGGAATTCCCCTCTCTCAATGCAGGTCAACAGCCTCACAGCCATTTTAAACTCTTACAGAGTTGCCTGATACCCTGATACATACAACTCTGGTTATGTGACTTGACAAAGGATTGTAGAGACAAGACTGGAATCCAAGTCTTCTCAACTCTGAAGTCAGCTCTTTGACTCAATAGGCCATGTTTCTTCTCTTTAACATCTCAGAGCTTCAGTTTCCTCATCTATAAAATATGGATGCATAATTATATCTGAAGTATTTCCTATGATTTTCACTTTCACTGTAAGTCAGCCATACATAGGTAGGGGTCATACTCTTGATCTCACCATAACCCATAATCATTTGACCCAAATGATCTAGAATTCTGAAATTCTTCTCTTAGAATATTCCATTATGCTTCTAATTCTTACTTTGCCTCACTTCCTCTCAACTTATTCTTTCTCCTCCTCATGATTTCTAATCACTTCACCCTTCTCTCCCCTTCTCTATCACTTTTGCTCTCTGATCTCACTTTTATAACTTCACTATCTTTATCCAAGAATGAACCAGTTCAATTTTATATTGTCTTCTATCCTCAAATTTCTTGCTCCTTTGATCTACCAACCCCACAACTGCAACTGTGGCATACCATTCCTATTCCCCACCTCTATCATTCACATCTCAATTCATCTTTCCATGAGGCTGAAAGTAACTGGAAGAAGTTATGTAGTTGTACTGACTAGGTACATTAAAAGTTCATTTTATTTCATTTCAAGTAAACCTTCATTACTATGCACAGATTCTTTTACTTTTCCCTGATGGGTTTTCAGCACACTCCTCACAGCATTCATTGTAAACTTTCTCTTTTTTCACTAACTCTAGTCTCTTTTCTCTCCCACTCAGCTGAGGACCTCACCTCACACTTTACCAAGAACAAAGGGGTTTGTTAGAGAACATCATAAGCTCCCTCTTCTCCCCAGTTACACATCTCAAATCTTGTCAATGCCATCTTCTGCTACCTTTCTTCTTTTCTCTAGCCTAAGAAGATCTTTCTGCTTGCTAGGGCCAAACTCTCTAACTGTGCCCTTGAAATACGCCCCCTTCAACCTCATTGAGGTCACTATCATCTATCTGGTACAATGGATCCCTTAGCACCAGAATGTTAAGACAAATGGTCTTTTTCCAAAAGAGTATTTGAATACACTAAAGTAGAAGCAATTCTCAAGACAGTGTAAATGCAGGTCAGAGAATAAAAACCAAATTAAAAAAGAAAAAAAAAAAACACCTGCACTGGAAAGAAAGTTAAAAAAAAAATCAACCAGGAAGGAGGTTCCCTGGTGTCTTCAGAGCTCCTAGCCAATATCTCATGAACTACTTTTACTTTTACCACTTACCCAAAGACTTCACATTTGAGCCCCTGACAAAATCCCTGAGAAAAATAAACCTCAATTGCCCCAAGTCTGTGCTCCAACCTTCTTCATTGCAATAGCCCAAACAGATTGATGGGGAATGGTGGGAGGGCCCTAAATCTGTAACTCTGACTCTCTCTATCACGCATTCTACCTTCCATCCAAACAGGTGTATCTGATGCTCCTGTGTCAATATTCCACAATTCCATGTCTTTCCACAGGCTGGTCCCCATCCCTCACATGCTCTCTCTTCTCACCTCTGACTTTCGGAATGTCTGGCTCCTTTCAGTGTTCACTTCATCCACTACTTCCTCCAGGAGAACTCTCTTAATCACCACCTTCTTCTTTGTCAATGTATCCTCATCCCAATACTATTTTGTGCTTGTTTTCTATATATGTAAACTTCTTGATGTCAAGGATTGTTTCTTTACGTTTTGTTTGGTTTGTTTGATCTTTAACGCCTAGCATAGAGTCTGGCACATAGTGAGATGGGGAGAGGGGGTGGAGCAAGGATCCACTGTTTTCCAGGGAAGGAGAGACTGCCCTGGAAGCCTAATGCCTAAAGCCTAGGGTGGCTCCTTTATCGGAATAATGGAGGATACATGTAATAATGAGACTAATAGTGTCCTAATGGTATCTAAGCTTTTCCTAGTGAAAAAATTACATTAGCCTTTCAGGGGGAAATAATAATAATCCTGACTTCCATGAAAGTCTGTAAAGCACTTTTTTCCCAACAACCCCGGGAAGTGTGCAATATAATGACTTTTATTCCCATGTCACAGAGACAAAGAGACATGAAATATCTCAACCCAAGTCTTCTCAAATAGGTAAACAATAAAGCTAAGTCTCAAACCAGGTCTTCTAACTACAAATCCAATGCAGCATTCATTCTACCACGTCAGGCTGTGCTGATAGGGGTTGAGGGATTGGGGTGAATGGTGCCCAGATTAGCTCCTTATGCCTTCCACCCATAGAGGAGAAACTATTATATTCCCCCTGAGCTGAAGACTCTACCTGAAATTCAGAGTAAGATATTAACTAGGTCGTTGGTGTAATAAGGGCCAAATTTGCTTCTCCTCCATCACCCTGGCCAGTGCTCCCAGGGTCTAATTATCCCATATTTGGTCAATAAGCCATTAACATATCACCATGGATGTTAATAACTGTTTCATGAAAAAGTCTGTGTAATTTATGAGATCAGCATCAGTTAGCAAAATTAATAAATATTTCATTCTGCAAGATTTATCCTGGACACTGCAGGTAGACCAAGGTTGCTCAAGCCATCATGGAGAGAGTGGAAGCCACCCAAGAAGAGGAAACCTGCCTAGGCCCACACATGCTGGATTTAACTTGAACTAATAAAAATTTACTTCAAATCCTATAGCTAATAAATCTAGAGGGTGGATGAGGGAGTCCGGTAAAACCTGACTTAACATTGTGTTAGTGCCATTAACAATATTTATATCGATGTCATTTTATAGGAGTGTTAAAGTCACAAAATTATGGGGCCAGCATCTGTGGCATCTGTGTAGATGATGAGGAACAGACTCTACTAGACGAATTATACCTCCCCCTCCCCTACCTTCTCCTGGGTCCCAGGGGAAGAGAGAATTCAGTGGTGTGTGTAATGGAAACAGGGCCAGGCTGAGACACAGGAGACACGTGGCAGATCTCATCTCTACTACAAACTCTTATGTGACCTTGGGCAAGTCATTTCACTCTGAAGACCTCAGTTACCTCCTATGGAAAACTGAGGGGAGTGGGATAGATAAATTCTATGCTCCTAGTTCTAACATTAGAACCTGTGTTCTAATATTCTTTGTTCTAAAAGCCTTTGTTCTAAGGTTCCTTCTAGCTCTGGTACCCTGTTTTAATAGGCTATGTTCTAAGGTTTCTCCAAGTTCTAATATTCAGAGCTTTAAAATATATATGTGCGTGTATGAGTGTATATATATATATATATATATATATGTATATATATATATAATTAATAGTCCAAGTGTTTTTTCTTTAAGAAGATTTTGTAACTGAATTAATGTAAATATTGTGTGTTACAGTTAGACTGACTCCCAAATACTTTGTGCATAAAGCTATTTTGAATGGATTTCCTTTTTTTGTTGGCTCTTGGATTTTATTATTATATATAAATGTTGTTATTTGTGAGTATATCTGATAGCCTGCAATGTTGCTGAAGCTATTGTCTCCATTAGTTTCTTTGCCGATTCCCTAGGATTTTCGAAGTACATCATCATGTCATCAACAAATAGGAATCATTTTGTCTCTTCTTTGCCTATTTTAATGTGTCCCCATAATTTGACAAGGCTGAAATGAATGAACAACAAAAAGAGAAATACAGCATGTAAACAATTAAGTTTATTTAGGATAATTTAAAAAAAAGAAAATTAACTAGGGAGATCAAGAAAGGTTTCTCATTAAAAATGGCATAGAATCTCAGCCTCAAAAAGAGCTAAGGAATCTAAGTATTCTTCCTGTCCTCAGTCTTTCCTTTCCCCCAATTAATTCCACTTTAAATATCACCTTCTAATTCTTAACTTTTGCGTTTATATCACCTTCATTTCCAAATATATCCCTTTCTTCTCCTCCTAAACTTTGTAACAAAGTTTAGAAAGAAGTAAAATATCAGTTGAACAAATACAACCAATATATCAACCATGCCTGATATAATTCGCAATATTCCAATGTTCTAATATTCTTTCACCTTGAAAACAAGGAATGGAAGTCACAGGATCCAACCATTTTGGTTGGATTTAGAGCTGGAAAATACATTAGAAGCTATTTAATCCAATCCTTGCCTTTTACAGACAAGGAAGCAAAAATACAGAGCTGTTAAGTGACTTATCTTGGGTCACATAGTATGTATCTGAGGTAAGACGTGAATACAGGTTTTGCAGACTCTTGTCCCGTGTACTAGCCAGCTCACCATAATGATTCTCGCTCAGTTTTTTTTCAATGGCAACCTTGGTCCTTATTATCACATAGTATACAAAATCAGTGTTGCTTTTTTTTCCCTCTCCATTGATTTGGTATTCATGTATAATGTTTTCTTGGTTGTATTTCATTTTTTATCAGTTCGTATAATTCTTCCCACTTTTCTTTGATAGCTTTTACTTACAATACAATAGTATCCTATTATATTTATGTAGCTTAATTTGTTTAGTCAATCCCTAATCAAAGTCAGATTTTTAATTCTTTCCTACCACAAAAAGTGCTGTTAAGAATATTTTGGTATGTATTGGACCCTTTTCTGTCTTTGTCCTCCTTGAGGGCAACGTCTCTAGGAGTGAGATTTGTGGTGGAACAAAACATATTAATATCTTAGCTACTTTCTTAGTATAATTCCATACTGCTTTCAGAATGGTTGAACCAAATTATAGCTATACTCTCTCTCTCTCTCTCTCTCTCTCTCTCCACACATACACACACACACACACACGCACACACACACATACACATACACGTAACACTATAGCGTTAGTATACCTGGTTTTAAGTAATCCCTACAACACCGACTACTTCCACCTTTTATCATTGTTGCCAGTTTGCTGGATATAACAAGAAACCTTAGAGTTGTTTTGATGTCCATTTCTCTTATTATTGATGAATTAATCATCAAAAGACTGTTAATATTTTTCAGTTCTTTTGAGGGTTTTTTATTCAAATCATTCAGCAATGTATTGAGGAATGATTCTTAGTCTTATATATTTATGATAATATAATTCTCTAAATATGTTGGATAATCAGACCTTTATTGGAAATATGAAATAGAAGGATTTTCCTCCAGTTGACAATTTTCCTTGTTAGCATAGTTACACTGATTTTGTTCACGTAAAATATTTCAATTTCATATAATCAAAATTATCTCTTTTACTTTTTGTGATCACCTCTATCCCTTGTATGATTAAGAGCTCTTCCCCCAGCCATTATTGTGAAAGGTACATGATAGAGTTCTCTGCTACCAATTAATCTTTTAAACAATGCTAATGTAATCTTCTTAATGCGTTCATGTGACTACATCATTTCTCTGTTCAAAAACCTTCAAGGAGTTCCTGTTTGGTTCATTTTCTTTCCTTCCCTCTTTCTTCCTTTCTTTTCTTCCCCTCTCCTTTCTTTCATCCCTTTCCACCTTTCTTCCTTCTTTCTTCCTTCTCTTCCTTCCTCCTTTTCCCTTTCTCTTTCTTTTCCTTTCTTCCTCTTTTTTCCTTTTTTCTTCATTCCCTCTTTCCTTCCTTCTTTCTTTCTTTTCTGCTTTTCAACATATAGTCTAATAGAGTAGCCAGGGGTCCGTGAGAGGCTCAGTTTGTCCAGGGTCACATAAGCAGTATGTTTCTCAGGTGGAATTTGAATGCTCCAATAATGTGCCATCTCAGACAATTCCCCAAAGACCAACCAGCTCAAGTTCCACCTTTCTCCTGGAAGCTTCTGATATATCCACCTGAGCTGGGATTTAAACAAAAGGAGGAATTTAGACCAACAGAGACAGGGTATAGGAAAATGAGCAAAGACACATAGATGAGAGAGGGAAGGACGTAAGAAATGAGAAGACCTGCTGAGACAGAATTTGTCTCCCTCTAATTTTAACCTATTTTTTCCCCAGTTCTGCCCCCTGGGTAAAATCTGTCTTCCCAGACTAGAGGAAGAATGGAGAGAAAAGAGCAAATATTAGAGACATTTAGAAAATATTGACAGGACTTATTGATTAGAATGTCCTGAAGCCTGTGACCCCCATGATGCATCTCTGCCTGGCTTCCTAAAGGTGACAACGGTGATGGGGCAGGATGGTTGCTTCAGGTTTCATTGGTGTCATGTCCACTGACTCTAAAGGGGGTCAAGCTCATGGCAAGCACCACCATCAATACTAAAAAAAGGGAGGGGAGCTCTGTACAGGACTGGAGGTAGGCACAGAACTATTGGGTTGTTACCACAGACTGCTGCAATGTTTCCGGGAAAAGGATTTGGCCTCTGGACAGGGAGATGATTAAGTTGTGTGACTTCAGGTTAGTGTCTTTCCCTCTGTATTCAATCCCCAAGCCTGTCCCCTTATACATGGATGACCCTCCTGGGACCCTGCTGCCCCATATACACTCTCTTTTCCTGGTTAGATTTTAAACTCCTTGATGGCAGAGAATGTCTTTGCTTTTGTAAATGTAGCCCCATGGATTAGCACATAGTAAGAGCTTTAAAAGCTTCTTTATTCATTCATCCTGCCAAGTCACTCCTCTCAGGGCCCTCAGTTTTCTTCATTTGTAAAAGAAGACAGACTACATATTTTCTAAGCTTCCTTACTCTAAAATTCTGTGTTATAAGTTCCCTTATATATTTAATATTCTATTTTTCTTACATTATAAGTTCAAAAAATCCCTTCCTCTTCTTTTATCCTTCCTTTATTTTTATCAACATCTTTTGTTTTTACATCACTCTAATTTCCAGTTATATCTCATCTCTTCCTCTACCCATTGAGATATCTCTCTTAACAAAGATATAAAAAGAAAGAGAAAAAAAGGCAGTTCAGCAAAACCAACCACTATGTGAATTACCCTCTGTCCATCCCCTCAGTAGGAAGAGAAGGGAGATGGGTGATCTCAGATCTTCTCTAAGGCAGAGCTTTATCATTCTATTTACAGTGTCCAGTCTCCTACTTTTTTTCTGTTTACATACTTGTAGCCATGGTGTACAAACTCAGTATCTCACCCCTTCCTCTTCTAATGTTCTATTTTCTAAGGTTCATTTTTGTGCTCTAAAGCTATTTCCAAGGTCCCTTTCAACTCTGACATTCTACGGGCTATATTGTAACATTTTATGTTCTCAAGTCCCTCCCAGCTCTAACATTTTATGTCCTAAGGTCCCTTCCAGTTCAAACATTTTATGTCCCAAGGTTTTTAGTCCTAGTGTTTGGTGTTCTAACATCTCCTTCCCCTATTCTATTGGAAAATTATACAGAGATGATATGCACGCAATATATGTATATACATGTATACATACAGCATATACCAAATATATACAGTGTAATTTTCCAGGGGAAGGTATAGGCAGTTGGAGGGATTGGGAAAGACCTCATCTTGAGCTGAGTTTTGAAAGAAATGAGGGATTCTAAGAGATAGAGGTCAGAAGGGAATGCATCACAGTCTGTGCAAAAGCACAAACATGGGAGATAGAGTGTTGTACGGAACACACAACAAAAAGGCTTTTGACTGGACTGGAAAATTCATGAAGGAGAGGCATGTATATAATAAGAACAGTCCTGTCATGGCATGGGAGGGGAGTAGGATGTTTCGTTCTCTGTGCTTTTCCCTCCTTCTCTGTCCTTCCACTCCTTTTGCTTCTATAATATTATCATCAAGTCCACTAAATTTTCAGGCCAGAGCAGAGAAAATCTCTGTCTAGTTTTTGACATCATCTCCTTGGTGCCAGTTGGCTGTAAAAAAAAAATGAAGAACCTCTCTTTTCTGGTTACAGCAGAACTCTCTAAAACAACAAGGTAATTCAATAAAGAAAGCATTGAATAAGCAGACCCAAGTTCAAATCCCGCACCAGACACTTACTACTATATACTCCTCTGCAGGTAACATCCATCAGACTCAGGTTCTTTATCTATAAAACAATAATAGCATATTATTAAAGAAATAAAAATAGCACATATATAAGAACAGAAGGGATAATGATAGCACCTGCCAGGATTGTTTCACCAAATGAGATAACATATGCAAAATACTCTGCAAATCTTAAAATGCTATATGAATGTTAGCTGCTGTTATTAGTAGTAGAGTGTTTTGATGTGATCTTTTCAGTGAAAGTTGGAGGAAGGTTTGGAAACTTCCCAAGATGAGAACCCTTAAAAAAGACCCAAAAAGAACAACAAACCCTTCAAAAGTCAGTGTGGCTCAACGGAAAGAATCAAGAATTTAAAATCTAAGGACGTGAGTTCTAATCCTGACTGTTATTTATGGTTTTCAGTAGCTTTTAATCTCTCTGGTTCTTAATTCTCTCATCTATAAAATGAAGGATTAGTCTAGATCAGTGGTTATATATAGATTTAGAAAAGTACAAATTAACAGTATCTGCTTCATTATATTTTTATTCATTTTGTTAAATATTTTTAAATAAATAAATAAAATTTTTTATAGTTAAATACTACATTTTAATCTGGTTCAGAACACACTTAGGAGTATGTTCGACAACTCTGCTCTAAATGACCTCTAACCCCTGCCACTTTTAATTCTGTGACTCTATGCTCCAATGATCTGCTTCCTCCCTAGTCTTTCTTCCCAGCCTCTTCCAACTCCCTGCCTTCTTCAGTCTCTCCCAATTACTAGACAAACTGATCACCATGAGCATATCCCTTGGCATGAAAACACTTTCTTTTCCCCAGTTACTCAAATGGGAAGGTATATATGTCTCAGTATTGTACATATGTTATCACAAAGTTGGAGGGCACTTCAAAAGGAGTTTACTCAGTCTGCCCAAACAGGTGTCCTCTCCCCTGGATGTCCTGTGATTTCCTGACTTTTACCTCCTTCCTCTAACGCTCTGGCTTTCCTCCAAGCTAGCCCTGTAGCCAGTGGCAGACACCGTCTCTCCCCCATGTAGGAATTGCCACATCCTGTTATCATAAAGGAACTTTTCATGAGAACAAATTAGTTTTCCAGGGGGAACTTTCTACCGGGCATTGATTTTTACTTTTCCCTCCCCAGAATGTATTTGATTTGCAAGGAGAGGTTCTTCCATTCGGCAGAAACAATTGTGTGAAATGGCTAATGTGACAGTTTCATCTGCTGCTGAGCTTTGAGCCCTGGAGCCAGGGAGCCCCTCTCTGGGTGGGTGGGGGCTAAAGCAGCAATGAGGGCATGAGCAGGGCCAGAATTTACCTTTCTCTGAATTTCTGTGTTCCAAAAAGGCATCTACCAATATCTACCAGTCCAGTAAGCATTGTGAGGGGAGGGGGAAGTTAGGATTTGTCTATGAGAGAGGTGGGCTAGTATATTTCAATTCTTATGTGCAAGTCTGGGTTAAATTGTGTGTACTCAGCACTTAAAGTACTGCCCAATCTTAATAGTAGCATTAGTGTGCCTGGACAGTGGGGCCTAAAGTAGTAGACTCTACCTGATTTTCTGGAATCAAGGTAGGATATAGAACCAGCAGGAATTAATCAAAAGGCATGGAGGTCAAGCAGAGTTATGGTGTATAGGAGTAAAGTAAAGGGAAACAGGAAACTAGAATTCTAACTCCATCTTTGCCACAGATCAGTTTTGTGATGCTGAGAAAGTTACTTCTCCCACATTGAATGTAATTCCTCACCTATAAAATAAGATCAGGGGACCCTGAAGATCTCTTCTAGCTATAGCATTCTATGACTTTGTGATCCAAAGTCGCTGCTAGCTAACCTTATGTAACCTTATGATCTATGATCATATTGCATTGTATGGTGTAATGTTCCTTCCCACTCTAACATGAGACGTGAGAAGAGGAAAGAGAAGGGTGCTTTGTTCTAAGGTCCTTTTCCTTTCTAATCTCAATATACGATGATCTTATGTTTTTATACTTTGTATTCTAAGGTTTCTTCTAGTTCTAATACTCTATGATCTCTGTCCCAACATTTTCTGCTCCTTCCATTTTTAACATTCTGATTCTGTCTATTAGGTAGAGTTGGAGGGCACTTCAAAGGTATGATAAACAAGAGGGTTGTAGATGGGATTCATATACCAAATTGAGTTTGGACCTGATGAACTTCTTAACTCTTCTCTCTTTACCTCTTAAGTCTAAGTCAATGTGTTATAGGGAAAGAACGTTAATTTGGAGTTGGAGAACAAACTTCACCTCTGACATTTATTACCTTTGTGACCTTAGAGTCAGTTATCCAATAAACATTCTTAAACGCTTAGCTGGTTACTGTGCTAAGTACTGAGTATACCAATACAAGCAGAAAGAAAGACAGTCCTTATGCTCAAGTAGCTAATATTCTAAAGGGAAAAATAAAAGGAACCTGATAAAAAGAAGGGTTGGTACAATACATGGACCTGGCTCATAGGGCATGAGAGAGAAAGTTCAGAGTACAGCCTGGAAAGGAATGAGAGCTGTCTGACCTGGGCACTCTCCTTCAATGGAAGTTTTGGGAATAGCCATCCAATCTGCTGGATAAGCCTTGAGGGTAAGAGCATACATCCAATGTGTGAATTTTGGGACTGGAGTAAGGCTTAGGAAGAAGAGTTAGGGCATGGTGGAGGAAGTCCCGAGAGCAGCCCAGAAAGGAATAAGGATGGCATTAGAGGTCATCTCATCCACATGAGAAAACGGAGGTTGAGAGAGTTAAACTGGCCTGTCCAAGGTCTTGCAAGTGATAAACTTGGAATTTGAGCCCAAGTCTGGTCCTTTTCCCACTGCACCAGCCAGTCTTATCTGTCCCAGTTAGGTTTCATGTTTAGATTTACCAGACTCTTCTAGCCTGCAATAATTATTTTTGAACCTTGCTTATTATCCAACTTGTCAGCTATGCATCTCCACTTTAGCTGCAAATCTGATACCATTTATACTTTCGGTCTTCTATTAGGATTCCATGAAATGTTTACAGTATTGGAATAAAGAGAGACACCTTGAGCCAAGCAACAAGCATTTATTAAGCACCTACTGTGTACCAACTACTGTATTAAACACTGAGGATGCAAAGAAAGGCAAAAACCAGTTCCTGCTCTTAAGGAACTCACATTCTAATGGGAGAGAGAGTCTATAAGTAACTAGGTACCTGTAAGCTCTATAGACAATAGATGGAATGTGTTATTTAAGAGAGGGAGATCCTTGAAGCTGAGGGTACCAGGGAGTCTCTAAGCAGAGAGCTGTGAAGCAGGGAGCAATATTACAAATATTACTGAATAGACATGAACTTGGAGTCAAGATGACCTGGATTTGAATTCTAGCTCTGACACTTACTGGCCATGTGACTATGAGCCAGTCATTTCATTTCTCTGAGACTCAGTTTCCTCATCTGATGAGAATAATGATACCAAGAATATAGGATGAACTTGACAGGGTTGTGAAGAACCTTGTACATTTTAAAGCATAATTGTTATTGGTGCCAAGCTGTTTTTCAGTCATGTCCAATTCTTTGTGCCCTAATGTATCAGCAAGGACTCTGGCATACACAGGAGGGCCTGCTGTACAGGTTCTTAGACCTGTCTCTCCAAAAGGAGAGCAACTCTTTTTTAAAATTATTTTATTTGTTTTCAGTTTTCTACAATCATTTCCATATATCTTAGATTTTTTCCCCTCCCTCCCCCTGCCTCTCCAAGACAGCATGCAATCTTACATAAGTTCTACACATACATTCTTCTTAAATACGTTTTCACCTTAGTCATGTTGCATAGAAGAATTAAAATGAATTGGAGAAACCATAAAACAAAACATAAGACAAGAGGAAATGGTCTGCTTCATTTTGCAGTTCAATTCCATAGCTCTTTCTCTGGATGTGGAAGGCATTTTGCCTCAAGAATCCAATGGGAATTTTTTAGGGTCCTTGCATTGCTGTGAAGAGCTAAGTGTACCAGAAAAATTCTTCATACACTGTGGTTGTTGCTGTGTACGAAGTTCTTCTGATTCTGCTCCTTTCACTCAGTATCAGTTCATGTAAGTCTTTCCAGGCCTCTCTGAAGTCTTCCTGTTCATCACTTCTTATAGCACATTACATTCCTATACCACTTTGTTCAGCCATTCCCCAGTTGACGGGCATCCCCTCGATTTCTAATTCTTGGCCAACACAAAGAGAGATGCTATAAATATGTCTGTACATGTGGGAACAAGGAAAGCAACTCTTGAGGGGTCAGCAATTACTTTACTCAAGTACATATATCATTCACTTAGTTCAGGAGAAGAAGTCAGCACCCTGAACTTCAGAGAAAATACAGAGAAACAGAGATCAACCAACAAACAGGGCTTCCAACTGCCTGACCATAAGCAATACATACATCAGAGATCAACAGACAGATCCAGCTGTCTGACCATTACACACATACACAGTTACCAGAGAGAGAAGCAACTGGGTTTTCAAAGTGGGAGGGCTCCTTAACAGCTGCCCAGAGTCTTGTCTGGCCAACCAAACACTTTCAGTAAGTAAGCCCCAAAGTAAAACCTCACCTCAGAGTATTTATACACTTTTCAAAGCTGGAAGGCAGGACCCTCTGACCCAGTGCCTCAGCAGAAATTAACAAAAGGTACATTAATAGGGTGGGGAAGATCTAATTAACATTACACCCTATTTGGTGTTTTCTCAGCAAAGACACTAGAGTGATTTGCCATTTTCTTCTCATTTTACAGGAGAGGAACTAAGGCAAGGGTCACACAGCTGGCTGCCAAAGCACTGTATGAACATATCACTATTATCAATCATAATCATCATTATTATTCTACAAGAAAGAAAGGTAATATGATTCACCCAAGATCAAAAGGTTAGAGGTCAGACTGTTGGAGCCAGAGGTCAAAACCAGGTCTGGTAATTCCAAGGCTAGTATTCTTTCATTATGCCACAGTGTTCTAAATAACCCACAGGTGAATAAAAACCACAGTGGACCCAGAGGCCACATGCACTTGGGAGTTTGTGTCATCTCTGAGCATTCATACTCAAGAACATAGGAGCAGCTAGGTGGTAGTAGCGGAGGGGCAACTCAGTGACACAATGGATAGAGCTCAGGACCTGAAGTCAAGAGGATGTGAGTTCAAATCTGACCTCTGATACTTACTTAGCTGTGTGACCTTGGGCAAATCGCTTAACCTCAATTGTTTCAAAAACAAAAAAAAAAAGATGAAAACATAGGACTAAGAATTCAGAGAAACAAGTCCCAGTTCAGCTGCTAACTCAGTGTCAAGTTTTTTCCTTTCCCTGGATCTCAGTTTCTTTCTTTGTCTTTTTTAGATGGATATATTTTATTTTTAAATTACCTTCATTTCCAAACACAATTCCTCTTCCTAGAAAGCCAGTCTGTATAACAAAGATCAAAAAAGAAGGTAAGAAAAAAGTAGCTCAACAAAATTAACCCATATATCAACACATGCAAAATTCTACACCCACAGTCCTCACCTCAACACAGAAAGGAGGGGCTGAGGTCTGTCTTCTGTTCTTCATGGCCAATCTTGGTCATTATAATTACACAGTGTTTTAGTTTTGTGCTTTTTGTTCTTTCCATGTACATTGTTGTAGGCATTATGTGTATGTGTATATTATAATATATATGTATGTACATATATGCTTATTACATATGCACAAATGCACATTACATATGTGGGTGTATGTATACATATATTTTGCCTCCGGTTCTGAGTAATTCACTTTGTATCAATTAATGAATCTTTCCATTCTTTTCTATATTCCTCATACTCAGTATTTCTTATGATGCAATGATAAGACCTCAGTTTCACCATCTGTAAAATGAGGAGGATTGGACTTGGTGATATTAAAGATATCTTCCGGTCTTGATAGTTGCCAAGTCTATGCAGTGTGGTGTAGTTTAAAAAAAAATACTGAACTTGTAATTAGCAGGCATAGGTTTAAATTCTAGCTCTGTCATTAACTACCAATGTGACCTGGGAAGGAAAGAATAAGCATTTATTAAGAGCCTACTATGTGTACACATCTAGTAAGTGCCTGAGGGTGGATTTGAACTTGGGTCTTCTTGGTTTCATACACCTTTAATTGCCTTGACCTAGAAAAAAATCATTTCTTCTTTACAGCACCTCACTTTTTCCCTTTACAAAATGGGAATGGTAACTTGCACTTTTTGCCCTAAGCAGGCTGAAGTGAAGATCAAAGGAGAAGAGAGGTATCCAAATGTGAATTTTTACTGCTGCTGTTACACTCTCTGCTTTCCAGGGACTTATCCAGCAACCTCAGAGAATGTCAGCTGGAAGGGACTTCATAGGTCGTGGACTCCAACCCTCCCATTTGATGGAGGAGGAAAGTGAGTCCCAAAAAGGAGAAACTACACACTCAGTGAGAACAGAGGCTGTCCTCCATCCCAGGCCTTTCGACCAGAGCCTAGCCCTCTTTCCATTACCTCAGTCTCCAGCTTTGCCTTAGGTGAAGAAAGGGGTTTCCCCCAGCTCTAAGTGGCTCCTGTTCCCCTGCAGTGCCACTCCTAACCCCTCAGGCTGCTGGACTGCCCAGCCAGGAAAAATCAATAATCTTTTCAATAAGGCATTTTATCCCTTTATATCTATTGTCTCACATAAAGGTTTTACAGGCAAAGAAAGTTCCAAAGTGGGTGTAAAAAATGTTAGGGAGAAGGTGAGGCTGTAGGAGTAAATTACAAACTGGAAGCGGTTTGTGGTACCTTGGGAAGGTGGGAGATTTTATTGATGAGTTTTTATTGATTTACCATCATTCCCAGGGTGGACATTTTCTGGTCTATTATACACCACATTCTCGGCTTATTCCCAGTCCGGCACTAAAGAGGAAATATGGTCACGCTGACCTTGGCAATATGGAGATAATGAAATACCCAGAATGATCTTTCCCCAAGATTTCACCAGCTAACTGAAAGTGGGAGACAGTATGGCCTAACGTCCAGAGAAGAACCAAACTCTACATGGGCACTTCTCCTTTGTGAGGGCTCATTTCCATGGACTTGCCTCCATGGGTGAATTCCTGTCCATTTGCTCATTTCCATGGATTTACCTTCAAAGGCCCATGGATCATCTTGCAGAGTTCACCTTCCAGGGATCATATCCACAGGTTCACATACATGGACTCATTTCTGCTGGCTCACCTCCATAAGCTCACCTTCATGAGCGTCCACAGGCTCATAGATCATCTCCTTCACAAGCTCATGGAAGACCTCTATGAGCTCACTTCAAGGAAACAATGTCCACAGGCTGACCTCCATGGACTCATCTCCATACTCTGGTCTTCTTAGGCTTATTACCGTGGAATCTCCCTTACATCACTGTACTTATTTCTACAGGATCACAGCCTTGTTCTCAGGGAGACAGCATAGTACAGTGGAAAGAACAATGGATTTGGAGCCAGAACACTTGGATTCTGATCCAAGTTCCATCACTTATTAGCCCTGAGAAAAGTCACTTCCTTCACTTAAGACTCAGCTGTTTCACCCATGAAATGGAAATAATACTAGTACTGCCTCCATCACAGGGGGGAAATGCTTTTTAAAACCACTACACAGATATTTAAATGTGAGATAAAAACACTATAGATTATTAAAGCTGGAAGGAGTCAGAAAATCTGGATTCAAGTCTTGGCTCCCCCAAAGGTCTTGGCTTCCCCATCTATTAGCTGTGTGGTTTGGGGAAAGATATTTTGCCTCTCTGGGGCTCATTTTCCCCCACTTTAAAATGACAAAGTTGAAATAGATATTATTAAAGGTCCCTTCCATTTCTAAAGTTCTGTCTCTGTGCCTGCTATATCACTTGCAAGAAGGCTTCATGGAGGAGGTGGTACATGACCTTAACCCTCAAGGATGGAAAAGGTTTTAACAGGTAAAGACAGAGACAAAAGAGATCATTATGGGCCTGGGAGATGACTGATATAATGCACAAAAGGAGAGAGGGCAGGACAAGGATAATAGCATGGAATGTAGAGTATACAAAAGGGAGTAGAATGGAATAAAACCAGAAAGGAGGGGTAGATTAGACCATAGAAAGCCTTGAATGCCAGGAAAAAGGGAGTAAGTGTTTTATTTTGTAGGCATGGGTCATCATTGAAGATTATTGAATAGGAGGGCAACACACTCAAGCTTGGGCATTAGGACAGTGAACCCAGCAGCATGTGGAGGATGGGTTTGGAGAAGGAAAAGCCTAGAAGTGGGTAGACCAGTTAGGAGATGATCACAATAGTCTAGGCCAGGGGTTGGCAAATTATGCCCATGGGCCCAATTCATCCAGCCAACTGTTTCTATACAGCCTGAGAGCAATGAATGGGTGTTTTTCATTTAGGTAGGCAGTAATGAGGGCCTGAACTAAGAGGATAGGTTTAGGAAAGGGAAAGAGGGGTTGAATGTAAGACATATTATAGATATCGAATCAATGGGGTTCAGTAGACAAACATTTATTAAGTACTTACAATTAAAGAAAGTGGACAGCAAGGTGGCACAGTATATAGATACTGGGCCTGGAGTCAGGAAGACTCATCTTCATGAATTCAAATCCATCTTCAGACCCTTACTAGCTGTGTGATCCTGGGCAAGTCACTTAACCCTATTTGCCTCAGTTTTATCCTCTTTAAAATGAACTGGAGAAGGAAATGAAAAACAAATCCAGTATCTTTGCCAAGAAAATCCCAAAAGAGGTCATGAAGTCTTGAACTCAACTGAAAATGACAACAGCAACGATGAAGGAAACCTCCAAGCTTAGCATTGAAAATACAAATATGATATATGACACTGTCCCTGTCTTCAAGGATTTTACAGTCTAGCAGAGGCAGAAAACATCTATGCAAATAAAAATATGCTAGAAAAGGGAAAGTAAAATGAGCCATAAGAAGTGAAATCTGAAGAGGGAAAACCACTTTTCGGCTGAAGTGATTAGGGCAGGAAGACTCCAGAGAAGTACCTTGATTTGGAACACTAACAACCAATCATGGGGGAGGGCGGAGTCTACTCCTTTCCAGGGATAAGGAGAAGTGAGAAGTAAAGGGGATGGATGATAATTCTGTTTGGCTATAACCTAGAGTGCATGAAGGCAACTTGCGCAACATAAGGCCAGCCTGGAAGGTTGGAGTCAGAATACGGAGAGTCTTGAATGCCAAGATTAAGAGTTTATGCTTTATTTGATGGGCCCAGGGAGCCATTGAAGCATTTCATGGTCACTTGAACTAGAAAGAAGGAGGAAGTAGAGAAGAAGATAGGTGGGTATAGGCAGTGCTTAGTTTAATTAGTCTCCCAAAAATGGCCGGATTGACAGAGGGATAGACTAGAGGCAGGGAAGCCAAGTAGGAGGTTATTACAATGGCCCTGGTGACAGGGGTCTGAACCAGTGTGGTTGTAACAAGAATGGAGAGGTAAGGGCAGAGTCAGGAGATATTTATAGATATAGAAATGACAGGATTTGCTCATTGTTTAGATGTGGCAGTCAAGTTGTCCCTAAACCTCTTCTTTGAGAAGTAGATGAAACAAACACCTCTATCCTCTCTCCTGATCCCCATAGGACTGGGGTTGGGGTCATCCCACTTAGAGACTCTGAAGACCTTGGATTTTCCATAAAAAACATATTATCTAAGAGCTTTCAGGTTTTGACAGCTGCAGGAGATATGGGGAAAACTGGAGATGGTCCAGACTGCATCTGGAAGGGGCCCTAGGTCATAGACTGTTAGAGGAGGGAGGAAGGGACCCTAGAATACAGAATGTCACAGCTGGGAGAGACCTTAAGGGTCAGCTGCTCTGATGCCTTCATTTTATGAAAGACAGCTAGGAGGTTTATAAAGATGAAATGATTTGCCAAAATTACACAGCTAGGAAATGGCAGAGTCTAAATTAAAACCCAGGCCTTTTGACTCCATATCATATTATCATAGAATATTCAAGTTGTAAAGACACCCAGACTATCCACTTCAAACTTAGCATTTTTATACATGAGGAAACTTAGTTTCATAGAGTCTAGTGTTCTTTGCACTATAGCACACTGATGCCTCCCACACACAACAAAAAAAAGGAAGAAAAAAGGCACACAAACACCCAGATTGTGGCAATAGGGTACAGTGGTAAAAGTCTTGGCTCTAGAGTCAGGAATCCTGAGTTCAAATCTCACCTCTGAAGATTACTACTTTTTTTACTTTAGATTAAACATTTAACCTTATTTTTTTCTTATTTGTGAAATGAAGATGTTGGACAGATGACCTTAAAGTCCCTCCCAGTTCTAGGAAAATGATCTCTATGATCTTATGACCTATTTCTAGAGATAGTGTAAGCAGCATTGTCCTGGGAATTCTAAGTGACTGTCTAAGGTCAAACAGTTAGAAAGTGTCAGATCTAGGACCTCCTGACTCAGTCCAACCGAGTTTCCCATATGCCCTGGTTCTAGTTCAACAAACCCTTCTTTCTTCCTCCTCCTCTTCCTCTCCCATCTCAGCTTCTGTAGGATCCAAGCAGCTTGGGTCTAGAGGCCCTTTGAGGGAATGGTTAATACAGTAACAATGGCATTAAATCAGAGGCAGGCTCCCGGAAGAAGTCAAAGCAAGAAGTTGTTAATACCTTTATTATGGGATAAAATGTATTCATGATATTAAAGACATCACATTTCTGCCTCCGCGTCACATCTGAGATGGAGCACAGATAAATGATCCATCACCACACGAGATCTACAAAAACCATTAGTAACCATGACATTTTGACGTCAGATTTTAAAAAATTCCCAAGTAATCTTTGTGATTTATGAAATGCTGTCTGGGTTCATCGAGAGAGATCTCAGATTTATCACAGCCTGGTTAGAATTATTAATGATTTTCAATTTGTAAATCTGAAGCCGGTATGTCCATGGGCTTTTGGAAAAATCACCCCAGGGCTGACAGGCAGAGTTTGTGTTCAAGCTAGAGTTTGGCTGATTACAAGATCTCTCCTTTCCTTCCTCATCTCTCCTCTGACCTTTTCTCCCCTTTTGACCAATGGATCATATAATTTTGGAGCTACAAAGGATCCCAGCACACAGGTTGTCAGAGCTAGAAGGGGTCTTAGAGGTCAGCTAGTCTAAGTCCCTCATTTTACAGATGAGGAAACTGAGGCACAGAGAGTTTATTTACACAGAAAGTAAGTGGCAGAACCAAACTTAAATGTGCACTCTGAAAAGAAATTCTGTGGAGGAACAGGGAGCAAGCCCAGTACAATGCCAATGGGACCCGAGTTATTTATGCTTAGAGATCCCTGCACCCATCTTCTACTCACTGATCTCACTGATGGTAGCTAAATTCAGTAGTTAATAGGGAACTGAGAAGCAGCCATTCAGACCTTCAGACCCATTCGGAACTTGAAAGGAATTACTTTTGGGGAAGAAAAACCAAGAGGATAGTCCAGAATCCCTGATCCCTCTGAAAATAGGAGTTACTTGGGATGAGGTCAGCAGGAACCCAGTCACCAAGACAGAGTGCTATAATAGAAAGAGTATAGGGTTATGGTGAGAAAAAATGCTTTATAAACCTTAAAGCAATGTAGAGATATGAACTATTATACTATTATTAGCATATCACTATCTTGGGAAGGTTAATACCTCTGAGACTCAGTTTTCCTCACCCGTAACAATAAAGAAGTTGATCTAGATAGCTTCTAAGTTATGTTCCATCTCCAGATCTATAACCCAGTCCCCTGCCTACCCAAGCTCCATGACCTCAGAGCTTGGCATCTCAGAGCTGGAGACTCGGGGGGTGCCCACTTGCCCACCCAAGGACTGAGGGAGTTCTAAGAAAAGGTCTATTCTTTCCCAAACCTTTCCTCCTTCCTGGTGCCTATCTATCCACAGACAATATAATACCATCAAATATAATGTGATATATGGTTATATTTATATATGTGTGCTATAATACATAAAATACAATATCATATCATTTCCTGCTTTGTTACTCGGAAATTTCCAATAGCCTGAATTTTAATTCAGCCACAAAGAAGCTGGGGGTAAACTAAAGATAGATATAGATGTAACTCTAAGGCAGAGGGTCAAAGGTCTGCCTTTTTTTTGAGGAATTTTTTAAGTGAAGACTCAGAGTTATTATGGTTATATTCTTATTTCATCTCAAATAAACTCCTTAAAGCAGCAGAGGAGATAACCTCATGGATCTGTAGGGCCAGTACATTTCCTCAGGCTTTAAATGAGAGACCTATTTTAACACAGATAAAATGCTACTCTACAATCCTCGGATTTCCAAGTAAGAAGTACTAGACTTGTTCTGCTTGGTGTTAGAGATCAGAAGTAGGACCCAGGGATGGATGTTACAAAGAGGTAGGTTCTGCCTCAACGCAAGGGAAAATGGGCTAACTATAAGTGGTATTCAAAACAGGGGGAAGTAAAGGCCCCATCTCCACAGGACTTCAAGAAGGCCAATGACTATTTGTTCAGGACCTTCAGCAAGCAACTACACAACAAACCAGGTAGAAAAGACCCAGAAACTGTTCTAGAGGACCACACAAGAATTCTTGAAGATTGGGCCAATAGTGTGGTATGCAAGAAGGCAAAAGCAATCTCAGCTTGAACTAACTAGCATCCAGAAGGAAAAAGATTGAAAGTCTCATTGTACCTTGCCCTGGTCAGAACAAGTCTAGAGTTTTCTTGTCTAATTCTACATATTACTTTCCCAGAGGAGGGGACCAGGATAATTAGGGAACTGGGAACCATGTCATGCTAAAATTGGTCAAAGAAATTAGGGATATTTAGTCTACAAAAGAAGATTCCTAGTGTGTGACATGGTCACTGTGTTTGAAAATTTAAAGAAAGTTTGCTATGTAGAGGAGAATTAGATACATTTTTCTTGATTCCATAGGGCTAAGACCAAAGGGTCCCAAGGACATGTCCCTGCTCAATTATAGCTCAAGCTATCCAAAATGTGGGATGAGTTTTCCTTGAGTAAATTTCCCCATCATTGGAAAGCAGAGGCTGATGACCCCACTGTCAGGAATATGACAAAGGAATTCTGTTAATATGTGAATTGGACTATATGACTCTAAGGTCCTTTCCAACAGATCCTGTGATTCTTTGCTTTAAGGTCCCTTCCTGTTCTAACTTTCCATGTTCTACAACCCTCTCTAGCACTAACACTCTATGATCTATGGTCCCTTCTAGTCCTAAGTGTTTATGTTCTGGCCCTACCTTCCAAAAACTTATGGAATGCTTGGGAACATTTAATGACCATCTAATGGAAATCCTTTATTCCTATGTTCTTATTTTCTAATAGTGTTCTAAGGTTAGATGAGGGCTGACATAGTATGTTTTAAAGGCCATCCTAGGTCTAAAGTTTTACTCTTCTACAAAAGAGATCTCTCTGATCATACCCCCAGTGGCCTGAGTGTTTATGGGAGTCTCTCTTCTCTGAAGATCCAAGGCACAAGAAGGTCTATGGCTACTCTATCAAAATTGCTGGTTGGCTAGCCCCAGACTGTCCCTACTTTTTCACTATTGAGAGAAACCTTGTTATGGAAAAGAACTCTCTTAACCCTGTGGCTACTTGGAACCATGCTAACCTCCCAGATTCCCAAGCTAGATATCTGAACCTATCCCTGGCTCCTTCTCTGGTTCACCCTGAGCCCTGTGCAGGGGAGAAAGTACCACTCTAGTAGCACCTATTTGACCTCCCCCAGGACACCCAACTCCCCACCTCCCAAGTCAAATGTGATTCCAATTTGGAAATAACATGACAACAGACACACGGTGTAATAACCCAGCAAAGCGACACGGCTCACAAACCGGCCACAGACTCCACATCCAATGAAGTTCTGACAGAGAAAAATATGTATTGGCAACATTTTTTTGATCCACAATTCAAAGGGAAAATTGAAACCATATTTCCGTAAGGTTCAGAGCCTGGAAAGAGAGTTCTCAATAAACAAAGGGAGACAGATCATGTAATTCCCTCCTGCCTTTCCATTTGTCTGCCTGTGAAGGTTCAGAAAGAGGAAAAGAAGCAGAGAGATGGAGTGAGACACACAGAGAGACAGACAAAGAAACACACAGAGAACAGGAAAAAGGTACCAATAAACAAAGAGAAACTGAGTCAAAAAAACAGAGGAGGAAGAGGCAAACAAAGAAACACTCGGGAGGAAAGCATGGGTGCAGAGAGAAAGAAGTGGAAAGAGATAGAGACAGATCAACAAATTCAATCTAAAATTCATTCAACTCAACAAACTTCTACTGAGCAGAAGGTGTAGAGGATGCGTGAAAAAGGAGAAACAGAGAGAGAGAAACAAAGGCAGAGAGAAAGACAGGCAGACACAGGGACAGAGACAAACACAGAGACAGAGAGAGAGAGAAGTAGACAGACAGAGACAGAGAAAGAGACAGGAAGAAAGAGGGAAAAGGAGAGGAGAGAGACAGAGATAGAGAAACTGACAAAGAAAGTCCAAGAGACAAAGACAGACCAAGATAGAGACAGAGACAAACACAGAGAGAGAGGTGGAGAGGCTGAGATAAAGGTACACAAGGGTTTTTTTGTTTTTACTAAAGATTCTAACTATGACTCAGAGAAACATAATCATTATTATCAATAAAAATAATAACCGACATCTATATAGTGCCTACTATGTGCCAGGCACTATGCTAAGCTCTTTATAAATAGTATTTCATTTGATCCTCAACTGTAGCATTACCCTTCCTAGGAGAGAGGGAGCTCTGCTCCAGGATTAAAAACCCCAGATTCTCTAAGCTGAAAGGAACCTCAAAAGACATCTCTGCCAACTTATACCTGATCCAAAGTCCCCTCCATGGTATTCTAGCTTTTGTCTGAATACCTCTGACAAAAAGAAACTTACTATCTTAAAGATAGCACATTCTATTTTTTTTTTTTTTGCACAATTCTAATTGTTTGGAAGTTTTCCCTCTTACCAAGATAAAATCTACCTCGCTGAAACTGCAACCCACTGCTCTGGTTCTGTCCTCTGGGGCAAGCAAAATAATCCTAATTTTTTTTTTCTATTTGAGTCCTTCAAATACTTGGAGATAAAAAGAGATCATGACTGTCCTGTGTCTTTTCTTCCTCAAGATAAATATGGCACCTTCCTTCAGTCAGTTGCATGGTCAGGAGTCACTTTACTGTTCTGGTAACAGAGTCCTCTGGCTATGCCTACCTTAGATCTCCTAAAGTATTATAGCCATAACTGAACACAATCCTCCAGATGTGGATGAAAGAAGGCGGAGGACTATGGGGCTACTGCCTCTCGTTTCCCAAACACTATATTTCTCTCTTAAAATTGCCTTAAATTTTTTGGCTCTTGACTCATATTGATCTTTCCATCTAGGTCCTTTTCATATAAATCTTGGGCTAGTCATGTCTCCCCCACCTATATCTGTTCAATTTAATTTTTGAACCCAGGTTTAAGACTTTAAACTTATAGAGAATTAAATTTTATTTCAGGAGATTTGATCCATCATTCTAATCTGTCAAGATCTTCTTTTTGATTCAGTTCTGTCAGTCAGATATATAGAGGCAGACACCCACAGAGGTGCACATGAACCCACACATATGGCAAACATCATATACAAATGTATCAATATACATAGATATGCATAGACACATAGATATGCACTCCATACTTTTATATAAAGATATATGTATATATACACACAAAGCCATATTTATACATATAATCACACACAGACCTAGACACAGGGGTTTGAGTATATATTAATGTACACATATACAGTGGCATATGTATACATACACATAACTTAAGTGCATTGCTGTATGTATGTATGTATGAATATGGACACATACATGTGGGTGGCACATGTTTATGTGTACACAGGGGAGACATTGCTCCCACGCATCCCAAAAAACATCCACATGACAAACGCACATTCACATACACACATTTAATAAAGAACTCAGAGAACTCATTTCACTTGATGGCAGGGCACCAGGGATCGTTAGAACGTGAGACGTACATCCTGCTTTTGTGATCCACCAGGGGCAAACCAAGAACACGTTCAGGGAGTCCCTATTTTATCCTGTATTCATTGCTGAATGCATCAAATCTCTCATTTTGCTATAATGTTCAAATTAAGCAACTGTTCAGAGTTGGAGTGGTGCCAACTGGCCAGGGAGAAGCCAGCTCAGGAAGGGGAGAGCTCAGACTGGCTTGGAAGACCTGACCTACTACACTAAGGGATGGATTCCATCCCTTGGAGGGAGCTGGCCTATGTCCTTTGGGGTCTTGGTTCAGTGAGGTGGGGGATTTTGAGTTACCTCCCTCAATGGGGAGAGGGGAAGGCCTGGGTTATTTCTCACAGTTGTTCAGATGAGAGAGGTGACAATACCAGTATTTTTCTACCCTGGTCAGCCTCTACTGAAATTCTTAGATTTCTTGGCAAACCACATTTTAGGGAATACATGTTGAACTACAATATGTCCAGAGGAGGGCAGCCAGTTGGTGAGGAGACTTGAGGCTATGTCATGGGAAGGTTAGGAGAAGGAAATAGAGATGTATGACCTGGGAAAGGAACTATCCGGTGTTCTATGGAACTGCACAGAGCTAACATTTCTATAGCACTTGATACTTTTCAGACTTCTTTACATATGTTATCTCACATGATCCCAAGAATAACCTTGTAAAATGAGGAGTTGAAATGCTACAATCATTTGGCATAGAAGCAAACTGAGGTACAAAGAATGGAAATGACTACTTTACACAGAGTCAGTGTGTAAAGCAAAGGTTATGATCTGTTGCTCCTCCCCTGCACTGTAGTAGCTGCCTGTGAGGAACCAGATCATTGCCTCCATGTATCTGAAAGGCTGTCATGAGGAAGAGCAGGGATGCTAACTTTGCTTAACTTTCATCTGTCAAACTGGATGGAATGAGAAACCATGGGTGAAAGTTTCCTAGAAATAGATTTCAATTTGATACGAGGAAACTTCCTGATAGTGAGAACTATGCAAAAGGTAGAAGGTTGATGGGCTGTGTCGAGTAGCGAGCTCCTCCTCTCTGGAAGTTTTTAGCGGGAGCCCTGACGACTGCTGGTCAGGAATGGTGTGATGGGGCCTTTTGGCTCAGGCAAGAGTTGGGCTAGCTGGTTTCTCAGATTCTGTCCCAGCCGCAAGATCCCCTGATTCTTACCTTCCTAATGTGCAACTCTAAAGGTAACCCTTCTCTCCTGGAGTCCACCAGGGTGCACTGTAGCTCAAGCTACATGACTGGGAGTAAAAATTACTCTTTACCTCCAGTCCTCAGTTTCTTCATCTGTAAAATAAAGGAATTAAACTAGATAATCTAGAAGGCCCCTTCCAGCTTGAAAAGTCTTGTCCTAACATTCTAAACTCCCTTTCATGTTAATGTTCTATGTTCTCAGCTTGTCTTCATCTCTAACATTCCTTGTTCAAAGGTTGTTTCTAGCACCAACATTGCACGGCCTGGTGTATGTATTCAATGTTAGCCCCGTTGATCAGATCTGTCATTTTTTTCCAGGAGAAAGTGTTACATTATAGTTGGGAACATGGATTTGGGGGCAGAGTCTTGGATGCATCTGGTTCGATTTTCTACTTGACTCCCCCCAATCCTCACCACAACAAACAAGAGAATTGTGAAGAAAGAAACCCCAGGTATGACTATTAGGGCTTGAAGGGAAAAATTCCCTGAATATGTAAATCCAACCCCTGCCAAAGGGTGGTGGAAAGCCTAGTTCCGAAGCAGGGGGCTGTCTGAACCCCTAATCCTATAGCAGTGGGATGATTTTGGACCTAAGGGCCCCAGCCTTATAGCAGGGAGATGGTGAGGAATCCCTAACCTTGTATCAGGAGAGTGACTGAGGCTCCCAGACCCAAACCAAAGAAGTAATTACAAGATCAATAATGCTATCCACTTAGGACACCTATGGCAATGACTTCAGGGCCAAAGAGGATGGATCATTATGTTGCCAAACACCTCAACCCCACAGTTAGGGCAAGCCCAAAAGGTGATTGGGAGGGGGCAGGGGAGATAATTATATATAAAGAGGGTTCATCCCTAGAGCAAGAATATAACCACAGGACTCTAGCTCCACAATTGAACAATGATCATTTAGACAGGCACCCTGGCCTTATCTCAGAGATCTAAGCAGGGCCCCTAATTGTTTGCTAACGGCCTCTAGATGAAGGCCTAGATCCTTTTGCTCTCAGATACTCTAGCCTGCTAACCCAAGAGCATCATGTAAGGAAGGTCATGGGTCTTTAGTCCCAGGAGGAGCCACCTCCTTAAAATCAGGCATGTAGGTTGCCAGGGAAACCATCTCCTTTGTTAGCATCACCCACAAGAGGAAGGAAATAATCAATGCAATAGTCCGGATACACATGGAATCAAATGTATAAACTCACATCTAGGCGTGTGCACCTAGATGCAGGAGAGGTGAACTCCCAACCCGAGGGCAAGGTCTGCATCCAAAGAATTAAAGAATATGAAATCTAGAAAGGCCCTGAGAGCACATCTCCTCACTTTACAAAGGAGAAAACTGAGGCACAGAGAGTTTAAGTAATGTATCCAACAATGCTCTGATAGTAGACTAGGAATCAGACTCAGCTTCTCTGACCCCAAATCCAGAACTCTTTCCACTCCCCTCTAGGCTTCCACAAGAAGCCCCTGGCCAGGATGGCACTCATCTCCTCCCTCCTTTCCCTCTCTGCCTCCGGTTTCCATAGAAATCTTGAGCCATAAATCCGCCTGCTTGTTTTTCTTATTACGAGTTTGTTTATTTATAGCTCTTAATGGCCTCTCCTGCTGATGATGCCAGAAAATAAGACCAGGGAGAAGTGAACAAGAGCAACCCGGTGGGAGGGATGACTGCCCAGGCATGTTGGGGGCAGGGTATGGGGAGGGATGTCTCCCTTCTGCTGCTGCCCTCACCCCAACCACAGCTTCTCTGCTCAGTCCTGGAGGCTCATAGGGCCCAGGGGTTTGGAGAGAGTGCTAAGGGACCTTAGACATTAGGATCAAGTCCAGACCTCTCATCTGACCAAGGAGAAGCTGCAGAGGTTAAGTGACCTGCCCAAAGTCATACAACCAATCAGTGCAGTGCTTGGTGAGCTCAACTCAACATACCTATTGTGGTACAGAGTAATGTGCTTGGGCACGGGGGTAGATACAACATTAATGCAAGAAATAGCTCCCAGTGTAACTGAGGACTAAGTCAATAATTGTATTATTATATGATATGACATTACATTATATTATAATTTCATATTATTTATTATAATATACCACATGCTATACTAGTATATATCATATGATATATCTGATGTAATGTATGGAATATATTCTCATGTACTATATTATATTACATTATGGAATATTACATGACAAGCAAACGCAAAAGGTACAGACAGTGCTCTGGGAAGTCTACATATCATTATACATATATATACATCTATACATATATTATACATCATCATATATATATAGGTCAAGTCAAGTGAACAAGCATTTGTTAAAGGTGGCACAGTGGATAGAGTACTGAGCCTGGAATCAAAAAGTTTAAATTTGACCTCAGACACTTCCTACCTGTGTGACCCTGGGCAAGTCACTTAATACCTACCTGCATAAAAGCTGGAGAAGGAAATGCCAAACCACTCCAGTATCTTAGCCAAGAGAACCACATAGACAGTTGGTCTACAGGGTCATGAAGAGCTGGACAGTACTGAAGGACTAAACAAAAACAACAAATAAGAGGGAAGACCAGAAGGAAGGAAGGGAAGGAGGGAGGGAGGGAGGGAAGAAGAAAGAAAGAAAGAGAGAGAGAGAAAGGAAGGAAGAAAGGGAGAGAGGGAAGGAGGGAGCAAGAGAGGGAGGGAGGGAGGGAGGAAAGAAGGAAAGAAAAAGGAATAAGGACATAGAAAAAAATCTGGATATCCTGGAACAGAGCACAGAGGGGAGTGAAGGAGCAAACATAACTGGTTTTGGAGTTTCCTTAAAATGGAAGTTCCGGAAAGAACCGACCAATCACAGAAAGGGTCCATAGGGCTGAAGGACCTTTCTAGGGTAACAAGGCTGCAGAACTTCTAATTTCTGATCTGTAAAATGAGTATAATGATATTGGCCATGTCACAGAGTTGCTAGGATGATAGGGAGGTAGCAAATAAGCATTTATTAAGTGCCTACTATATGCCAAGCACTGTAGTCAGCACGAGGCTCACAGCAACCCTAGGAAGTAGGTGAAATTATTATCCCTATTTTACATTTGAGGAAACTGAAGCAGAGAGCAGTTAAGTGATTTGCCAGGTGACTCACACAGGTACTAAGTGTATGAGGACAAGTTTGAAAACTCAGGTCTTTCTGACTCCAAGTCCAGTGCACCATCTACTGTGCCACCTCAATAGCTGTAGCACATTATACACCTTAAAGCTGTCACATAACTGTGAATAGTTTCTCTTCCTCCAATCCATTTTTCACACACAATTCCAAAGTCACCTTATGGGATCATACAATTTAGACTTGGAAAAGACCTTAGTCAATAATCAATGAAAGTCAATAAACATTTATTAAGTGTCAGGCATTGTGCTAAGTGCTGGAGATACAAATATGAAAAAACAATTTAATGGAGGAAGA
Source organism: Bettongia penicillata ogilbyi (assembly GCA_023548195.1). Taxonomy (NCBI): domain Eukaryota; kingdom Metazoa; phylum Chordata; class Mammalia; order Diprotodontia; family Potoroidae; genus Bettongia; species Bettongia penicillata. The sequence goes on from JAJHZJ010000304.1 coordinate 239,100, forward strand.
CAATACACCAAAGGCTGAAAATCGGGAGAGGAATGGAAAATGGAAGATAAGCAACTCAGGAGCTTGGTCAAGTTGGCATTGACCAATTGGAATATTGCAGCCAGATGAGAAATAAACTACATGAGCTGAGCTCCTGTGGCTCCACCCTCCAGTCTGAGGGACAAAGGATAGGGATGAGGTGAGCCCTGAGGCTGATGGGAACTTGTGGGCTTTCTGGGGCATAGGGGGTAGTCAGAAAAGCCCCAGAGTGGGGTACCTCATGCTGCTGCCTCTGGTGTTACTCTTCTCTCTTCCCTTTGTTTCTGAAGAAAGCTTCCCTGCTCCCCATCAGTGCCTTTCTCATCAAAGATTCTGAATTAACTGAGGTCTAAGCTTCAGAGTAGGTCTCATCAATAAGAATGAATGAAATGGCATTTATTAATTACCCACTATGTGCCTGACACTGAGAATGAAAGTATGTCAGACACTCTTTGCCATCCAGGAACTTAAGTTCTGCTAGAAGATGCCATATAGATGTTATTCCTTCCTGAGCTTTTAAGAGATGGGTGATTTCATTCGGGGAGGCTTAGGCACCTCACTTGCCCAGGTAACTGGCTACTTTTAGGAGGGCCTCTCCTTACCCTTAATCTTTACCCTATCCCTTTGCCCTTAGCCTGAGCCAACTAACCCCGACTCACAATGTACCCTCTTTTATGGTAGAAAGAGATCACCCCACAGCAGACAAGACCACTTAGGGAGGAAACTCCTGAGGTTTATTCTCGGAGTGAACCTTCTGTGCTTTCTCCGTGACTGGCACTGTCATTTTCTATTAAAGGATGAAATGAGTTCTTAAAACTGAAATGTCGGAGACTGTTATGGTAATTCAGCCCAGTGGGAGAGCGAATGCCTAAAGCTTCAAAAAAAACCCTCCCTCAGGGAGTAGTGAGTTCCCCATAACTGGAGGTCTTCAAGTGGAGTTTAGATGAAGCTTGAGGGGGCTGTTGTAGAAGGGATTTCTCTTCAGGTACTCATTGGCTTAGATGGCCTCTGATGTCCCTTCCAACCCTGAGTGGTAGCTTGCATTATTAAATTCTGTTTCCTTTATCTAGTCAATCCAACCTGTCAAAGGTACTTTATCACTAATGTACTCTTTTCCCCTGTTATTTTACTTTATAAAGCACTATACAGTTTTACCACAGTTTTCCCTCTTCATTGATGCTTAGATGTGTTTCTTCCTCTTCTTCGTTAAATAATATTTCTTTAGCAATTCTAGCACAATTACCATATATCACCCACATTTCACAGAATCACAGCAGCTCAGAGATGAAAGGAAATTTTGTCCAACCCCTACCTGAACAATAATGTCCCTCTGCAACATACTCAACTATACAAAATACCCAACATACCACACATTCAACCCTGGTTTAAAAATCTCCATTGACAGGGAAAGAGAGAAAAGAGGAGGAGGAGGAGGAGGAGGTAGAGGAGGAGGAGGAGGAAGAGGAGGAGGAGGAGAAAAGAGACAGAGACAAAGACAGAGACAGAGAAACAGACAGAAAGGAATAGAGAGAGAGAGAGAGAGAGAGAGAGAGAGAGAGAGAGAGAGAGAGAGAGAGAGGAAGGAGATTTTCAACAATTTTATCTGTACCTTTTGGGTGGGGGCTATATGTAGTGGTCTGCAAGCTCAGTATCAAAGAAGAATATGCTGTGGAAACCAAGAAAGATATAGAATGTCTAAAACTAGGGAGATGATCATTCTTTGGTATTCTATCCTGGACAGACCTATCCGAAATAATGTGTTTGGGTATCATATTTTGGGAAAAGTGTTGATAATCTTGAGGATGTCCAGAGAAGATGACATAAGATGGTGAAGGGTTTTGAGATGAGGACAAGTTGAAGTAAGGAGAGATGGATAGTTTGGAGAAGCTTTGGTAGGCAAGGGTCTTTATAGCTGTCTTCAAAGATTTGAAAGGCTATTTATTACGTAGAAAAGAGATTAGCCCAAGAAGGCAGAACAGAAAAATGGATGGAAATTGCAAAGAAGCAAATGTGGACTTGACACAAAGAAAAAATTCCTAATAATTGGACAATCTTTTGACAAAGGATAAGCAACCATTTGGTGAGTGGATTGTAGAGGGCATTCTTATTCAAGTATGAGGTCCTTCTGAACTCTGAGATTCTGTGATTCTATGAAAAAAAACAACTTAAACCTTTTACTAAATTGTAAACTCCCTAAAGGTAGGTAATTTTTTCATTTATTTTTGCATCCCTAGCACTAAGCACAATATCTTGAACATTCTTTAGTACTTCTAAACATCTGGGATTCCTTGGATGTGGATATTCTCTCCAATGCCCATCCCAATCCCTCTATCCTTTACCCTACAGGGTTCTTGCAAATAAAAAGTATCCGTGAATTATTATGGTTAAAAAAATTCAAAACCTGGGAGGGTGGAGCCAAGGTGATGGAGCAACAGCACAAACTTTCTAGAGTACTGCCCCCAAGCCCAGCCAAATACCTGTACAAAATATCTCTAAACAAATTCTGGAGCTGCAGAACCAATAGAATGATGGAGTGAAGCAAATCTCCAGCCCAAGAGAACCTGGAAGGTCCCTGGGAAGTGTCTATTGCACCACGCTGAGAACAGGGTACAGTCCAGTGTGGGCAGTGAGTACACAGAGGGGACCTGAGCAGGCCTTGGGGAGACTGAATCTCTCACAACTGTGGTGGTTTTCAGATATCGGGACCCCAAAACATTGAGGACAAATTGGAAGGTCAGTGGAAAAAGCCTATGGGACCAGTGTAGGAGAGTGGACTGGTCCAGCTCCAGCCCCAAGGCAGCAGAACAGGGAGGGGGAAGAGGGACCTGCAGCAGCCACAGCAGCATCAGGGGCAGCTGCAGCCACTATTTCTGCTACTTTAGGTCCACAGACTGTGGGGAATCAAGAAATTGACAGTACACCCCCAACCCCACTGGAAGCAGAGAACTACCTTGACAAAGAGCTGAAAAGTCAAGTAAATGACTGGAGAAATGAGCAAAAACCAGAAAAAGAATTAGACTAGAAATCTTACTTTGGTGACAAGGAAGACAAAAGCATGCAAACAGAAGAAAACAAAATTAAAGATCCTTCATCAAAAGCCTCCAAGAAAAATTTGAATTGGTCTCAGGCCATGGAAGAGGTCAAAAAGGACTTTGAAAATCAGATAAGAGAAGTAGAGCAAAACTTGGGAAGAGAAATGAGAGGGATACAAAAAAAATCATGAAAAATGAGTCTGCTTGATAAAGGAGACCCCAAAAAATGCTGAAGAAAATAACACTTTAAAAAGTAGACTAACCCAAATGGCAAAAGAGATCCAAGAAACCAATGAAAAGAAGAATGACCTACAAAGCAGAATTGGCCAGATGGAAAAGGAGATCCAAAAGCTCACTGAATAAAATAGTTCTTTAAAAGAGCGAGTGAACTTCAGGGAAGCTAATGATTATGAGATAAACCAAGAAGTTAGAAAACAAAACCAAAAGATTGAAAAAATAGAAGTTAATGTGAAACATCTCATTGGAAGAACAACTGACCTGGAAAATAGATCCAGGAGAGATGAATTAAAAATTATGGGACTACCTGAAAGCCATGATCAAAAAAAGAGCCTAGACATCATCTTTCATGAAATTATCAAGAAAAACTTCCCTACTATTCTAGAACCAGAGGGTAAAATAAATATTGAAAGGATCCATCAATCACCTCCTGAAAGAAATATGAAAAGAAAAACTCCTAGGAATATTGTAACCAAATTCTAGACTTTCCAGGTCAAGGAGAAAATATTGCAAGTAGCCAGAAAGAAACAATTTGAGTATTGTGTCAATACAGTCAGGATAACACAAGATCTAGCAGCTTCTACATTAAGGGATTGAAGGACTTGGAATATGATATTCTAGAAGTCAAAGAAAGGAGCTAGGATTAAAACCAAGAATCACTTATCCAGCAAAATGGAGTATAATACCTTAGGGGAAAAAACAGTCAGTCAATGAAATAGAGGACTTTCAAGCATTCCTGATGAAAAGACCAGAGCTGAATAAAATATTTGACTTTCAAACACAAGAATCAAGAAAAACATGAAAAGGTAACTAGGAAAGAGAAATCATAAGGAACTTACTGAAGTTGAACTGTTTACATTCCTACATGGAAAAATAATATTCGTAATTCTTGAGACTTTCTCAGTATTTGGGTAGTTGGAGGGATTATATACATATAGAAAGAGGGCACAGGGTGAGTTGAATAGGAAGGGATGACATCTAAAAAAATAAAATTCAGGAGTGAGAGTGGAATATGTTGGGAGGAGAAGGGAGAAATGGAATGGGGCAAATTGTCTCACATAAAAGAGGCAAGAAAAAGTTTTATCAATGGAGGGGAAAAGGGGGAAGGTGAGAGGCAAAAAGTGAAGCTTACTTTTTTCACATTTGGGTTAAGGAAGGAATAACATGCACATTCAATTTGGCATGAAACTCTATCTTACACTACAGGAAAGTAGGACAGAAGAGGATAAGTGGAGTGTGTGGGGGGATGATGGAAGGGAGGGCAAATGGGAGGAGGAAGTAATTAGAAGTAAACACTTTTGGGGAGAGACAAGGTCAAAAGAGAGAATAGAATAAATGGGGAGCAGGATAGGATGGAGGGAAATATAGTTAGTCTTTCACAACATGACTTTCATGGAAGTCTTTCACATAGCTACACATGTATAACCTATGTTGAATTGCTTGCCTTCTCAGTGGGGATGGGTGGGGAGGGAGGAAGGGAGAGAAATTGAATCTCAAAGTTTTAAACACGAATGTTAAAAATTGTTTTTACATGCAACTGGGAAATAAGAAATACAGGTAATGGGGTATAGAAATCTATCTTTCACTACAAGAAAATAGAGGAGATGGGGATAAGGGAAGGGAGAGGTGTAATAGAAGGGAGGGCAGATTTGAAGAAGGGGTAATCAAAATGCACGATGCCTTGGGTGGGGGAAGGGGAGAGATGAGGAGAAAATTTGGAACTCAACATCTTCTGGAAACTTAAAATAAATTAATTAATTTTAAAAAATCAAAACCCATTGACTTCTCAAGTGATGGACATCTCCATCCTTATCAGAAATGGTCCTTGAAAAGCAAACACAGAGTTCATGATCTGGTCTCTACTCAGAGCTTTTCCAGATTTATAGGTGTTTTCAGTGAAATGTAAACTTGAAGGCAAAAAAGATTTGTATCCCTAGCACTTAGGACAAGTACTGCACATAGTAGGTGTTGGATATAATTTATGAATTGAATTGATGAAATTTTGTGTTCTTCTAAAATATAAAGTTTTGAATCACAGACTTTTGGAGTGGGGAGATAGGCACAGGATCACTGGATTAAGGTCATCCCATATTTCAAATACCATCTCATCATGACTCAATTACAAGTTTAGGGCTGGAATGAACCTCAGGAAGGTCAGCTTTTATAACCCCTTCATTTTACAAATAAGGAGATTGAATTTCAAAGAGTTTAAGCGATTTATCTCCAATTTTTTTTTATTTCACAAATGAGGAAACACAGGCTATGAAAGGTTGTTACCTTCCCAGGATCACACTGACAGTAATTGGAAAAGCCATAATTTGAACCCAGAAATTCCAGATCTCAGCCCATTGCTCCCTCCACTGTATGTCTATCTTGCTTCTCATGGCCATTGCACTGTAAAATGGGGAAATTGGACTACATGATTTCTAAGGTCCCTCCTAGCTATGTCTTCCACGAATTTATTCTTAGGGGAGGGAGGCTGAGTATCAGGAACCCCACCCCCCCACCCCAAATGACATTACAGACTCAAGACTGTCCCCAGGGCTATGTTTTCCATCACTGTACTATATCAAGGCTCATAGATAGTATGGTAGTCAGACAGCATCTGCTTTCTAATGAACACTCTTTTTTCCATCTCTGAATCACCGAGACTACTACACAGACTTAGGTGTTTACTTGGATGCCTGAAGAGACATAATAAATAATTAGGTATGCTTTTAATAACTGTTCCATAAGTACATGCACCCATGCCCAGTCACATGCACAGCACATATATTCACAGGTATATACACAGATGTATTCGCAAACATCCTCACAAATGTTCAGGCTTCAAAATGGCAGTGGTGACAGCCAGCTGGGGACCCTAAATTGAAGATTTATGAAGAGTATAAAAATGAACCCAAAGTATCTTCTGTGGATTGGAGCAGGGAATCTCTCCTAGGCTGACACAGACTCACAGGTTATTGCTTTGCAACCCTGGTTACCTGAAATTAGCCAACAAATTCGGAATCTGCATCTTTATTTACAAGAAAAAATCGTTGGTGCCGAATTATCAAACTTTAATATGCTCCCAGGAAAATGAAAAATGAGAGGTTGTGATCTCATCTAACACTTTCAAATGTGTTTATTAATTCATGGTTTAAATCATAAGTTTCATTCCGTGAGAGCCCCACACAGCAATAAGCAAGTTTTAAAATATTAATGAATAAACAATATTTCTCTATTGAAATATAACATGCTTCTTTGAACAATATACCACCAGCAATAAATCAAAAGCAGCCGAAAATTACATTTCATATTTAATACGAGTTGAACTCTGCCTTTTTTATAAATGATATCTTTTTTGCTTAATTGGTGTCAGTTTGGATCTAGCAAATTGGTAATAAAATTCTAGATTTCCATATTTAATGATGCGTACGTTTTCAGCTAAATTTTTACCAAGGAAAAAAATAACTGGCCCTTTATTAGTCTTGGAGGTGATGAGAGTAGGTGAGCCCTGGTGGGACACAGGGCAGCCGGCTGGGTTCTCCCAGAGCACTGATTAGTGTCCAAACAATGATTACCATGTTTGTAAACTTATGGAGTACTTCTGTCACATGCTCAGGGTCCTTATAGCTTTTCCTGGGGTTCTTAACCTGAGGTCTGGAAATATGTTTTTAAAATATTTTAGTAACCATCAAAAATAGTTGGTTTGCTTTTGTATTTTATTTTATGCATTTAAAATCATCATTCTGAGAATGGGTCCATAGGCTTCACCAAACTGCCAGAAGGGCCCCTGGCAACCAAAAAGGTTGAGAACTATTGATCTAGGCTAGGGCCTTGACCTTCCTCATGCTTCATGAGGTCCAACCATAGGTATGATCTGTGAAAGGTCCTCTTCAACTGACTACTCACCTGTCTGTCATCTCCAGGTCAAGTATGGATACTATACTACCCCAGCTCATGACCTTGTAGGCCCTCCTCCCCCAAGTATATAAACTGACCAGAAACCACCTTTAAGTAGGACTTAGCCTTGGAGAGGGATTTCAGCTGGGATGGGATTTGCCTTATATACAGGGCACTTAGCAGCACAACCCAACCCAAAGTGCTGGATTGCACACAGCCTCCCAAACATAAGTCCTGGGCTTGGTTGCCCAGCCTGGGGCCCATGCAGCCCAGGCAGGAACTGAGTTGACAAGGTCTAATTGATATTAACCAGCTCATCTAAGGAGAATGAGCATTTGTGACCTCTTTCAGGAAATCTGTCTCCATTAAACAAATCTTTTGATTCTGGAAAGACAGAAAGATGATCCAGTGGGTTTTAAGAGCAATGTAGGGAAAGAAAGTGGGGGTGGGGGTGGGAAGAGAAGGTAATCAGCTTCTCTATTCCCTGCTTTTGCTGCTGTGACCACTGCCAGAAGCAGGAGTTCAGAGCCAATTTATTCCTGGAGGGCTGGGAAGGGGAAACTCTGAAGAAAAGTTTCACTTATATTTGACCAGCTAACTACAAGCCTGCTGAAAAACCCCCAAAGACTGGGCCCAGGACTTGTTGGCAGAGAAGATTAGAACCTGGGGAATGAGTGGGGCAGGAAATCTACCCTCATGTCTGCAGGTACCCAAGTGGGACTGGGACTAGCCATCTCAAGAGGATAATGCAGGAGCCAAGGCCACAAACCCATTTATAGAGAGAGGTACTCACCAGTGATGGGCCAACATCTACATCAGTCAGGGCTCTTGCTCCTGTAGTAGAATGGGGGTGAGCAGCCTATCACTGAAAGTATTTGAGTAGAGGCTGAGTAAGCACTTTTCAGGAATATTAGCAAGGCTTCATGTCATAGTGGAAAGAGTGGCTCAAATCTCAGCTCTCAGCGATGAGTCATCATCACCATCATCACCATCATCACCATCATTTTTATTTTCAGTATTTCTTCATTGGATGGGATGTGCTCTGTGGGAAATGGGTATTCCCTCTACCAGTACAAATCACAGTGGATTTTTCAACCTTGTCATCTCGTATGATTCTTGTATATTTTCCCACCGATCTTCCACAGAGGATATACTTGATGTACCTTCCTCTAGGCCTCTTTACATTTCCTGGGTAACAGTGCAGTACTTAGGATGTCCATTTATTATCTATGTAGGTTTATTTCATATCCTGCTACTTTGCTGAAGTTATTAATTGCTTCAATTAATTTTTAGTTGACTCTCTAGAGTTCTCCAAGTAGATCATAATATCATCTATAAAAAGTGATAATTTTGTTTCTTTGTTTTCCCATACTTATTCTCTCAATTTATTTTTCTTGTCTTATTGCAATAACTAGCATTTCCAGCACTGTATCAAATAATAATGGGGATAATGGACATCCTGATTTACCCCCTGGTCTTACTGGAAAGTTGATAGTTTATCTCCGGTACATATAATGTTGGATTTTGTTTTCAGATGGATACTGTGTGCCATATTAAGTAATGGTTCATTTATTCTTACGCTTTTTCATGTTTTTAAAATAAACGAGTGTTTGTTTTGTCAAAAGCTTTTCTTGAATCTATTGGAATAATCATTTTATTGGTATAATGTTACCAATACAGCATAATTATTTTTATTATTTGCTATAAATTTGATCTATTATGCTTACTCTAATCTTGAATCAGCTCAGCATTTCTGGTATAAAACTAACATGGTCATACTGTACAATCTTTTTGATATGTTGATGTAGTCTCTTTGCTTATATTTCATTCAAACTTTTTGCATTGATGTTTATTAGGGTCTATGTTTTCTTTCTCTATTTTATCTCTCCTCAGTTTAGATACTGAAGGAATTTGATAGGGCCTTTTCCTTTCCTATTTTTGCAAATAGTTTATATAATACTGGAATCAATTTTTCTTTGAAAATAACATAGAATTCATTTGTTAATTCATTTGGTCCTGGGTTTTCATCCTTTAGAAGTTCAATTTATTTTTTCTAAAACTGATGTATTTAAATTCTTTAAAACTTATTCTGTTATTCTGGATATTTGCATTTTTATAAATATCCACCCATTTTATTTAAGCTATATGTTTTTGGCATGTGCCTGAAGAAAATATTTTCTGATCATGTCATTTACTTCTTCTTCATTTGTTATTAATTCTCCTTGTATACTTTTGAAAGTAGTAATTGTTTTCTTCTCTTTTAACCAATCTAGTGATTTACCTATTTTGTTTTTTTAAAAGATTCAGTGTCTAGTTTTATTTTCCAATACAATTTTTTGCTTTTGCTTTCCATTGTGTTAGCTTTTTATTCGAATTTCAGAATTTCTTTTTTGGTATTTATTTGGGAGAATTTATTTGATGTTTTTTCTAGGTTTTTTTTAATTGCACATCCAATTCACTGATCTATTCTTTATCTCTTTTGTTAATAAAAGTGTTTTGAGACATAAAAAATTTCCATAAGGATTGTTTTGGCTGAATCCTGAAAGTTTTAGAACAAGATCTCATTGTTATTTTTTTTGGTGAAGTCATCTACTGTTTCAATGATTTATTCTTTGACTTATCAATTATTTAGGATCTATTTATCTCTAATTAATTTTAATCCTCTCTTCAAAGTCCCTTTACTCAATGTAATTTTATTGTTTGTGGTTAGTAGATGATGAGCTTAATGTTTCTGATTTTTTGCATTTGTGAAGTTTTATCCCATAATGCAAGGTCAATTTCTATGAAGGTACCATCTACATCTGAGAAGCATGTATATTCCTTTCTATTCCTAGTCAGTAATTAATAGAGATTTATCATATATAATTTTTCTAAAATTTAATTCAGGGCCTTAACTTCTTTCTTTTTCATTTTTGTCTTTTCATCAGTAATTTTTGGAAGTCCTCTATTTCATTAAAGATCCATTTCCCCCCAGTTTGCTGAATAAGTTATTCCTGGTTGCAAGTCTATATCCTTTGCCTTCTGGAATATTGAATTCTAAGCTCTCCCCTCCTTTATGGCGGTAACAGTTAAATTTTGTGTGATTCTGATTTGGTTCCTTGACACTTTAGTTCTTTCTTTCTAGTTGCTTGAAGTATTTTTTTTCTTTGACTTGGAAGCTCTTAATTTTGGCTGTAATATTCTTAAGAATTTTCATTTTTGAGGTTTCTCTCAGGAAATGACTGACATATTTTTTTCTTGTTTTCGCTTTCCTTTCCTGTTCTAGGAGATTTAGGCAGTTTTCCTTCATAATTTTTTGAAATATGATGTGTAGGCTCTTTTTTTCCTGATTATGACTCTTAATCATAAAATTAAAAAAAAAAAAACGAACTCAGAGATAGTTCGGATTGGGAATCTGCAATAGTTCAGTACTCCAAGAGTGATCTGACCAGGATAAAGTTCAATCACTGATCTTCTCGTCTGAGCCCTGAAATTTCCTGACCTGAGTTTGAATCTGAGCAACATTCTTGCAGGTTTTCCCCTGGTTAGAGTTCTAGTAGACTGCTGCTGGGGTCAGTCAGTCACCTTCAGCCATCTGGAAAGTTCTATAGATTCAGAGCAATAAAACTGTAGGACTCTCCTTTAGCCTGGGATTCCTAATTCTGTTGCTTTCTTTGGATTGGGCTGGAGGCTGGAACCAAAAATCTCTGCTCTGCTTTGCTTCTAGGGTGAAAGCCCACAATTGCTGCTTGTTTCCAACCTTGTTCTTAGTACATAACCTAGGCCTCACAACTTGGAAGGCCACTCCTATACACAGGTTCCTCCTCAGTCTACCCAGAATATGTGACCCAGAACTGACTAATGAATGATGGTTAACAGTTGTCATCTCTTTTTGCAGAATCAAGCCCCTCTCTTTGGATTTGGGACCTCTTTTTGCCCTGGTGAAAGGTCACACTCCTCATTTAATCTGTCCTATATGGATCCATGCAGTGCTCTCCTGGCTAGACCCTGTCCCTAGTATCTACATCTGTCTCTTTCTCTATGCCAACCTGAGCTCAGATTCTTCCTCAGGACATAGTCTAGAGTGTCTTCCTGATCTTTGTGGAGGAGATGTGGGGAAGAATTCAGCTGGATTTCTTCCTACTGTTCTACCATCTCGGCTCTGTTTGTTTATGCTGTGTTTTTTGTAGACTCATTTTTATTTTTCCATTGCTTTTCTCTCTTTTATGAGGCGATATTGTTTGTCATTTTCTGCCGTTTTTCTATTGGGTTTTATAAATAAGTCAGTAGTCTAAACCACTGTTGTCTGACTGCCATGTCTGTCCAGTTGCTAAGGAGATGGTTGTTGGCTAAAAGGTGGTTTCTCAGCTCTTTGGCCTCTTTCTTATGGCAACTTTTATATCCATTATATTTTTGCAGAAAATGATCATAGTTACTATTACTATCTTTACCCTTTTCCACTCTCAATTTTTTTCAATGTCAGTGCCTTATTTTTATAAGTCAAGAGGAAAATGTTGCAAATGTTCAAAGTATCTCCTTTTCATTATTGCCCTTTCTTCTAATTGAATATTGATTTTGACCTTTGCTTTTACTAGTCAATGGTCTGCCTAAAGACAGTTCTTTGTGATGTAACTATTAGATCAGTAACTAGCTGTCTTCTGTCTGTTAAAATAAAGTTAATTTCTTTTTTGTGTTGTGGTGTTATTCAATATTCACAATATCTAGCATCTTCTTATTCTCTTCTGTCAGAAGATATTCATTATATACAAATGTGAACCTTTAATGTCATCTATAAACCTTTAGCCTCTTGCTTCTCATATTTAAGCCATATTTTCTTTTAAAATATTTATTGATTCACATTGTGTTTTATTGATGCTTTTTGTTTTACTGTCACTAATACATTTTAATTATATATCACCTCCAATAGAGATCTCCCTTGTAAAAAAATTATCATATTTTCCAACATATTTTTCATCCTATGTTCATATTCAAACTCAGTCAATCAATGAACTTTTTATGAAGTGCCTACTATGTGTCATGAGTATTGGGGATACAAAAAGAGGCAAAAGATAGTCCCTGCCCTCAAGAAGCACACAATCAAATGGAGGAGACAACAGCCAAACATGTATGTTCAAACATATTTATAAGATAAATAGAATATAATTAAAAGTGGGAAGGCACTATTTTTTCTAACATATTTATTTGTATATTTGGTATTTTGACATTATTTATTTCTAACTTTCTTTTTTGAATTTTGAGTTTAAAATTCTCTTCCTCCCTCCAGCCCCTCCCCAATTCATTGAGAAGGTAAGCAATATGCTATCCATTATACATGTAAAAGTCCATCAAAACATATTTCTATGTTAGCCATGTTGCCACAAAAAGCAAGAAAAATAAAGAAAGTGAAAAGAATATGTTTCAATCTGCACTCAGAGTTCATCACCTCTCTCTCTGGAAGTGGATAGCATTTTTCATCATGAGCACTTTGGAATGGTATCAACCAGAGTAGCTAAGTCTTTCACAAGTGATCATCATGACAGTGTTGTTACTGTGTATACTGTTCTCCTAGTTTTACTTACTTCACTTTGCATCAGCTCATATAAGTCTTCCCAGGTTTTTCTGAAAGGAAGGCACTGAAATTAAGAGGACTTGGGGAAGCTTCCTCTGGAAGGTGAGATTTTATTTGTCACTAAAAAACTCAGGGAAGCCAGGAAGTAGAGATGAGGAGGGACATGGGGGACATTTGGCATGGGGGACAGCCAAAGAAAATGCCTGGAACTGACATGGATTGTCTTGTTCATGGAACGTTAAGTAAGCCAGAGTCACTGGAACAAAGCAGACACAACAGGGAGTAAGATGTACGAAGACTGGAAAGACACATTATGTGTGTGGAAAGGAGGGTTGGTTAGGGAGGGCTTTGAATGCCAAGAAAAAGATTTTGTATTGATCTTGGAGGTGATAAGGAACCATTACCATTAGAATTTACTAAGTAGGAGAGAGGACTGGTGTCATCAGAACCACACTTTAGGAAATCACTTTGGCAGCTGACTTGAGGATGGATTAGAAGGGGAATAAATTGTGGTAGGCAGACTCACTAGCACACTGTCACAATAATCCCAGGTGAGGTGATGAGGGCTTGCACCAGAGTGGTGGCAGTTTCTGAAGTGAGAAAGAAGAATATTCAAGAGATGCAACAAAGGTGAAATCACTGGACTTTGGCAATAGATTGAAAATGGGGGGGGTTGAGAGATATTAGGGGTTGAGGATAACAACTAACTTATAAGCCTGAGGGACCAGAAGGATGTTATTATTCTTGATGATAATAAGGAAGTTCTGGAATGGAGGAAGGTTTAAGGGAAAAGAAAATGAATTTCCTTTGGGACATGTGAGATGTCTGGCAGGCAACTGGAAAAGCAATACTGGAGGTCCACTGACGTTAGGGCAAGATAAGTAGATTTAAGAATCACCAACAAAGAACTAATAATTAAATTCCTTGAGCTGATGAGATCACCAAGTGAAGCAGTGTAAAAGGATAAGATAAAAAGGCCCAGGACGGTCCTGTGGGACACCAACAGTTAGAGGGGATCACCTGGGTAAAGATCCAGCAAAGAACACTGAAGTCATCATGTAACAAAATATACAGGGCATTTAGGTGGCTTAATGGATAAAGTAAAAGCTCTAGAGTCAGGAGGACCTGAACTCAAATCTGGCCTCAAACACTTTCTAGCTGTGTGACCCTGGGCAAATCATTTAACCCTGTTTGCATCAGTTCCTAAAGAAATGACAAACCACTCCAGTATCTTTTTTTTTTCAAATTTATTGTTTTCAATATATATGTCCATAAATTTAAAATTTTCTCTCCCTCCCTCCCCAAGACAACATTCAATCTTATATGGATTCTACACATACATTCCTATTAAATACATTTACACACCAGTCATGTTGCATAGAAGAATCATAAAGCATAGAAGAAACCATGAGAAAAACAAAACAAAACACAATGAAGCATAACAAAAAAGAAAATAGTTTGCTTCATTCTGTGTTCCAATTCCATAGTTCTTTCTCTGGATATGGATGGCATTTTGCATCATGAGTCCTTTGGAAATGTTTTATGTCCTTGCATTTGCTGAGAAGTCTATCAAAATCAATCCTCACGCACCATGGCTATTACTGTGTATAATGTTCTCCTGGTTCTGCTCACTTCACTCAGCATCAGTTCATATAAGTCTTTCCAGATTTTTCTGAAGTCTGCCTGTTCATCATTTCTTATAGCACAATAGTAATCCATTAATATTCATATACCACAACTTGTTCAGCTATTCCCCAATTCATGGGCATCCACTTGATTTCCAGTTCTTGGCCACCAACAAAAAAAAACTGCTAGAAATATTTTTGTACATGTGGGTCCTTTTTCCATTTTTATGATCTCTTTGGGATATAGTCCTAGAAGCAGTATTGCTGAGTCAAAGGGTATGCACATTATTGTAGCCCTTTGGGCATAGTTCCAAATTGCTCTCCAGAATGGTTGGATCAGTTCACAGCTCCACTAACAATGCATTAGTGTTCCAACTCTCCCACATCTTCTCCAACATTTATCATTTTCCTGTTTTGGCATGTTAGCCAATCTGATAGATGTGATGGGGTATCTCAGAGTAGTTTTATTTGCATCTTTCTAATCAATAGAGATTTTAAAAAATGCATTTTTTCATATGACTATAGATAGCTTTAATTTCTTCCTCTGAAAACTGCCTTTTCATATCTTTTGATTATTTATCAATAGGGGAATGACTTGTATTCTTGTACATTTGATTCAGTTCTCTACATTTTAGAAATATATCAGAGATACTAGTTGTAAAAATTCTTTCTCAGTTTTCTGCTTCCCTCCTAATCTTGATTGCATTGACTCTGTGTAAAAACTTTTCAATTTAATGTAAAACTTTTCTATTCTCCATAAATCTGACAGATAAACTATTCCCTGTTCCCCTAATTTGTTTATAGTATCTGCTTTTATACCTAGATCATGTGCTCATTTAGATATCATTCTTGTACATGGTGTTAGATATTGGTCTATTCCCAGTTTCTGCCACACTATTTTCCAATTTTCCCAGAAGTTTTGGTCAAACAATGAGTTCTTATCCCAGAAGCTGGAGACCAGTCCAGCATCTTTACCAAGAAAACTTCACATAAGGTCAGAAAGAGTCAGACACAATTGAAAGTGCTCAGATGATAATAACAAAACATGTGCTTGTTGGTTTTAAGGGTCTTGCTAAGTTTTTCAGAGCTTCTTTACCTTTTCATCCCCTATAATTAATGCTGGCACACAAACTGCAATTATCTTCTTCTTGGAACTTGCTTCTATATGTTGTGAGCCCTGCGAGATGAGATGACCAAGTGTCCTGGGAAATTATGTTTCTTGCTGCCTTTGGGAACCTAATGAAACCCTCTTTGCCAACTCCTTTTGTGTCTCCAAGGAAAACATTACATTTAGCTGTAACTTCCTTTTGGCTTCATGAGAGTTTCAACATTGATGTGGTTCAGTTCTTCCATCAATACGTTAGTTTGTGGAACATTAGACAAGTATCTCACATTTAGATGACCTATAATAAACCAACAATTGCAGATAGTATAAAAATCCTTTGTGATTATTAATACCCTTTTCTTAATTTTCTGACCTCCTACCACTATTACTGAGGAAGCAGAAAGGGGCCACACAGAGACATTTAAATGTTTTTCGGTGCTTCATGGTTTGCCATGAAATGTCAGGTTCAGTCTGGCTCCAGGTCTATATTATACCTTTTCAGTATAATAGAACCTTTTAGAGCTTAGGGCCCCTTGGCACAGTCTTCAATAATTCAGCATCACCTCCACACTACCATAAAAGATCAGAATAAGATTTTGTGGAGGAATCATAATATGATAATAATGCCATGACATAATTAGAGTATATATTATTATATTAAAGCTAGAGGTCATCCAAAGGGTAATGGAGAGGTAAGCAGTGGGCATGAGTAGACTGCCACAAATTATTAACAAAGAAGTGTACAGAAATGGTATAACAACATCACCAAAAAGATTAATAACATGAAAAGGAGGTAGTCAGATAACGTAGCAAGGGCATGGGATGTCATTCATGCAATGCCGAGAGATCTAAAGGAAAAACCCTTCCACTCTCCCCAAGTCTGTTGGATGGATCCTTACATGGATTTCAGGGAGGACATGAATAAGAACTGTAGAGGATGAAAGTCAATAGGAAGAGCCCTGAACTTGAAGGACCCGAGTTTGAATTCTACTTCTGCCACATATAACTTAGACAAATCACTTACTTCTCTGGTTCTCATGAAAATCCAGGGATTAGACTCGATGACCTCTAAGGTCCCTTCAAGCTCTATCTCCATGATCTTATGAAGTGTAGATGGATAGCTACCTGAAATACTGGCAAGCAAATCTATCAAAGCAGACTCTAATGCACCATTTTAATACTAGTTGACATATATGCAGGGCAGTGTGCTTTCCATACATTAGCTGATTTGATCCTCAAAACTCCCCTGTAAAATAAGGATTATGGTTTTTATTACCCCCTTTTATAGAAGAAGAAATTGAGGTTAAGAAAGGCTGATTTATCCATGGTCACACAGCAAGTAGCAGAGCTGAAATTTGAATCCAGGTCTCTTGTAAATCCAAGCCCAGTGGTCTCACTAATTCCATGCTACATCTCTGGGTCTCAGTTTCTTTATCTATAAAATGGCAACTTATCTCACAGGATAATTGTGAGGAAATTTTTTTTTAAACTGTCAAGGGTTATAGAAATGGGAGTGTTTGTTATTGGAGGAGACGCCTGAACTTGGCAAGGGCTAAGATTAGCCGTTTATGATTTCCAGGAACAGGATCAGGATTGAGTCAACTTGGGGAGAAGGGGATATCATAGGGAATCATAAAATTTATAAGTGGAAGAGAACTTAAAAATCACTTAGCCTCACCCACATTGTTTAAAGATGAGGAAATGGAGGTCAAAAGAGTGACTTGCCCAAGATCACAGGGTCCTCCGACTTCAGAACCAGTGGTCAGTCTGTGACATGCCAGACAATAGAAAGCTGACCAACAAGGGAGCTGAGGAAAGGTACAACTTCATAGCCAGGGTGAAAATACTCTCAAATTGACATTAAAATATCCATTATGGACCACCACTGCCCCTCATTCACTTTGTCTCCCCAAGCTCTGTGTATTATTAGTAGCTCTTTTCACTGTTCAATTAAAGCAGTAATTCATACTCACATGCACATACACAAATAGAGAAATGTGTATGTGCCTACACACACACACACACACACACACATATACAAAATATGTCCCAAAAGTCTTAGTGCAGTTTTATGCTTTTAATAGCACTAAAACTTTTGAGATACCTTAAACAGCTGTCTTAAAGTATACAGATAGCTTTATGCTCTCATTTTATCTTCACAGCAACACTGTGAGGTCAGGAGTACGAATATTTTTGTCCACATTTTAAATGTGGGGAAACTGAGACTCAGATGTAAAGTTGACTTGCCCACTCTCAGTCTCCTGGTTCAGAGAATTTAGAACTGAGTCTTTAGAAAACATCTATTACAGCCACCTCTTTTTCACAGAGGAGGAAACTGAGGCCTGGGGAGTTTGAACAACTTACCAAAGGTCACAAAGGAGGCAAAGTTGGAATTCAAACCCGGGCCCTTTGACTTCAGACCTAGTGTTCTTGATGCTGCAATCTCCTCCGACACAGACCCCGCTACGGTGCAGGTCATTTTACATATGAGGAAATTATGCTTTTAACAGGTACAGTGAAGCCCATAGTTCACACCATGACTCTGAGGCAAAGACAAGGTTTTAGCTCAGGTCCTGATAACTCACAGGCTGTGAGGTGGTACAGTGGATAGAACATTGGGGCTCTTCCTGAGTTCAAATGTAGCCTCACACACTTCCTAGCTGAGTGACCCTGCTTGCCTCAGTCTCCTCATCTGTAAAATGAGCTGGAAAAGAAAATGGCAAACCACTCCAATATCTTTACCAAGAAAACCTCCCAATGGTGCCATGATGAGTCAGACACAACTAAACTCCACCCAAGTAATTCCAACTCTTTCCACTCCAGGAGGCTACTTCTTATGCAGCTGCTATCATCCCCATTGCCCAGATGAGGCCTATGCATACGCACCTGTTCTTAATCTAATTGTACATTTCCCAGGTGTTTATGGCACTTAATCTAATGGTGCTCAGGTGTGCATGTGTCCCTAGGTAGCCAGCTGCCTGGCTATTTGTTTTTATTAGCTCATGAGTACCAGAACCATCATCTCCACAGCCCACCTTCCCCCACATCCCATCTCCCACAGAATTTGCAACAAAATCACAGAATCTCAGAGATCCCCAATGACAAAGCCACAGCTAAACTGTGAACCTCCCCACAGTTGCCACAGAAGCAGATGGACATTCAGCCTGCACCGATAGACGTCAAGTAATAGGGAATTGATTCTTTCTCAAAGTAGCCCAACTCTACCCCTAAACATCTCTTATTAGAATAACAAGAATTGCTCCCCAACATGTAGCCTAGGAATATCATTGACGGGAGGCAGAATAGACATCTCTAGCCTCCTCCCCCAACCCTATTTTCTGCCAGGAAGGGAAGCAGGATCTTTGCTGCACTTAGAGAGAGGGATACTAGGCTAGAATTATATCTTTCTACTTTCCTAAATATTTTTTGTCTAGGAATTACACTTTTCAGGTTCAAGCTAACTTCTGGTGGCTGTTTTACTGATGGAGGAAAAAGAGGGCACCCAGTTTTATACTCAAGACTTATTTCCCTTCCTACCAAATAACCAGTTTCACAATAAACACATAAAACAGGGAGCAAAAAAACCCCCAAAACACACCAAACCAACATTTATCCAAATCATAGCTAAACAGTAATCAGAGAAATATACCAGGATATATGAGGATATATATACCAGACATTACAGAGTGAAGCTTCAAGAGAGAAGGTAGAAGAAGGTAGAAGAGATCAATTCCTCTTCAGGTTGCTAAAGGGAGAATAGAAGTCTGGGAAGGAGTTATCACAAGAGGAGCTGGCAGTTTCAATCACATCTCCATCCCCAGATTGCTGTGTTAGGGACTTCAGGGAACTTCTTGGGTGAGATCTAAGATTTTTTATCTCAAATGAGTTGGTAACCCATTTGCAATGGGAGAGTGTCTTCACTCTGTATTGTTTGATATATGTTCCTATTATACTTTCTCTGATTTCTGTTTTGTTATTGAATTGGATATATAGGGTTTCTTTGCTAATTGCTATGTGTGTTCATTGTTGAACTGGTATTTGGTGGGAAGGGAGAAAAACCCTGGATACAAAGGCTGGGGTCCTGCTGCCACCAATTTGGGAACAGCAATCATAAATTTGATTGAACTGGAAAACCATTTTCCCTAGATAAATAATATTTAAAGAAGCAGATAGATATAATCCTAGCCCATTACCCCTTCTCTCTGAAGAGACCAGAGTGGCCACGCTTCTAGTTTCCCTCTTGCTTGTCCATCTGGTGGGAATTAAAAGTCTCCCCTAGAGAAGAATGAAAGAAGAGGCTAGCGGTGTCTATTCTGTCTCCCTTCGAGCTACTGAACAATACGATACCCCCATGCTACATGTGGGGGACAGCTTTTGTGACATTAGGAAGGCTTTTCTTACAACAAGTTGAAATCTGCCTTACCACAACTTTCTTTATCTTTCCTCTGGGACCAAGCAGACCAAAGTTAAGCCCTCCTGTGTAGCTACGTGGCTCAGTAAATAGGTCACTGGGCTTGGAGTCAGGAAGGCCTAAATTCAAATCTAGCTTTAGACACTTACTAGCTATGTAACTCTGGGTAACTTGCTTAACTTGTTTGCCTCAGTTTTCTTAGCTGTAAAATGAATATATGAAGTGCTATTAGTAGCACTTCCCTCCCAGGGTTGTTGTGAGGAGCAAATGAGATTATATTTCTAAAGCATTTAGCATTTCCTGGCACACAATAGGTGCTTAATAAATGTATTCTTCTTTACTTCCCATCTTCCCTTATTTGAAGATAACAACCATGTCTATTTTGTGTTCTTCTACAGGTTAAATAAAGTCTTTCTCGTAGGATCTGGTCTCCTGTCCCTCTCTCCCATGTCCCCTCCTCCATCCTGGTGCCTCACCTCTTTGCATCCCCAAAATCTAACATAGCACCCAGCAAATAGTAGGTATTTAATATTTGGTTGTTGAATTGGACAATAAGATAGACTTGCATATCTCCTGTGTTTCCACACATATATTTTTTTTAAATTTTAAAATGCTGCCAGTGATATCTTTCTCTAAAGCTTCATCACGGTAATGGAGTTTTCAAAGACTATATGTAGCAAGGAAAGCAAACTCTGGAAAAAGCTTGCCCCAACTGAGAAAGACTTCAAGTATGGGTATGACAAAAGATTTTTTAGATATGTATATATAGTATATAGTATATATGTATATACACATATTGCTAGCTAGATATCCTATAGGCAGGTATCTTGCCTTCTTCTCTCCTTCCCAAATTCCTTTTTTCCCCTTGTTTTCATTTTCTTCCTATAAAATACTCCACCATCTTCTATTTGATTTGTGTTAGGGGTGTGTGTGTGTGTGTGTGTGTGTGTGTGTGTGTGTGTGTGTGTGTGTGTGTGTGAGTAAAACTCCTGTGAAGATAGTCTACTTAAGGAAAAAGGGGATCCTCTCCAGAACACTGGTTACCAGCTGACTTTTTATTTCTTTAGCCACAGTACCACATGAAGACCTGTTCTCTAAGGCAGAGAGAGGATATGATTGGATGCCTATGCTGATGGATTCATGGATTGTTTAGAGTCCTTTTATGAAACATCTTGGCATAGGAATTGGTTTATGTACCAACATAAGGAAAGGTTGATCCATGAGCTAATTGAACCATGCAAATACCAATGAAGCCATTGTAGAGATTTTTATAGGCAGGTCACAAGCCCACATTAGGAAAACAGTTCAGAAAATAATCTATTTTATGAAGTTTACTCTCACTGAATAACTGCTTAGAGATTAATGGTAACAGTGGTTCTTCATCTGGCTTTGCCTAGATACACTAACTGAAATAGTCAAACAGTTATATTTATCATAGACAATTTACTGCAACTGATTAACATTAATCTGATTTCCTGTGAGTCAATTTCCTTGAGATATAGTAACTAGGCCAATTACCTACTATTGACCTCTCCTCTATTACAAAGATTTAGAAGTCAGCAACAGATACGTATATATGAGTTCTAAACATTTTAAAAGAAATATAATTTAAAACCTAATTAGTTTTTAGTTGATTTTATATTTCATAAGACTTAATAAAGTCAGCTAAAAAGAAAATACGTGGGGCTTTGTTGGTAGTGATCTTTTTTTTAATGACACCAAATACTTATTATCCTTTTTAGATTTTCATGCATGACACTGCCTGCTCTTGAACAGTCTGTCATCACTAGACTGGCCATGCTGAAAAGACAAAGCTGGTGAGACCATGGTTAAATATTCACTACCAAAGACGAGCCTAGTGTAATGGTAAGCTTATAGGTCTAGGAGTCAGGAAACGCAGCTCCTACTTTTGACTCTATCAATAATCAGTAAGTCATTGAACTTTTCCCTGACTCAGTTTCTTTATATAATGAGATGATTGGATCAGATTAATTGCTAACCTCTACTAGTCTATGGTAATCTGCATGTATTTATTGATGTATTTGTTTTGTCCCCCATTAGAACATAAGCACTTTTTGAGGTAAGAACTGCCTCATTTATATTTGTATACTCATCACGGGGAATAACTGGGAACAGGGTAAGCCCTTAATAAATACTCCTTGATTGATTATTTCAAAGTTCCTTGTAGGTAAGAATCTGCCAATTACCCTTTGTATTTTAAAAAAATGCATAATCCCCTTAGGATAACTCTTCTCTCTATTTCGCTGTGGACAGATGATGGTTTTGAATTCAACAGTAAGAAATTAATAGTAACATTTGTTCATGAAAGCAAAAAGTTTATTCATGTTTGAAACTACATATAACTACCACAAGGAAGACTTTTTCAATCCAGGGTGTAATCCAGTTAGAAAGTAACACGAAACGTTTTTTAATACATTAGAATCACTGCCACAAATTATTTCCATGACTCAATCAGGTTCAGAATCGCATACAATACAAAAGAGAAAAAGGATAGGGGGCCCCGTTACACAGGGTGAAATATACAGTACTGAATACTGAAATCTGTATGCATCACAATTTTTTTTTTTTGCATGGATTAGTAACAAGATGAAGAACATTCAAAATGTTTCTCAGTATTTACAACAGTTTCACTGATTCCATGTTAAATTAAGACCCAATGTTTCCACTTTAGGGTTTTTTTAAAGTTGCAAATGCAACCCCGATTTTGTTTTTTGTTTTGGTGTATGTGTGTGTGTGTGTGTGTGTGTGTGTGTGTGTGTATGTGTAAAGATTACAATGTACATTACATTTCATGAAGGGAAACAAAGAGTTAATTACAAGATGCAAAAAGATAAGAAAGACAAACTACAGCGTGAGTATTGTTCAGAGGTAGTAAGTGAGCACTCTAAGCTACAGAACATGTTGAAATTCTATTGGTTTGTATGAGTTCGCATGAGGTAATAAAGCTGTGTTTTGATTGGTGAGATGTATAAATACTCTTTTGCTACACTATATACAACACTCCATATAACGGTGCCTTTTTGTTGCCAAGAGGAAGTGGCAAATCTTGACAAGTCACTGTGCAGCGCCCGGCTCATACTGTAAAACCCCCAGATCTCAGCTTTCACAAAACTAAGCAGCAACCTCTTAGAACAATCTACATCCATGATTAAATTACAGAGTAGACTCTGGGCACTGATGCTTTCAGAGAGAGAAAAGATGCCACCAGTCTCTGATCAAATTATAAAGGAAGAGATCACAACAAAAATGTGATGAGGAAAAATTCTGAAACACAACCATTGTTTACAGCAATAACCGAACAGTTTCTTTATTCCAGCTTTCTAAGAAATATGAAAAGATGAAATATGGTAGAACTCTGTGATTCAGTTCGGTTTTGTGATAGGAATATGCCTGAAGATAAATTTCAGTGAGGTGTATGTATCTCTGTGTCTGCTCCCACTATTGAGGTTAAACTTATATTGAATTTTTACCCTTAAGGTCAAGTAATTGGCAACTGTGAAACCATTCACGTGAAAACAATTGATAATAAATTAGAATAAAATAGCTACAGGGCTGTCAGCAATGCTAAGTCTTGGCCTAATTGGATAAAGTGCTTTTTAATATTGTGTATTTTTAAGTATAAATACAAATGATTATGAATCCTTAAAAAACATGTTTCCCAAGTTCTCTAATAAGACAAGGTTTTACAGTAAAGCTGTAGATGGTAGGCTACCAAAAACAAAAATAAAAAAACCAACTCTTTCCTTTTCCTCCTATTGCTCTGAATGCACTTATCAAAGCAGACCAGCTCAGGGAAAAAGTGTTACTAGGAGGTTAGTTAGAGGTATCCGAGTGCACACTTCCTGGGCCTTCAGTAGGGGACGTCACAGAGGATGGAGTTGTTGCGTCTTGCCAGCCTCCGTTAGCCTGGAAGGGGAAACAAAGGTTCAGTTCATAGGGCCTTTGTCCCTATCACCCCCCAACCCCCTTGCCAAGCTGGAAGCCTATACGTTCAGAACTGGAAGGGATCTTAGAGAGGCTCTGTGGTATGTGGAGCGGAAGGTCATGAGGCTCAGAGTGACAAGGTCCAGCTTCAGACCCTGCCATAAGCGCTCATTCTCACTGGCTGTGTGATCATGGGCCTCTCCTATCAGGCTCTATTTCCCCCCTGTAAAATGTGAATTATCAGACTTGCCCCACTTCTGCCTCATGGGGCTGTTGGGAGCAAAGTATATCATAAAACCCTACTGACATGTTAGACGTTATCAGAGTAGCACACGGATTTTATGAATAAGGATCCTGGATGGAGACATTATGACATAAAGTCCCACAATAAGTAGAAAGGTCTAACCTTGAGACCTGTGACTCAGAACTAGTATTTGTTTCAAAGACACCAATATCTTACATCAGCTGCTTTAGTGACAGGTATTTTCTGAAACATTTGCTGGCAGGACTTTGTAGAATGTGGAATTATGTGGCAACTAAATGTACACAAAATATGGCCATTCCACCAAGTGATGATGAGGTGATAAATTAACAAGATGGAGAAAGGACCTCAGTCATACAACTGATGGCAGGAATCCACCAGCTGCCCTGGAGTGTCATTCAGAATAAAGTAATTCTCAAAGAAATCTAAGAAGGGGTAGTGAGGAAAGTAAGCTTGTATACATATGGCAAGAGAAGCATTAGATTTAGTCAAGATTTTGGAGACAGCAAATGGCTCAGCGGATAGAACACTGGACCTGGGTCAGGATGACCTGAACTCAAATCTGGCCTCAGACACTTACCGCTAGTATGGCCCTGGTCAAGTCATTTAACCTTTGTCTGCCTTAGTTTCCTCATCTGTAAAATGAAGATAAGAATAGCACCAACCTCACAGGGTTGTTGTGAGCGTAAAATGAGACAATACTTGTAAAGCATTTTATGAATCTTAAAGGGCTATGTAAATGCTAATTATTATTATTATTTTACTGTTATATGGCCTGTGCTCAAAGCTTGCTTCTGCTGCTTACTACCGGGGTGACCGTGGACAAGTCATTTTAACTCAATAGGCCTCAGTTTCCTCCTCTGTAAAATGAGAAGTTTGGTTCAGATGACATTTAAGGCCTCTCCCTGCTCTTGTGAAAAAAAAAAAAAAAAGAAAGCACCAGACTTGAAGTTAGAAGATCCAGGGTCACAGTCCAGCTCTTCCACTTGGGTAAATCACCTTTACCTTCTAAGGCCTCATTTTCTAATGCAATAAAAGGGGGAAAATTATACATACTTCTTAGGCTAAATGTGAAAATCACATGAGTTTGTGATATAACAAGAACTTTGTAAACTGCAAAGCACTATAAAAATGTGAGCCATTAATGAGAGCTTTGGCTTAGACATTTAAACAAAGCTCTGAGCTCTAGGAAGCCTAAATTTCAAGCCTAATCTCCCTTCTTATAGAAAAAGTTCAGCATCCTTTCTGGGCATGTCTGACAGCCACCCCTCTAACCTCCTATGAATGTAGGCCAGAATTTCCCTCCAAATTGGATCCTCTAGAATAAAAATGCATGAACTGTGGAGGAACACACACCATTCAGATCTGTTTTCCAATTATCTATAAATGTAGCTCCCATTCTGGATGTTACTACATGTCTCCACACGCCGCTGGCCCTTCCTGCATCCAACCTGCATCAGCAATAACAGTGCTCAGAAACAAATTTGCCTTATGTCTTGGCCTATAGAGGCAATTGCTGAAATCAATGTCTGATCAAATTTCTGCTGTGGCAGACAGCTTGTCGCTACATATTTTTATGTCAGTCAAGAAGAGGGAGGTGCTGGGCTTATGAGTTGGGGAACACTGAGTGGAAGTGACGGGGCAGCCCTTTCTAGAGAGACAAGGGTGAGCCAGGCGGACTCCAAATGCTCAGGGCACAGACTAGCCTTTGCAACAACACTACCCCCACAGCACAGGGCCGCCGATGCACCAAAGGTTAGTAGGTACTAATACACTATAGATGTGGTTTGCTACCAAAACAACCCCCCACTCCAAACTCCAGTTTGTATCTATTTAAAAAAAAAAAGCTGCACTCTCAAAAACTCAAACTATCCAGGAGCTGATTAATTTGCCAAAGTTCTTGATCCTACTTGGGTCTAGACTGTACTTTTTTCATATTATATTTTGTATAGAAACACTCTTTTACTACATGGCATAGTAGAGCAGACTTGAACTCAGAAAGCCTGAGTTTGAATACCATCTGATCCTTCTTAAATGTATAGTCATAGGCAACTCACTTCTCTTGGGACTCAGTTTTTTATCTACAAAATGGGGACATTTGCTTTAACTGGCTTCCTCGTGGGATTGTGTTACAGAAATAGGAACACTATTGTTTTTCCCTTCAGGAATCATTATTCTAAGGAGTTCTCTGTCTTTTCATTAACTATCAAACCCTTCTAAGCATGCTTCACATAACAGTGCCCTGACCAACATTGTTCAATAATGCTATAAATATGATATGACCTAAACTCATCAGATCATTGTAAAACCTTACTATTATAGCATTTTGAGAGGAACTAACCTAGCTCTTGAGACCAACATTACCATGGATCCAAATCCAACTCCATTCCATTGTCCTTAGTACCTAAAGTTACATTTTTTTCCCCCAAGAATCAATTAATAGTAATAAGTGGAATAAGAATGTAAAAGATCCCTGAATTTGGAGTCAGGAGACTCCTGGTTTCACATTCCAGATCTTCAATAGACTCTGGGTTTCAGTTCCATAATTCAGAAAGCAAAGAGTTTGCATTCTTTTACTCCCTTCTAACTCTAACTCCTGTGATCCTATAAAGCACCTTTCCTTCCTCCATAAGAGAGGCAATTGCAGATAACCACATGGTGCTTAATAGCATCAAATGGAAGGAGAATTTCCAAGCCTGCTGCAGAACCATCTCATGTTTGAACACAAAACAAAACTAGAAATAACCTCCCCTTTCACACTCCCTGTTCCCACCCTCAGAATCACGATGATGCTTTAAATATCTCCAAAGTTCTGTACATCCATTTGGATTATAAAAAATGTTCTTCCCAATATAGGAGGTAAGTTGTTTTTTTCAAGGTCTGAAAACCGACTTAGAAACAGAAAGCCTCTTGTGCAGATACAAGTCTAAAGATATTCCATCTGAAGTAAACATCATTCCTCTTTTATCCAAATTTATAAACAACAAATGTACAATATTTTTACCCAGCTTAGCAGCTGGAGGAGAGGTTGTCAGCATGCATTCTTTTTTTCAAAATAAATTAATCCTTACTCTGGTGGTTTGAGATTATGCACTGTATTATACAACAGCGCCTTATCAAGCCTCATCAGTGAAGATGGAATTCATGTCTGTAAAATGCTGCAGGCAATCACAGTTTCATATTTTATCATGTTGATAAGGATATCGCAAATTCTCTGAAGCATTTCAAAATGCTTAAATGAAAAAGGAGAAATGCAACTAAAAGGCTTTTTATATGGTTTGTTGTGGGTTATTATGAGTTATTTATAAACCCCAAAAAGAAAGATTTGACATTTCCAATGTAAAAGATTGGAGTATTTAATGGTACATTTTTTTCCTCTTTCCAATTGAACATCCTCAATCACTTTTAAAATCATTAATATTTACTCTTCTGTCAAGTAGAAGCCTTAAAAAGGGAGAATCTTCCAACTCTCTCACTGAGAATAACAACAACTCATATTTATCTAGTGCTTTGAGGTTGACAAGGTGTTATCCTCAAAACAAGCCTGTGAGGTAGCTAGTGGAATTATAACCCATTTTATAGATGAAGAAACCGAGGCTCAGAGGGATTTCCCCATAGTCCTCTAGCTACGAAGTATCAGAGCTGCATCCTGACTACCTCATGCTCTCCACCATTTCAGGCTCTCTGACACCTCTCCTATCTCTCCTAGCAGTGATCTGATAATCCACTTGCCCAGAAATTGTGGGTGTATGTGGGGTTGGAACAGCAAATGTCAGAGAGTCTGAAAGAATTAGATAGTCTTGTCAAGTTTGTGAGAGAAAGGAAAAAAGCTAGGCTTCTCTATGTATCTGTCTATTGCTCCTTCCTTCCTCTTTTCCTTCCCTCCTGCATTTCTTCCTTCCTTCCTTTTTTCTTTCCACAAACCTAAAGCCTTGAAGTAGGGAGAATCAAGAAGCAATATGACACAGTAGGAAAAAACAATGGACTTGGACTCAGAAGATTTGGGTTCAAATTCTAGATTTCAGTTTTTACTAGCTTTATGACCTTGGACAAGTCACCTAACTTTTTTAGACCTCAGAGTTCATCCCTAGGGTTCTTTCCACTAAAAATCCCAGCTATGTCACTCTTTGAAATATTAAAATTATTTCTCCCTAAAAACTAATAAGCCAATGGAAATTCAAAATGAATGTCATGCTATCAGTCGATCCTTTATTCAACTTTCATAAGAATGAAATTATTGTCAGATAAAACTTTGGTAATACAATTTTTCCAAGTGTTTTGAGAATTAACTATGTAACTTTGAATAGGTCACTTTTCTAGACTCTGTTTCCTCTACTGCTAAATAAAAGGTTAAACCACTTGATCTCTAACATGCCTTCCACCTACTTATGTTTAAGAACCTATGTTGTAACATTCTATATTCTAAGGCCTCATTCAGCTTTAACATTCTCTGAGTTCACAATTTTTCTCTTCCTTGAATCTAAAAATATAGCATGAGCTATGCCACCTACCTGGAAAAGAGCACAATGAACATAAAAGAATTTATAATATGCTGACCTTCAGTAAAGAATCTATAAATTACAAAATGTCAATGGGAGTTTGGAGTCTAGTAAGTATCTTAACAACATCCAGGGTCTCTTATCTCCTTTGGCCTTGCTTCATCTGAAGATCCTCCAAATAAGAAAAATCCACAACTTTTACTTCACTTGTTAAATCCTTCATCACATGGAAAAGGGATGGGGGTGGGAAGGGGAGGGTTTCTTTCTCCATTATAAATACTAAATAAGTGAGCAGCAAGCCTAGGGGCCATTTATTAGTCACTATGTTTGTCTGACAATGTGTAAGGCTCCTCCAAATAATGCTCCCAAGGGTACTCACATTTAAATTATGTGGACTATACAGTGAATTTCCTCCCAGGCCATCACTGTAGCCTCCCGTCTGATTGATAACATGACGGAGGGTATCCACCTGTGAGATGAAACAGAATTCATCATCCCAAATCTATTAAAAGATCATCA
Source organism: Bettongia penicillata ogilbyi (assembly GCA_023548195.1). Classification (NCBI taxonomy): domain Eukaryota; kingdom Metazoa; phylum Chordata; class Mammalia; order Diprotodontia; family Potoroidae; genus Bettongia; species Bettongia penicillata. The sequence goes on from JAJHZJ010000304.1 coordinate 268,186, forward strand.
CTTACAAAAGGAAACATTTTGAATTATATGTGCTATAAGGGTTTAGCATCCTCCATGAAAGACAAATTTATCAATCAAAAATGACTGGCAGAATTTCAACAATTCCTTGCATATTTAAACTCACATCTTTGTTTGCTCATGCCAGCAAAACAGTTACACCTTTGTGGCAATTCAAATGTTAGGTTTGATTCAGTGTGGTCAACAGCAACCATTTGGGTGTGGCTGAAAAACCTCTTAATGGATGTGAGTTTGTGCACATGATCACACACACACTAGATGTATTAAATACCTTATTGGTCCAAATATAGGGTACACTCTTTACCCAAATCTGAATCATATAATTCCTAAGTATAGCCTATAACCATGCTAAAATCAGTATACACCAGACAATAACCAAACAGACAAAGACAGAGAAAGCAATAATGATAAAAAAGAAATAAAACATCTTTATTGCATTTGAAAAATGTTTTTAAAAGACTCATCTCTCCCAGTATATTTTAAGATAAATTTTATGTAGTTATTTTTCAGTGTTTACCTACAGAATTTTTTTTCCTTTCAAAGAGATATCCTCTTAGGGATATGTTTTATATTAAGGGAAGGCCTATATTTGAACCAATATGGAAGGCAGTTGTATTGAGAATGGAAAATACTTTGGAAGCTCAGGTTTTTGTGTTCTGACTTTAAAAAAAAGGACAAATAAACAGATTATTTAAAAAAAAAAAGGAAACCCAACAGTTCTCTCAAATTTAACTATAAAAGTAAGAGGCACCAATCCCCCCCTGCCATGAGCTCAAGCCAGAGCCGAATGCATTCACAAAGTTTGTCAGGTTTGAATCTTCAAAAATCACTACTTATTTGAATTCTTGTTAAATTATATAATGGGGTAGTCAGGGCTCCGACACTCAGTAGCTGTGCGATTTTTTAGGAACTGAGTCTTAGGTTTCTCATCTGTGAAATGGGAATAATAATCCTTGCACTCCCTACCTCACAGGGTGGTTGTGAGGAAAGCGCTTTGTTAACCATAAAGCGTTGTAGATGTGGGAGCTATAATTATTAGGTCACATTCAGAAATAGAAAGTATAGGTTCTGCAGAGAAGTACAGAATGTTTCAGTGGAGCCAGAGTAAGGTGGAGTTTTGAGCCCAAACCCTACCCTGATAGAAAGGCTCTAGTTGGAGGGCACTTCTCCTACCTGTGATTGCACATTGGCTCCGACTTGGGACCCTTGGTAAGAATCCCCATTCAGACTCTGCATGTTCATGAACATGTCCCCAGAATTTGGGAGGTTAAAAGAACCAGAAGAACCTAGAAAGGAAAGAGTTAAGTAGCTGAATAACAGAGAGCTACACACATAATCCCCAGAGATCTAGAGGCAAGAGAATTGAGAACAGGGAGAGGCGGAAGAAAAGGAAAAGGTTGTGCATAACATAAATATTTCAAGATCTAAGAGAATGGAGAGCACCTGCATGGGTTCAGGTGCTATGAGAGAAAGATAACCACTTGGAGGACTTGCTTTTGAGTTCAGTTCTGTTAATGGGCAATGCTGAGTACAAAATAGAGCAGTCACTGGCCTGGAACTTTCCTTTCTTTCTATGCCCATAAGTTAATTATTTAAAAAGGTCCTTCAACATCATTAGCTATCATGGTGGACAATTACCCAGAGAAGAAAAATTCGTTTGAAGTTCGATTTTAACAACAAGCTCTATTTTAACTTTCCCCTAGAGAGTCACAATCTTCATGTCCCATTAAAAAATATTCTGAACTTTTACTTTTGCGTGTATTTTTAAAAGGTCTCCTTAGGAAGGTAATGATTCTTAATTGCCAATTAAGTCAATTTGTTATTGGGGTACTAGAATATCTTTCATTTTTATTTAGGTTTGCCACAATTTTTAAATGTTCTTTACCCCACTGTAAAGTTCACATCTCTGTGAACTTTACAGTTTTTGCCTAAACTTTGCTGCAGTGTGATTCCAGTGGGGCTGCACTAATGGAGAAGCAATGTGGAAAGAACCAGTCAAGACACCTGAGTTCAGGTCTACACTACCACTTAATAGCTATGGTACCTTGAGTAAGTCACTCCACCTCTTGGAGCCTCAGTTTCTTCATTATATGGGCAGAATAGTATTTGTACTATCTAACTTTAGAGTTTGTATGCAGACCATTTGAGATCATGAAAGTAAAACATAGCATAACTATAAAGTCCTTAAGAAATGCCAGATATTTTTATTGGTATTTATAAAGCCCCCAACTTTAAATCCCTGGTTACGATTCACACTACAAAGACAGCATGTAAGTAAAAGAAGTTGAAGTGGGCAAAATTTAGAGAAATTCTAAAATTAACAGGACCATGTTCTTGGGCAGTTAGGTGGTACAGTGGATAGAGTGCCAGGCCTGGGGTCATTTAGACTCATCTTCCTGAGTTCAAATCTCGCCTCAGATACTTAGCAGATGTGTGACTCTGGGCAAGTAAGTCACTTAACCTTGCTGTCCTCAGTTTCCTCATCTGTAAAATAAGCTGGAGAAAAAAATGACAAACCACTCTAGTGTCTTTTCAAAGAAAACCCCAAAAGGAGTCACAGTCAGACAAAACTGAAAAGCAACTAAACAACAATAGCATTTAGTTATGTCATGTACAAAGTGCTTGCAATCAGCTCTGATCTCAATTACAAGAAGCAGCCAGCAACATGTACATTTTCCATCTTTGATACTTTGTGCTTTTAGAGCTTGTTAACCCTCAAAGTAATAAATTGAACAGTAAATAAAATAGCCATTAATGATAGAACTTGGCTTGTCTGCTTATTGAATAGAAATACTTTTATTGAAACATCTAAGAAAAAAAATCTTTGACTCATAACAAAAAAGTAAAGTTTTCATTATAGATCAATTGATTTATACATTTCTTTACAAAGCTGTAATAATATGTAGTCAAATTTTGGGGGTCATTCATTCACAGAATCAGAAATTAAAATGGGAAAGACCTCAGATCATCTAGTCCAATCCTTTCATTTTACAGATGAGGAAACTGAGATCCAGAGAAACCATCTGTTCTAACACCTCAATTTTACAAATATGAAAATAGGGTTCAGAGATGACAAGTGACTTGCCCAAGGTCACAGAGTTAAGTTTAAGGCAGAGCCAGAACAAAGTCTAGCATATTCCCTCCATTATGACAGGCTGCCTCTACAGACTAGGTAAGCATCTGAGCACTGAAGGCAAGTCCCCACATTTCCCTATGCGACCACTCTTCCCTGCTCTACTTTGTGGGCTGCATGTCATGAAGCTTCATGTACCAGAAAGAAGAGAGAAGTGCTCAATACCTACCAGAATTTGGTGTAGTGGGCGAATTCGTCTGATTATTCTGAACTGCTGCAGCCACAGCATGTGCAGCTGTCACTGCTGTTTTTGCAGCGTAGAGATTGGCTTCTTCCTGAAACTTCCCTATGTTCTTCTTGTACCTGATTCTCTTGTTGCCAAACCAGTTGGATACCTATAGATAGTGGGGATGGAGGAGGGGCAGAGAAGACAAAAGCACACAAAAAAGTCAAATCAGCATGACTACCCAAGATGACGTTCTATTCACCACAGTCTTACTTCTCAGGCCTGAAACCTTACAGTTATAATGATCAAGAGTCAATTGTGTAATATTATAAATATGACTATGACATAGTTTTCTTCTTCTCTTGCCAAGAATGTGTTGATGTGTCAACTCTTTTAAAACAAAAAGTTATCTGGGATTTGTCCAATGTGATTAAGATAGCATGCATTACTGTTCCTAAAATCACATTTATCAAGGATATTATGAGTCTTTTAATTCCCCAAAGCACCTGAAAGGGATAAATAGGTTGGGATAAGGGTGCCAGGGAGAAATATTTGATACCATGCTTCACATACTGTAGGTACTTAATAAATCTCTGTTGAGATTTTTTTGAATATTTTTATTCAAAATAAAAAAATTTAATTTTTGAATAGTTTTGTCTAAAAAAGAATTCTTCCATTAAAGCTCTCCCATCAACATGCTTACTGTGGTATGAAGGTGATCCGGGGTTTTTGAGGGCCATGATCATGAAATATAAACTCTTATAAATCCTATGAAGCTGAAAAGGCTTCGAGAATAGGCCAACTGATGGACAGTTCGTAGGCCTGTCCTCCAAGTACCTCATTGTAGGGGAGCTCATCACCATAAGCATTGTCACCAAAGAATGATTAAAAACCTCAGCCACAGCAACACATGAAATTGGTTTCTAATGCATGGAAGGTCTGTGACCCACACCAGGAGAGAGAGTGCCCACCCTGATGAAATTACAGCTCTTGTGAAGTTTTGAAGAAAAATAATAAGAGATATTTGGAAAAGAATGAATTGTTCTTTATTGCTGGGCTGAAACAACTTTGGCAGTAGTGTAGCTAAGAATCATGTTTGTTCTACTGAAATAAAAGGAATAATATAAATCAATAATGAATGGAAAGTCACTTTGTCTTCTGTCTTTGAAGATACTGTATGACTGCCAACACAGCTCTCAGGCGCAACTTGTTCACCCATGCAAATGTCACAACTTGAAAACTTAAGTAATTTCAGTAGAGCTCGATACTGAAACAGAAGGGCCACTCGTATTTCTGTAGTTTCCTATGCTACCTGCAAGATGTCAGCCAGTGTCACACCCCTAAAGCTTCCAAGATGCCCCAGGCAACAGGAACATTTCCACCATCACCATTTTCACAGCAAAGACTCATGCCTTACAGGATTACAAGAGGGTATTTAAGCACCTGCAGATCAGTTATGTGGAGAAGCCAAAACCCACACAGTAATTTAAAAGAAATTACCCACTTCATACGTAAAAGAATCTGCTCTCCTGGTTTTTAAAATTAATAGCTTAAAATACATTTCTTTAATTCCTTAATCAGTTTCTCTAAGGAGTACACACAAGGATACTGGGATAAGGCCACTGTTCTAAATAACTAACCCAGGTCATTGGCAAGTTGTTATTATCATATGACAGTTCAGGGGCCGCGGGAAGAAATAAAGGGGTGGTTGAAAATCCCCAACCTATTTCATACCACCTGGCACACTTATTGTCATCTCTGCCAAATCTTTAATTAGCTTGGATACCAAATACCTCTCTGACCTCTCTGGAGCTCGTATTTCCACAAGACACCAGAGGTTCCTGGTAAGGAAGCCACGTGAGAGAAGCAAAGTTTGCCTTGTGGCTTCAGTCCATATTTTATGCTACTGAAGGTGTCCAAATGAACTGTACCTGTCCTGGGGGACCAATGTCCTCTAAGACAAACACTATGCCCTCTGAACAACTAATTTCAGAATGAAAGAAATAAAAATTAGGAGGGAAAAATGTGGTTGGGGATGTCCTTAGAAGATTCCCAGAAATTCATAATCTACTGTTATTTCATTATGCAGAGATGTCCTTCAATCAGTTATGTTCATTTGGTGTCTAGCTTTTACAAGAGGGTAGAAGGGATGAATTGTGTTCACAAGAAATGCATATATTTGTTAGCAATATCAAATTTAATCCTTGGCTATTGAAACCAAAATTGTAGTGTTCAACTAAAAAGTATGCCATGCCCCAGGTGGGTTTGTTTTAAAAAGATCTTATTCACATTAATGTTTTCCATAGCTGTCCTCAGTGAGTCCACCAAGTAGCCAATTTAAAATAGGTTCCAGAACAAAGAAATGTAAATGATGGTAATCAAGTGAACCTGTGATTTCAAGAGTTCCTAATAATGAAGAAAGGAAACACTTGGTATCAAAGGGGATCATAAGATCACAGGTTTACTGTTGGAAGACATCTCAAAGGTCATCTAGTTCAAATCCTAAACAAATTAATTCCATTTGCATCCCTAAAAATAGTCACATGTCACTTGAAGGCCATCAGTTATGAAGAATTAACTACTGGCTGAGGAAATCCATCCCTGGATAGCTGCAATTGTAGGAATCTTTCTCTTACCCAGCCAAAATATAGTAACATCCTTTCACTGTTCTTCCTTCCTCCCTGTAAATCTAAGTGAAGTCATTTTCATCTCTGTTCTACTGGTCATCTTTTCTGTAGACCGAACATTCCTAGTGTCTTCACTGATGCCCATATGGTATAGTTTGAGTCCTTTAACCATTCTGGTTACCTCAGCCTTGTCAACATACCTTCTTAATACAGCATACATCAAAGGACACAATACTTCAAAGTTGATTGACCAAAGCAAAATATGATGGACCTATCAGTCCCTTGATCCCTCATTTTAGACATAATGCCTACTGATTACTTAGGTAATGGTTACCATAAACTTCCTAACAATTAGAGCTACCCCAGAAATTAACTCTCTGGGTTGCTAGATCAATACAATCATATTGAGCTAACAGCAAAAATCCCAATTTTTTTTCACATGAACTGTTTTCTAGATATATCTCTCCCATCTCATACCTATACAATTAATCTATTCTAGACCAGTGGTGTCAAACTCAAACTTAAACGACCACTGAACTATACATAAAGATCCCTGCAGGCCACATATTGACTTAGAAAACCACATGTTAATATTAATCTATGTTTTACTGTATTTTTATTTATGTTGTTGAATATTTTCCAATTTAATCTGGCTCAGGCCACATTCAGGAGTGTTGTGGGCCCACATGCAGCCCTTACCTCTGCACTAGATAATAGAAAAGAAAAAAAGTTGGGGATGACTAGCCAAAATGAATGTATATATGAGATGGTCTATTTTCTACACTGTAAAAAAAAAAACAACAAAGAAGAATTCAGAGAATCAAGAGACTCATATGAAATAATATAGAGTAATAAGTAAACAGAACCAGAAAGGAATATGTATATATATGTATATATATATATATATAGACAGATAGATAGATATAGATATAGATATATAATATAAATGGAAAGAACAACAATAACAACCAAACATAGAAATTAAACACTGCATGCAAATTGTAACAACCAATCTTGACCCCAGAGGTGGATATCTATGGATGTGGACTATTGCAAACAATCATGGATGATGCTGAACTGTTCTGTGCTGCTCCCCCACCAACACTCTTTTTGAAATCTTTTTTATAAGGGATAGGGTAGGAGGAGGAAGAAATAAATGTGATAAAATTGAAAAGAAAGTAATTCAGAAAGGAATATGATATAAAAGCAAAAGGTTTTTAAAAAGAAAGTATACTGTCATGGGCAGACTCTAAAAGGAAATAAAGGTCCAGAAGAATTAATGTTCCTACAATAAGAAATTCTGATTAGCTGATCCCAAATAATCACGAGGAAGAAAAACAAGATACTCTGTAGCAAGATTCTTAAGAAAATGTGTATTATTCAATTCAACAAATATTTCTTAAGTGCTTACTATGTTCTAGAGCTTGTACAAGATACTGGGAATACAAGGACAAAAAGTGAAAATCACTTCCTCATCCCCATGGAGAATATATTTTCTGAGGAGATAAAATATGTACATGAGTATAAAATATATACAAACTCAATACAGAGTGCTTTGGGGTAGAGGAGAATGCTAATAAATTTGGGAGGGAACAAGGAAAGACACACAACAGGTAGCACTTGAGCTGAGCCTTGCATTAAACTACAGATTTCATAACATGGAAATGAAGAGAGCAAGCATTCTAGGTATGGCAAATAATGCAAAGGCACTTAGGTGGGAGATGGGATGTTATCCATGGGGAACCAGAAGCAAACTAGTTTGACTAGAATGTAGAATTGTGGGATGGAAGTAGAGTGGGAAAGAGACTAAAATAAGTCTGGCAAGATAGATTGGAGCCAGAGGATGAAAATTTTTAAATGCCAAACATTGTTCCATCTTCGTAACACCAGCCCCTATTATAGTACATTGTACATAGAAGGTACTTACTAAGGATTGTTGGATTTATTACACTTCTAAAGAAATCAGTATTCTGTATAGAAATCCTATTTGAAGAGAGTCAGAGAGGCACATAGCAAAGGATGGATTTAGAGAAGTGGTATAGAACTGTGAGAATATTGGGACAACTCAAGCCCAGAATGACCTGAGGCATGGAAAAAATTCAAAAAACAATACAAAATTATAGGGGAAGAAATTTATTAGTCTTTTGAGATACTTATGTAGAAAGAACCAAAACTGCAGGTAGTCTGAAGGGTAATGGAAAAAAGCTACATGTAGCTGGAAGAAAGCTATAGTATATTTACCAATGATGACTTATGTGTTAGATAAAAGACTTCATGGGGGTGGAGACAAGATGGTGGTGTAGAAGCAGGGACCTGCTAGAGCTCTCCCCCCAAACACTTCAAAAAATCTGTAAAAAATGACTCTAAACAAATTCTAGAGCAGCAGAAGCCACAAAAGGACAGACTAAAGCAGATTTCCAGCCCAAGACAATCTGAAAGATGGACAGGAAAGATCTATTGCATCAGGCTGGGAGCATAACAGGTGCAACAGGTACAGACAGAACTGGAGCAGGCCTTACAGGACTAAATAACTGAAGGCTGCTGTGGTTGCCAGACTTCTCAACCCACCAAACCCAACAATACCAGACAGCTTTGAAGATCAGTGGGAAGGGTGTCTCACCGGAATGAGAGGGGACCATGGTCTGGCTCTGATCCTGGCTCAGTCTCAGCCTCAGTCCAGGATCCAGCCCTAGCCTCAGGGTGGTAGCAGTCATTGCTGAAGCAAAGGTTGCTTCTGGAGCCCTACACTTAATAAAGAGCTCAGAAGTCAAGTAACTGACTGGGAAAATGAGCAAACAAGAGAAAAAGAAACACACTATAGATTGTTACTTTCTCAGTGAAAAGGTATTTTCTTATATCACTGAGGAGGAAGATCAAAACATACAACCAGAAGAAGACAAAAAAGCCAAAGGTCCTGCATCCAAAGTCTCTGAGAAAAATATGAATTAGTCTCAGGTCCTAAAAGAACTCAAAAAGGATTTTGAAAATCAAGTAAGAGAAGTGGAGGAAAAATTGGGAAGAGAAATGAGAGGGATGCAAGAAAATCATGAAAGTCAAACAGCTTGCTAAAGGAAACCCCCCAAAAAATGCTGAAAAAAATAACAGCTTTAAAATTAGACTAACCCAAATGGCAACGAGGTCTAAAAAGTCAATGAAGAAAAGAATGCCTTAAAAAGCCAAAGGGACCAAAGGGAAAAGGAGGTTGAAAAGCTCACTGAAGAAAATAATTCTTTGAGAATAGAGTGGAGCAAATGGCAGCCAGTGACTTTATGAGAACTCAAGAAATTATTAAACAAAACCAAAAGGATGAAAAAAAGACAATGTGAAGTATCTCGTTGGAAAAACAACTGACCTGGAAAATGGATCCAGGAGAGATAATTTTTAAATTATTGGACTACCTGAAAACCATGATTTAAAAAAAGATCATCTTTCAAAAAATTATCAGATTTCAAAAGTCAAATATTCCAATTATTCTAGAACCAGAGGGTAAAATAGAAATGGAAATTATCCACCCATCATCTCCTGAAAGGGATCCCAAAAGGAAAAATCCTAGGAATACTATAGCCAAATTTCAGAGTTCGTATGTCAAGGAGAAAATATTATAAGCAGCCAGAAAGAAACAATTCAAGTATTGTGGAAACACAATCAGAATAACACAAGATTTAGCAGCTTCTGCACTAAGAGATCAGAGGGCTTGGAACATGATATTCCAGAGATCAAAGGAGGTAGGATTAAAACCAAGGATCACCTACCCAGCAAAACTAAATATAATACTTCAGGGGAAACACTGGAACTTCAGTGAAATAAAGGACTTCCAAGCATTCTTGTTGAAAAGAACAGAGTTAAATAGAAAATTTGACTTTAAAATACAAGAATCAAGAGAAGTATGAAAAGGTAAACAGTAAAGAGAAACTATAAGGGATTTATTAAAGTTGGACTGTTTCTATTCCTGCATGGAAAGTTGATATTTGAAACTCATGAGACCTTTCTCAGTATTAGGATAGAGTTGGAGGGGTTTTATCTATATCTATCTATCTATCTATCTCTTATCTATCTATCTATCTCCATAAGTATCCATACACACATATTATATATATATATATACACACACATATGCATGCATACATACACATACGCATACATACATAAAACAGGAGGAAAGTCTCATGGAAACAGGCTGGACTTGGAGTCAGGAGACTTTGAAGCCCTGCCTCATGTACTTACTATTTATAGTCAAGTCACTTCACATCTAGGACTATCGATTTCCTAATATTTAAAAATTATATTTACACTGTCTGCTTTACAGCATTGCTATGAGCAGAGGATATTTCATACCTTAAAATGTTATATACACATGAATCATTTTATTATTCTTTGGAAAATTTATTTAAAGTCATGGACAAAAGTTGCACAGGATGAGGAAGTATGTATGGTTCTGATCTGAACCAGAGGCAAAAATGCCCTTGTCAATGACATCACAAATATATTTAATTATTTCTTAATTCTGCTTTTGGAGCAAGAAGATAAACAAAAAAATGGAGAGGAAGTTTCCTTAGAGAAGACAATATAATGTTAATAGATGATTGAAAATGATCTTTAAGAAATCTTAGAAAAGAAGAAAGTGCTAGAATACTAGAGGCTGGCAAATATTCTATTTCTTACCAAAAGTATAAAAGCTGAATTTGAACAAGTACAGACTGGTAAAATTGAACTCAGAAAGATTAAAAAATAACTTAACAGATAGTTTGTGGACATTTAGAAAAGTAGATCATGGTCATTGGAAGCCAACTTGGCTTTACTAAAAACAAGTTAAACGTATCTCATCTTCTCTTTTAAGTAGGATTCTAGACTTGAACTGGGTGTGACCAAGACATGGTTTAGCACAATTCCTCTAAAACATCTGAAAAAAAATCACTCTATATATAAGGACAAAATTTAGAAATATCATCTGGATGAGAACAGATAGGTATAATTATAGTTGGTTAAACAGAAATATCCAGCATCAAAAAATCTAAATTTGAAAGGAACTCAGAGGCTATCTAGTCCCACTCTTTGAGCAACAAGAATTCTTTTCCTGACATTGCTGACAAGAAGTCATCTAACCTCTGCTTGAAAATCTCCAATGAGGGGGAATGGATTTCCTCTTGAGGCAGCCTATTCAACTTTTAAATATCTGTAAACATTGGGAAGTTATTTTTGTTTAAATTGAAGTCTTCCTCTTGGCAACTTCTATAAGCTGCTCCTAGTTTTAGCCTGTAATTCAAGCAGAAGAAACTGAATTTCACAAGGCAGTCCTTCAAATACTTAGCAATCACCACTACCCTAAGTCTTCTCTTCTCCAGTTTAAACAACCCCTAGCTCCTTTAATCAGTCATCACAGGGCACTGATTAATACAGAAAGTGTTGATTAGCAGAATAATATCAATATGGAGAAAAACACATGGTGTCTACCAGGGACTCCTCTAAATTCTAATATCATCAAGGGTCATAGAGGAGGCCTAATTAGACAGAAAACCTGGGACTGGTTTTGTTATATCTTGAGAATCTTAAAAGAAGAATGGAAAGGGAGAAGAAGAATACATGAGAGGAGGAAAAGGAGAGGAAAATTAGGGGAAATTATCTCACATAAACAGGAAGTGAAAATATAAGTCTATACAAACAAGAAAAGGAGTGGGTAGAGTGGCTGGAACTTGAACCTCACTCTCATATAAACTGGTCAAAGGAGGAAAGAATACATACATACAAATACATTTCACTCAATGAGGATAGGAAGGAAAGAAAAGAAGGGAGAAGGAGGAATTAGAGGAAAGATAGACTAAGGGAAGGATTAGTCCTAAACAAAAGAAACTCTGAATAAGACTGCACAAAAATGCTAATATCTCTTTTTGTAATGTGAAAATATCTATATTATATGAAAAAAGGTTTTTATCCCAGTGTTTAATAAACTTAATAGCAAATACCACAGGAAAAAAATTTTTCTATTTAAAAAGTACCATGAGGTAAACTAGAAGGAAGTTTGGCAGATTCTGAGCAGGAGCTCAAACCATATCCCACAATCTGCTCCCAAAAGATAATCAACCTAAATACAAAAGTTATTATGTAAAATTGATCATTATTTTTTTAAATTAGAAAAGGGAAGAAGGTATCTTTCATATTTACATGTACATATAAAACAAGGAATAGAAATCATGAAAAATAAAATAAAAACATCCATAAAACAAAATTTAAAAGCTTTCACAACAACAAAATCAATACAGTCTATATAGAAGAAACTTTTAACTAGGGAAAACAATCTACACCAAATTGCTGCAATATAAGCCTGACTTTCTAGATATTTAGGGAGTGGATACAAACATATAAGAAAATAAGAGTCATTCCCCAACAGCTAAGGGGTCAAAGGATATGAATAGTTTCCAACAGAAATGCAAACCATCAAAGACCATATAGAAAAATGCTTCAAATCACTAATAATAAGAGAAACAATAAGAGAAGTGTGAATTAAAACAGTTATGAGACCTGCCTTAGAACTAGCAACTTAGCAAAGATGATAAAATATAGAAAAATTAATATTGGAGGGACTGTTCAAAGATAGACATGATCATATACTGTTGGTGTAGCTATAGTCTGACCATTCTGGAAAACAATTTGGAACAAGGTATGAAAAGTCACTATCTCTTTAACCTCACCATCTCACTTTTTGGCCCATATTTCAAGAAAATTAGTGACAAAAGAGAAAGACAACAAATACAGAAGAAACTATTTATAGTAGCACTCTGTGTGGTAATAAAAATGGAAACAAAGTTGAAACCCATCAATTGAAGGGAAAGCTGAAAAATTTGCTGTGAAATCTTGTTTTGTCATAAGGAATGATGATCATGAGAATTCAGGAGAGTCATATAAGAAAAAGAATGCAGAACCAAGAAAATACTGTAAAGAGAAAACATTAAAAGGCAAATAAACATATTAATTGTAATGAACAATTCTGGTCTTGAATAACAAAGGTAGAAAAAAAGCTTCTCTGTGAGAAGAAGCCTATGAAACTACAGGTGTGGAAAACTGCATATAGTGTCATATATGATTTCATTTGTCAGTCAGTTTCCTTCAACTGTTTTTCTTTGTTGCAAGGCAGGGTTTAATTGTTGGGAGTCAGGAGTCAGTTTATTACAAAACAACCACAGTAAAAATAACATAAAAAGCATAAATTTTAAAAGGGAAGAGGAAAAACTAACATAAAAATAGGCTGCATTAGTAGAATTAGTGTCCAGATTTGGGGGAGGGATGCATTCACTGTAATTACCCATGCCAAATTAGAAATATTATGTCCAACACTGGCTGCCACACTTTAACAAGGGTTTTAAACTAGATTGTGGTTGGCCAATCACGGCTGATGTAGAAACTTTGTGATGCAAAGAACAATTATGTAAATCGGGAATGCTTAGCTTAGAAATGAAAAACCTAAGAGAAATATAGTGTTTTTAAGAATTTGAAGGTTGTCATGAGGAAGGGAGAATAGAACTATTCTTTGGTTCTCCTCATGGCAGATAGTAAAAGTTATATAGTCAGATTTTGATTCTGCATCTAAAAATGGAGCTCTTACAATAATGTTAAGAAAAGTAATGAGCTCTCTCCTTCACTGGAAATGTTCAAGCTCAATGACTCACACAGCAAAAGGCAATACAGAGTGGCAGAAAGAGTGCTAAACTTAAGTCAGGAAACTCAAGTTTTATTCTTGGCTTTAACACTCACTATGTAACGACAGATAAGTCACTTGACATCTCTGAATTTCAGTGCCCTCATCAACAAAATGAAGATAGCAATACATATACTATCTGCCTTATATGGTTGCTCTGATGTAAATATTTTATAAACTTTAGAGCATGATTAAAAGGTGGGTTATCTCAATCTAGTCGGCTTTTTATGGATTTTGGATAGAAATTGTCCAAGAACAGGTCATCATCTTGCTCTTATTCTTTTACAGTTAATGTTCAGAGGACTATTGCACAGGTGGATATAATGACTGCTTTTGGTAACAGAATAAATATATTAGTATGCAAACCCATCTTTTCAAACTCACCGAAAACACCTTTAAGAAAATTCCAGTACTAAACAGGACATCATGGATGACATATGTTTCATCTTGTCCTCATGTAGCTTTAATTTCTTCAACTAAGTCACAAAATTTCATGAGAAAATTTTTTATAGTTTTTAAACTATGAATTTTGGCACAGTAACAACTATTGAGTGTGTTTTTTATTACTTTTATGAATCAAAGTGATGTCTAGGTGGTTATAAGCAACAGTTTTGCTCTAATTCCAGGACGTTTATTCTGTTTAATTAAGGATACTTTGACGTTTGTATCATAGGACTTTATCACTTGTTAGTTTATAAAGGGTTGGGACAGCTAGGAGGCATAGTAGATAGAATGTTGGGCCTGGAGTCAAGAAGACTCATCTTTTTGAGGTCAAATGTTGCCTCTGACACTTACAAGTTGTGTGACCCTGGGCAAGTCACTTAACTTGTTGGCTCAGTTTCCTTATCTTTAAAATGAGCTGGAGAAGGAAATGGCAAACTACTCTAGTATCTTTGCCAAGAAAACTCTAAATGGGGTCATGAAGAGTCAAACATGACTGAAAAATGGCTGAATAACAAAGTTTATAAAGGATAGTGAGCTTCTATTGTATAATTGTAGTCACCAGGTCCATATCTTTCTAGGTAACTAAAGGTAGATACTACCTTGTTTTTCTATTTTTCTAAAGGCAATGTAACCAGCAGTAATACCTTGTACAGTTTTTACTATTTCAGTTGCATGACTTTCACTAAAGTTAACTTTTTCATAATTTGTAGTGGCAATGACCTGATCCGAATCTGTTATCATAAAACTCATACATTTCTTTAAACAAGTCCACATGACATTTGTTTAGTGCTTCGTTATGGAAATGCTGGTGGTTGAATTCATATGGATATCACCCAAGGAAGGCTTTTGAATGACTCTCTTGTATGTTTAGTGTTTCATATTTTTGACCCAGAGAAAAACTACTTTTACATTCAACAAATACAATAGTGTATACCTCTCATCAATCTTTTCTAATGTTTTGTTAAGTAGACTCCAGTTTCTGTAAATGTTTAACCTGTTTATCATATACTCTAAAGATTACAAATTGTTAATATAAGTAATAATGACATTAACAATAAAGGGGAGTCCTGAATTGGTGGGATTTTATGATTCTATTTGCAATAGTGTTCTTAATCATACCCTGTAATGGGATAAACTCTGTTAAGCTTCTTCAACAGCTAATTTTGGGTCCACTTCACCTCCACCAAAACTTTTTTGTAATATAAAGGAGACAAAACTGGACAGTTCTCCTATAAAAAGGAGTATCTACATTCTATAATTTCTTTAGCATGTCTGAAAAAAAAAGGTGTGTCTTTAGAAAGTCTAAATACTGAGCAGATCACAAAGGGTAATAAGATAGGCACATTACAAAAGAGATAAAAATCCTGTTTGAAAGACACTTTGCCATTTCTTAATCATAATTAATGTGAATCCCCCAATCTTAAATGCAACAACAAAGTCATATTTTTTTACTTTTCCTTTCCTAAACAATTCTCTGTTGTATATGGAAATATATTGTACTTAATATTACCTTGACAATGAAAGAAGCTATAACACATTAATGAAACCTAGCCTGAAAAATCAGATTACAGCTTTATTAACAGTTTCATAATTGAGGAATCTCAGTACATCAACAGCCTCATCTCTAGATATGTAAGAATTCTGTTTATGCACACCCCTAGACCAATCACACAACAGCCGTTGCTAATAAAGGTTTATTTAATTCTCCCAGTAAAATTTTAATATCACCAGCAGCCTGGGGAAGCTTTAGCAAGTAGATTTGCTTGACATCAGATTGTTTCCATTCCGCTAGTCCCAATACTTCTTAATCTTTAATATCAAGGCAATTAAAATTAATGGCCACTCATCCGGAGCCACCATGGGCAGTGTTTCCTTGACATCAATTGTTTGATGGGATTACCTAGAGGTTAAACTAACAAGCAAGGTTTAATTGGAAGCAATGAATGGAGTAGTGATCATACGTTATGTTTAACCTGCATAGCCACATCTAAATGAATATCTAAAAATGTCCAACTATTTCTCAAATTAAAATGTGCACTACATAATCCAATCTCATCAATGTGGGTATCCATGCAATCAGCCTGTTAAAACTAAAATCAGTATCATTAATGTATAAATCTACACTTGATGACAGAAATCTCTCACTTAATAAAAAGAGATCCAATTAGGAATGATGTAGTAACAGGACCACTAAATGAGGAATCAGAAGATTCAGAAGATCTGAGTTCAAGACACTTTTAGGTCTTGGGCAAGTCACTCTGCCTTTCTAAACCCCAGTTTTATTATCAGTGAAATGAAAGAATTAGACTACAGGATCTCTAAGGTTTGTTCTACATCTCTCATCTGGTGAAATTGTGATGCTATAATTAGATGTACAGAAATTCCAGCCTTTATTTAATAGCAATACATCAAATGTGGAGTATCATATTCAGATAGCAAGTTTGAATGAGACATTAAGAAAGCAGAACAGGTCCAGAGGAAGGCAGCCAGGATGAGGCAGTGACTCAACACCACAGATTTCAAGTATTAATTGAAGGAACTAAGGATGGTTGTTTGGAGAAGGGAAACACGCTAAGAGAACATCATCACTGTTTTCAGTTACATGAAGTTCTGTCATGAGGAACAAGAATTAAACATGAGTCTCCTTGGCCTCAGAAGGTAGTAAAGTATGTATAGCATGAAATTAGATTGGTCCAAGACAGAAGAGAAAGCCTTGAGTGGCAATAAGTTCTCTGTCACTGAATGTCTTTAAGTAAAAGGTAAAAAATGATTTTTCAGGATGGTACAAGGGATTCCAGCTCATGTATGAGTTAGATTAGATGACCTCTGAAGTCAGAAACTCTACAATTCAACACAAAAGACAAAAAAAAAAAATGCAAGATCTATCCTAATCACAGTAAACACACAAGCATGTGAAATAGAGTATAGAACTTCTCTGAATGTGCTATGCTATACTTACTGGCTCCAAAATAGCAAAACACTACCTCCTGAGGGCATTAGGGGTTTTCCTTATGACGTGAAATTGTTACTACCTTTGTGATTTTGGACAAGTTATCTAACTTTCCTGTAAAATAAGGGGATTAGTCTAAGTGGCCTCTGGGATCTCTTCCAGGTCTAAATCTATGACACAATAATCTTTGTGATAGGGACATGTATTCAGGTCCATGACACACAGTAAGTACTCAGAAAATATTTGTTGAAAGGATGAATGAAAAGACTGTTAGGAGAGCACCACAGGATTTTCTCGCAATCCTTTTGTGAATGTGTTGCTAACTACTATTTTCTTTCTTATTACAAATGAGAGCAGAGAGGTCCAATGAAGTGAAATAGATTATCTAAGATCACCTATGGAATATGAGAGTCATTGGCAGTCCTTGCATCACACATTTAGATTTAGAGTTTCAAGGAACCTCAGAGATCACCTAATTCAGCCTCTTCTCCTGAAACAAAATGACTTGCCCAATGTGACACAGCTGTTAAGTGACAGAGTTAGGATTTAAACTCAGTCCTCTGATTCCAGATACCAAATGTTATTGGCTATATCTTTTGATTCCAGGTGTAGGTTCTGTTCCATCATACTAAGCTGCCACTTCAAAGAACCATAAAGAGGAACACTATATGAAAAAAAACCACTATTGTAGTATGACAGAATAAGTACTAAATTTGGAATCAGAAGACCTGGGTTCAAATCTCTACTCTGCTACTTTCTAATTCTGAATCACTTAATTTCTCTGTACCTCAGTTTCCTTATCTGTAAAGTGAGGCAATTGGACTAGGTCATCTCTAATGTTTCCATTTGCTCAAAAACCTATGAATCAAGTATTAACTTTTGCAATTTAGACTAAGTAATATAAGAAATTAGTAAAGGAGAGCAGTGTGGGAATGCTTCACTGAGAAAATTAAGACTTCATGATCTGTGAAAAATTTGAACAGATAGAGGGAAAAGGGAAAGACATCAAAACAAAGGGATATGACATAAGAGAAAGCAAGAAAATAAGTTTAAGTCAATGCTTTACGCATATGTACTCAATAAAAACTTGTAGACAGCAACAATCAATTCTACACAGTCCTCTTCTATTTAATACCTTGCCTCATTATCCTATCACTGAACTTGTGCTGCCAAGACTTAGTCTTGGATCCCTCCCATCATCTGTTGCCCTCACTCCTAAACAGGAGCTGCTAAATGAAACTAGAGAAAACCAGTAAATTACTAATTGGTCCACTACAGATCTATGTTATAAACTTATTTGGACTCTCATTGCAACAAGGAAATCTTTTTATACATCTTTAATTAAACCACCATCCCATTCACAACTATGGCTCTTCCAAACCTAACCAACCTTCAACCCTTCCCGTACTCTCCTTTCCCACAACCCTCTTAAATGAGAATCTTGCCTTGTATTTTACAAAAAAAAAAAATCAGGTCATTTTCCTCTACTGCCCTCCTCCTCCTCACATATCACCCAGAAGCCTCTTGCCACCATCTCCTCTTACATCCTTGTCTCACATGAAGAAGTGGCCCTTCTCCCCTCCAAGACAAACTTCATATATGTAATGGTGATTCCATTTCATGATATTCTCTGCAACAGATCATCCCTTCTAACACCCTCATCTCACTTGTGTTTTATCTCTCCATGTCTATTATTTGCTTCCCTACTTTCTACAAACATGGTCATGTAACCCCCAGCTGTCACGTAATGAGTCGCACACTGGATAGAATAATGGGCCTAGAGTTAGGAAAACTTGAGTTCAAATATATGTACACACACTTAGTAGCTGAGTAACAGTGGGCAAATGACTTAACAAACTTAGTTTCCTCAACTGTACGATGGGATAATAATAGCACAAACCTTGCAGGGCTGCTGTGGGGATCAACTGAGAAAACACTCTAAAAAGCACTTAGCACAGGGGCTGCCACATAGTATTGGCCATACAAATGCTTATTCCTTCTTCCTAATTTGTTTTGCCTCCTTCCTAGCCTCAGAAGACCTTTACTTGATCTCTTCTTCCCGATTCATTTATCCCATATCATTTCTCTCTTTGCTGGCCAAATTCCTTGAGAAAACCATCTACAAGAGGTATCTCATTTCCTTTCCTCTGACTTTCTTCTTAACTCTTCATACTCTAGCTTCTGGCCTCATCATTTAACCAAAACTGCTCTCTTCAAAATTACCAGTGATCTTTTATCTGACAATCTAATGGCCTTCTCTTAATTCTCATTCTTCTGGACCTCTCTGTAGCCTTTAACACCATTGTTACTCTCTTCCCCTTGATACTTTCTTCTCTCTGGGTTTTTGTGATACTATTCTCTCCTGGATCTCCTCCTACCCTATCTGACCACTCCTTCTCAGTCCCCTTTGCTGGATCTTCCTCCAAATCATGCCAACTAACAGTGAGTGTTCCACAGGTCTCTGTCCTAGCCCTTCTCTTTTCCCTCTATACTAGCTCAGTTGGTGATCTCATTAGCTGCCATGGATTGCATTATCATCTCTTTGCTGATGATTCTCAGATCTACTTATTAAACCTTAACCTCTCTGCTGACTTCCAATCTCACATCTCCACCTACCTATTGGATACCTCAAAGTGGATGGATGTCTGTAGATGTCTATAAAGACCTTAAACTAAACATGTCCAAAGCTCAACTCATCATCTTTCCCCCAAAGCCTTCCCCTCTTCTGAACCTTCCTTTTACTTTCAAGGGTACTACCATTTTCCCTGTTAACCAGGCTTGCAACCTAGGCGTCGTCTTCAATCCTCTCTCTCTCATCCTCCCATCTCCAATCTGTTGCCCAGGTTTGTCAATTCTGTCTTTACAACATCACTTGTAGATGTTCCCTTCTCTCCTCTGACACTGCCAACATGCTGATGTAGGCCCTCATCACCTCACACTTGAACTATTAAAATAGCCTTCTAGTTGGTCTCCCTTCCTTCAGCATCTTCCCACTCTGGCTCATCCTCCATTCAGCCATCAATCATTTCCCTAAAGTGCAGGTCTGACCCTCTCACTCAATAAACCCTAGAGGCTCCCTATCACCTCACAGATCAAATACCCAGACCTCCGTTTAGTATTCAAAGTCCGTCATAACTTGCTCTCCTCCCCACCCTGACTTTTCCAGTCTTCTTCAACCTTACATCTCTTCCCCCTCATCCTGTTCAATAGTGACATTTTCTTTCCTGCTGTAAAATAAACCATCTCTCACCTTTGAGTATTTTCTCTAGCTGTTCCCTGAGCATGGAATGCTCTTCCCTCCTCATCTCTGACTCCTGGCTTTTCTAGCTTCAACTTCCACTGAAAATCCTACCTTCCACAGGAAGTCTTTCCAACTCCCCCTTCATTCTAGCACCTTCTTTCTGTTAATTATTTCAAATTTGTATTCTATATAACTTGTTTGTATATAGTTGTTTTTTGAATTTTGTCTCTTCCATTAGGCTGTAATCTCCTTGAGAGTAGGGACTGTCTTTTATATTTCTTTATATCCCTTGCACATAGTACAATGCCTGGTAGGTGCTCAATTAATGTTAACTGAGGTTTTCATAGACACACAGAGACTAGCCTGACTGGCAGAGTAGGAATAGGAAACAAATATGAACAAAGTAAGACCAAATAATGGAAATTTAAGATAAGCTATATGAGCACCCCAAAATTCTTAGTGAAGTTTTAATTTTCTTTATTTTTTTAAAATTTATTTATTTATTTTTTAGATTTCGACATTCATTTCCACAAAATATTGAGTACCAATTTTTCGTCCCATCTCTCCCCTCCCCTCACCCCATAATCTTGCATTCTAATTACTCCTTTCCTCAATGTATCCCCCCTTCTATTACACCCCACCCTTCCCTTATCCCCATCCTCTCTCTTTTCTGGTAGGGCACGATAAATTTCTATACCCCACTACCTGTATTTCTTTTTTCCCAATTATATGCAATAATAATTCTCAACATTCGTTTCTAATACTGAATTCCAATTTATCTCCCTCCCTACCCATCCCCACTGAGAACGCAAGCAATTCAATACAGGCTATATACACGTCATTTTGCAAAAGACTTCCATAATAGTCATGTTGTGTAAGACTAACTATATTGCTCTCCATCCTACTCTGTCCCTCCTTTTTTTTTCCTATTCTCTCATTTAACCTTGTCCCTTCCCAAAAGTGTTTACTTCTAGTTGCTCCCTTCTCCCATTTTCCCTCCCTTCTACCATCCCCCTCACCCCACTTGTCCCCTTCTCCCCAACTTTCCTGTAATGTAAGATAGATTTTCATACCAAATATAGTGAGCATGTAATTCCCTCCTTAAGTCATATGTGAAGAGAGTAAGCTTCACTTTTCCCTTCTCACCTCCTCCCTTTCCTCCTTCATTGAGCAACATTTTTCTTATCTTTTATGATACCCTGCCTCATTCCATTTCTCCCTTTTTCCTCCCAATATTTTCCTCTATCATCCCTTAATTTTATTTTAAATTTTTGTTGATATCATCTCTTCTGATTCAACTCAACCTGTACTCTGTGTGTGTGTGTGCGTGTGTGTGTGTGTGTATAATCCCTTCAACTACCCAAATACTGAGAAAAGTCTCCAGAGTTACAAATATTATCTTTCTTTGTAAGAATGTAGACAGTTCAGCTTTAGCAAGTCCTTTATGATTTCTCTTTCCTGTTTACCTTTCCATGCTTCTCTTGATTCTTGTGTTTGAAAGTCAAATTTTCTATTCAGTCCTGGTCTTTTCATCATGAATACTTGAAAGTCCTCTATACCACTGAATGACCATTTACTTCCCTGAAGCATTATACTCAGTTTAGCTAGGTAGGTGATTCTTGGTTTTAATCCTAGTTCCTTTGACTTCTGGAACATCATATTCCACACCCTTCAATCCCTTAATGTAGAAGATGCTACATCTTGTGTTATCCTGATTTTATTTCCACAATACTCAAATTATTTCTTTCTAGCTTCTTGCAATATTTTCTCCTTGACCTGGGAACTCTGGATTTGGCTACAATATTCTTAGGAGCTTCTCTTTTTCTATCTCTTTCAGGAGGTGATCTGTGGATTCTTTCAATATTTATTTTGATCTCTGGTTCTAGAATATCAGTGCAGTTTTCCTTGATAATTTCATGAAAGATAATGGCTAAGCTCTTTTTTTTGATCATGGCTTTCAGGTAGTCCCATAATTTTTAAATCATCTCTCCTGGATCTATTTTCCAGGTCAGTTGTTCTTCCAATGAGATGTTTCACATTAACTTCTATTTTTTCAATCTTTTGGTTTTGTTTTCTAACTTCTTGGTTTATCTCATAATCATTAGCTTCCCCGAACTCCACTCTCTCTTTTAAAGAACTATTTTGTTCAGTGAGCTTTTGAACCTTCTTTTCCATTTGGCTATTTCTGCTTTTTAAAGCATTCTTCTCCTCTTTGGCTTTTTGGACCTCTTTTTCCAATTGAGTTAGCCTATTTTTAAAGGTGTTATTTTCCTAATCATTTTTTTTTTTGGTTCTCCTTTAGCAACCTGTTGACTCGCTTTTCAAGCTCTTCTATAGCCTGAGTTCATTTCATATTCATTTTAGAGGTACTGCAGGCAGAAGCCTTGACTTCCTCTGACAGTGTGCCTTGTTCTTCTTCATTGGACAGGATGGAAGGAGACATCTGTTCACCAAGAAAGTAACCTTCTATGGTCTTATTTTTTTTCCCCTTCTTTGGGCATTTTCCAAGGCAGTTACTTGACTTCTGAATCCTTTGTCAAAAGGAGGATCCTAGTGCTTATCCTCCCCTCACTACCATGCTCAAGGCTGAGATTCAAATCAACTGCTCAATTCACCCAGAGGCTTTAAGCTGAGGTGCCTGGACAACGGATTGAGGCTGCTTCCTCGTCCACTGTAGCTTGTTGCTGCCACCTCTACCACCACCTGGGGCCAGTGCTGGGGGGACCCTGCTCTCCTCTTGCCTAGCTGGGAAAGCCCTCCCACACTGACCTTTGCAGCTTTCTTTGTCCCTTGTGGATTGAGGGATCTGGGACCCTCCCTGCTGAGAATTCTGTCCTGGAGGTCTGTTCAGGTCCTGTTCCTCCCAGTGCCATGCAGCCAGGGTTAGGCTCTGCTCCGCTCAGCATCCCATGATATAGATCTTGCCTATTGGAGTTCCAGATTACCTTTGGCTTTGTTGTTCTGTGGCTTCTGCTGCTCTAGATTTTGTTGAGGGTCATTTTTTACAGGTATTTTGTGGGCTGTGGGGGAAGCACTAGAGTATATGTGTCTTTCTACTCTGCCATCTTGGCTCCACCTCTGAAGTTTTAATTTTTAGTAGATTAAAAATGTGCTAAGATTTTTGGGACACACTATATAATGAATCATGATTATTTGGTCATATTTTAAAATTCCATAAATTATTATATTATCATGTATATAAACATTCAACTGAAGGTTTATAAATATATTTTTAAAATTTAAACTTTTATTTTAATCTTAATTGAAGATTAAATATTCTTCTAATGCTTCATCAGGACATCAAGGTGACCCTGGAACTTGAAAGCTCTGACAGGTCCTGCAAAATGGAAAAGTTTTCAAGGATAAGCCTGAGGCATCTGTCATCCTAGTACCAGCCTAACTAAGTGCAATGAGCCTCACTTCCTGAATTAAGGCCACTAGGTGATACATTTTTTCAGCAAAAGCAACATGCCAAGACCATCTAAGGTACAGAGATGTTATGATTTAGGTCAGTGAAAATATCTACTGATAAAAATATAAATCCTTGGGGTGGAGCCAAGATGGCGGAGTAGAAAGACTCATGTATGCTAGCTTTGAACCCACAGCCCATATATTTCCTACAAGAAGAATTCCCTACAAATTCTGGATCACTGCAGGGCGCGCAGAAACACGGTGGAAAAGATTTCCATTCCAGAGAGCCCTGGAGAGCCGTCCCCAGGGTTCCCTGTGCCCCGGAAAGCGGAGTCCACCCCTGAGCTGCTCAGGCCATGGCCCCAGAGGAGCAGATACGAGCAGGCTTCAGGGACAGAATCTCTGGTGGCCGGAAAGGTCCCTCTGCCCACAGACACTACAGGTCAGTGAGAGAGACATTTGGGCTGGCCGAGAGGGGAGTGGGGTGTCTCCGTGGCTCAGGCCCCCTCGGGAGGCAGTGGCGGAGGGAGCAGCAGAGGCAGCAGTGGCCGGGACTCCCCGAGCAGGCAGAAGCTCCATTATTGAAGATCTCTGCATAAACCCCCCCAAGGGAGCTGAGCCTGGGGGGTGGCCCTGCCCCCACCTACCCCATTACTGAAGGTCTCTGCATAAAGTCCCTGAGGGAACTGAACCTGGGAGGCGGCGCTGCCCCCACCCAAGCACCAGAACTTAAGCTCACATTGAATAGCAGCTGCACCTGCCGCTGAAAGCCCATTTGAATCTCAGACCTCAAGCACTAGCTGGGCGGATCTAGGCGGGGGTGCAGAGGAATCTCAGAAGTCAAGTAACTGGCTGGGAAAATGCCCAGAAAAAGGAAGCAAAATAAGACCATAGAGAGCTACTTTGATGGGGTGCAGATGTTCCCGCCTTTGAATTCTGATGACGAGGAACTATTCTTACCATCAGGGAAAGACATGGAGATTGGGGCCTCTGTATCCCAGACACCCCAGGTGGATGTCTGGTGGGCTCAGGCCATGGAAGAGCTCAAAAAGCATTTTGAAAATCAAGTTAGACAGGTGGAGGAAAAACTTGGAAGAGAAATGAGAGAGATGCTAGAAAAGCATGAAAAACGGGTCAATACCTTGGTAAAAGAGACCCAAAAAAATGCTGAAGAAAATAACACCTTGAAAAATAGGCTCACTCAATTGACAAAAGAGGTTCAAAAAGCCAAGGAGGAGAAGAATGCTTTCAAAAGCAGAATGAGCCAAATGGAAAAAGAGGTTCAAAAGCTCACTGAAGAAAATAGTTCTTTCAAAATTAGAATGGAACAGATGGAGGCTAATGACTTTCTGAGAAACCAAGAAATCACCAAACAAAACCAAAAGAATGAAAAAATGGAAGAGAATGTGAAATATCTCATGGGAAAAACAACTGACCTGGAAAATAGATCCAGGAGAGACAATTCAAAAATTATGGGACTACCTGAAAGCCATGATCAAAAAAAGAGCCTAGATATCATCTTCCATGAAATTATCGAGGAAAACTGCCCTGAGATTCTAGAACCAGAGGGCAAAATAAGTATTGAAAGAATCCATCAATCACTGCATGAAAGAGATCCAAAAAGAGAAACTCCTAGGAACATTGTGGCCAAATTCCAGAATTCCCAGGTCAAGGAGAAAATATTACAAGCAGCTAGAAAGAAACAATTCCAGTATTGTGGAAATACAATCAGGATAACTCAAGATCTAGCAGCTTCTACATTAAGGGATCGAAGGGCCTGGAATAGGATATTCCAGAAGGCAAAGGAACTAGGACTCAAACCAAGAATCACCTACCCAGCTAAACTGAGTATAATACTTCAGGGGAAAATATGGTCTTTCAATGAAACAGAGGACTTTCAAGCATTCTTGATGAAAAGACCAGAGCTGAAAAGAAAATTTGACTTTCAAACACAAGAATGAGAAGAAGCATGAAAAAGTAAACAGCAAAGAGAAGTCATAAGGGACTTACCAAAAGTGAACTGTTTACATTCCTACATGGAAAGACAATATTTGTAACTCTTAAAACTTTTCAGTATCTGGGTAGTTGGTGGGACCACACACACACATACACACACACATGTACATGCATGCATGCACACTCACATACACACATGCACGCACATACAGAGACAGAGAGCACAGAGTGAATTGAATAGGATGGGACCATATCTTAAAAGAAATTAAGGTAAATGGTGAGAGAGAAATGCAGTGGGAGGAAAGAGGGTGAAATGGAATGGGGTAAATTATCTCTCATTCAAGAGGCAAGCAGGAGACTTTTTAGTGGAGGGGAAAAGAGGAGAGCTGAGAAAAAAACAAGAAGTTTACCCTCATCACATTTGACTAAAGGAAGGAGTAAAATGCACACTCATTTTGGTATGAAAACCTATCTTACAATACAGGAAAGTGGGGGAGAAGGAGATAAGCAAGGTGGGGGGATGATGGAAGGGAGGGCAATGGGAGGAGGGAGCAATTTGAAGTCAACATTCAGGGAGGGACAGGATCAAAAGACAGAATAGAAACAATGGGGGGCAGGATAGGATGGAGGGAAATAGAGTTAGTTTTACACAACATGACTATTATCGAAGTCATTTGCAAAACTACACAGATATGACCTATATTGAATTGCCTGCTTTCCCAAAGAGAATGGGTGGGGAGGCAGGGATGGGGAGAATTTGGAACTCAAAGTTTTAGGAACAACTGTTTAGTATTGTTCTTGCTACTAGGAAATAAGAAATACAGTCAATGGGGAATAGAAAGTCATCTGGCCCTACAGGACAAAAGAGAAGATGGAGATAAGAGAAGGGAGGGATGATAGAAGAGAGGGCAGATTGGTGATAGGGAAAATTAGAATGCTCAGTATATTGGGGTGGAGGGAGGGGATAAAAGGGGAGAAAATTTGGAACCCAAAATTTTGTGAAAATGAATGTAGAAAGTTAAATAAATAAATTTTTATTAAAAAAAATAAAAAAAAATATAAATCCTTGAAGTTTTGAATCAAGATGACACAGTGAATGGTACAAAGTGTGGCTATGAAGAAGAGCATTAGAGGCCAACAAGTAGGAGAATTGTGCTCTAGTACCAAGTTTTCTACTTGCAAGCTGTGTAATCTTAAGCAAACCAAATCCTTATCCTAATGAAAATGATCACATCACATGGAAATGAGCTTTATGATTTTGAAGGCACTTTGCTTACAACTACTTTGCAAGACAGGAAGTGAATTAGAGAGGTCAGGTTTTTTGCCCAAGACTACATAGTCAATGATAGATAAAAATTATCTCTAAGGTCCCTTTTGGCTTTAATTCTCTGTGACCTTGTTATTAAATGAGAGAGTTACATGTATATTCTCAAAACCACCCTATCCCTGTCATCCATCTAGGCACAATGGAAAATAATTTTCAGAAAACTTGAAAAAACTAAAATCAGATACTTTCTAAATCCTGTGCCATTAAAAATATCCTAAACTATTTTTCATTATAACAAATACTCTCTCCTTATTAAAACAAAACAAAGAGTCAACAATGAACATCTTTCTCAGTGCACTCGCTGAAAGCCAATTAATTAATTGGTCTTAATTGTATATTGCATTTCATACAATACTGTTGCACTTATTTATCACATTAATTACAATGTTAAATAAAAGAGACAATAAATTATTACTTAAATACTTAATCATTGAGAGAAGGGTGTTAGGGCCATAGTTTTTCTTCCTTGCATAAATTCAGAGGAATGAGTCAGCACTTGTTTGTAGAAAGCAGCATCTGACACCAGAATGTCAGTATCAAAATCAGCAAACAAAAAAATTATAAAGCACAAACTCCAGAAAATTTGGTCATTGTGTTTCCACATGTTCATATGTAACATATACTTCACATGTTTTAACAAGTTAAATATAATCAAACAAAATTTTGAAATTTGCATCATAACTAATGGTATCACATACATGTCTCTAATACATACTTTCCTCAGTAATCAATATACTTTTAGTTCCCTTTGAATATCAGCATCAAAACAGTCATGGGTTCATCAAGTAATCACTTTTCCTCCCAATCCACACTTTTAAGTACTTCAAATCTCAGTGGATGCTTTCAGGAGTTTACAAAGCCCCAAAAGTTTTTCTCCAGGTGACCCACCTTCTCCTAATGAGCCTCTCCATACATAACTAAGCTGGCACTAAGATGACAGACTACATTTGAACCATCATGGGGTTTGTACTCTGGCCCAGTAGGACCTGACAGAGGTTATACTTAATTAGCATAGCCTTTGAGAAACAAGGGTTACTTCTATGCTATAATGAGGAATCTAAGTAAGACTTGATTGGAGGCTTTCACAGTTTAATTAATTGTGTCTTAGATACTCCCTTTTATGAATATGCACAGCTACTTTAATCTCTTTCTTCCCTTCCTTTTCTCTTATAGCTCTACTTCGGTTTCCCCTACTTGCCATCTGTGTAGAAAACTGCCCAAGCAGTTACTTTAACCATCAGTAGCTAAGAGGTACAATAGATATAGCATGGAATCAAGAAGTTTTTGTTCAGTATTGACTGACTCTTTGTGACCCCATTTGAGGTTTTTCTGGCAAAGGTACTGGAGTGGTTTGTCATTTTCTTCTCCAGCTCATTTTACAGATGAAGAAATTGAAGCCAAATAGGGTTAAGTGATTTGCCTAGGGTCATACAGCTGGTAAGTGTGTCAGGTCACATTTGACTCAGGTCTTTTTAACTCAAAATCTGGCACTTGATCCACTATGCCACCTAGCTAGTGGAATCAGGAAGACTTAAGTTGTCTAAACATTTCCTGCTAAGTGACCCTGGGCAAGTCATTTAATTGCTCACTGCCTCCATTTCTTCAACTATGACAAATGAAATAATACTTGCAAAATATTAAGCACAGTGCAGTGGCCCCTTCCTTCCCCTTCCCTCATCAATGCAAATCAGTAACTCATTAGAAAGTCTTGGAAACTTGGTTGAGGCACTGAGAGTTAACTGACTAGCTCGTGGTTACACACCTAGTTTGAATCACAGGCAAGACTTGAACTCTTGACTGTAAAGCCAGGCCTCTATCAAATATATGATATTTCCACTTCTTAATTCTAAAAATATTTCTTCCTCTTTCTCAAAATCAACAAAAAAGAAGACATAATTTTTTAAAGAAATTAGACATAATAAAAAAAATCATGAATCTTTAGAGGTTTTCAAAGTACCCAGATGTTTCCTTCAGAATCTTCACGAAGGCATCAATCTCAGTTCAATAAATTCAAGTGAACATTTATCAGTGTCAAATTAACACTTTTTTTTTATCATATCCTCCCCTTCCCCCTACCCCCAGCCTTTCAGCTTTCTTTTCTGCATTATCTTCCTTCATTAGATTGTAAACTTCTTGAGGGACGAGACTGTCTTTCTTTTTCATATTGGTATCTCCAGTGCTTAGCACTATCTTGTCCACAGGCACAGCTAACATGTGTCAGAGGCAGAACTTAAAGCCAGATCTTCCTAACTCCAAGACTCCCCTTCAACCCCTCTCCCACTCTGCTTCTTTGTACAAAGCATGTTAACTGTTTATCGATTGACTGACTATTAAAACTATTACAAGCTGCTCTCCTGGATTTCATGATCTCCAGAAAATTATCATTACATAAGATGAAATCAGTGCTGAAATACACCTCTTCTGCATATCCTTCTCCTAGGGCCCCTTCTTCCCCTTAACTGGAGAGAGTGAAGGGTGGATATTTAGTGGATATCCTCTATCATTTAAGGAAGGTACCCAAGGAATTCACCTCATCATCCCCACCAGGCTGCTCTCCTGCATTTTTTGCATGATTGCCAGAAACTCATCATGCTGTCAAATGAAGTCAGCTCTGCAACTTTCATCTCCTCAGATCATTCCCATTTCAGAGGCAGGATTTCATTACACCCCCAGGTTATGTTCCTTCCCTGCTCCGCCCCCCTCCCCCGATCTATCCCCAGGGCTTAGCACAGTACCTAGAACATGGTAATTGCTTAATAAATGTTTGCTGACTGACCGTACAGAGAAGCAGAGTGGTGGGGAAGATCTGGCTTTAAGTTCTGCCTCTGACACATACCAGCTGTGTAACATCTCAATGTCCTGGGCAACCCTCTAGGAACACAAGTTAAAGACTAGTTGTTAATCTGCACACACAAGGAGTTTGCCATACTGATGAAATCATAACTCCAAACTTTTCCCTCCCCAAACAAACTATTCTATTAGCCATGGGGGAAGAAACAAAACAAATGAAATATAATTCCTGCCCTCACAGAGCTTACAGTATTAGTATACTGTATAGGGTAATTTATAAACGTAATAACTTACAGGCAATATTACTTAAATGTACTAGAGAGATGTCAAAGTGTTAATATGAGGTTCTAGAATGAAAAGTGGTAATATATATCTTAATTCCCTTTCATTTAGCAGGCTATCAGATGTAGCAGTTGGCAGAGCCAAGAAGATTAGATACAGTGGACTATGTATGCCAAACCTAGCCTAGCCTAAAAGTTCAACAGATGTGCCAGCCATGTGAGGAGAGCAAATTGTTCTATGCTCTTTCACTGGCTGCATGACCACAAGTAAGTCATGAATCCCTGTAAACCACAATTTCACAACTGATCAAATGCAGATGATAACTACAGTACCAACCTCACAGGGTTTCTTGTAAAGATTAAGTGAGACAATGTATGTAAACTGTTTCCTACACCTTCAAGCACTAGATAAATGTCAGCTATTATTACTATAACCCGCGTGATCTTCTGCAAGTCACAGTATTACAGTTTTCCCATCTGCAAAATGAAGGGGTTGATGAACTAGATGACTACAGGATCTCTAAAGTCTTCTCCAGTTCTAGATTCTATGTTCCTCTACTCCATTAAGTCTTACTTTGATGCCTCATTGTGGCCAGGAAGTAAATGGAGGTGAGCCCTGGGTTCTTTAAGACAGCACAGTAGAACACAAGTTCTAACAAGTTGTTTTAACTTGGAAAGGCAAGACAAGTGTAGGCCATATGACAAATTATATATTGTCCAAGGACCAATCTTGTTAAATTCAGTGAGACTTGTCTACAAAAGATCAGTCACCAAATGACAAATGCATGGAGTGAAGGGAGGGAGAGCTAGAAACTCAAGAGGAACCAGTCATCTACTAGAGTATATAGGGTTATAATCTGAGTCAATGGAAGGAAAAGTCACCACATAAAATCACGTATCTCTTGAAGTTCTGAAGCATAAAGTATTATCATAATGAGATTGTCTGCTATTTTTGATTGCCAATGTAGAATGTGATAGCTATACTTAGATTAAATAGGATTTTATTACCTATCCTCAGCTAGGTAATTCTCTATCACCACCATGCTGGGAACAGGGCAAAGCCTGTCATTGGAATGGACCCAGTATTTCTTATACCTTCTCACATTCTTTTCCCCTCACCTCCAGAATCTAGTTTCAAACATGAGCCTCGGATGCCAGATTTTTTACCTTTAGGACCATAATTTCCAACATCAGTACTTCACCCAAAGGACTCAGCCCAGGTACAAAGACACAAATACCAGACCTCTTGTCAAGATCTTATATATAGGAAAGGCCACTGACATCAAACACAATTTTCTTTCTTCCACGGTGCTTCAAAAAGAGCTAACACTGTTCCCTGCCATTCCCAAAGCATTTAAAAGCAGGAGTAGCAGTCAAGATGTACTTTCTCTTAATTTACTTGGCACCACATGCATGGAACTACCAAGTGATTATAGAACTAGAAAAATAAAATCATGATGATCATTGACAACAAAACATCAAGAATCTCAAAGGAAATAATGAGGGGATGGAGGGGCAAGAAAGCATCAAAACTAGCAAAGCATTCAAACTCTTTGGTACTGATTAAGTAACAGAGAAACTGATCAGTGGAACCACATACATAAGCAAATGTAGTATACTAGTTTGATAAACCCAAAGGGTAAAAATTCATTATTTGACAAAAGCTTCTGGGAAAACCAGAAAGCAGTGTGGCAGAAATTAGATAGAGACCAATATGTCACTCTGCATAATACCAACAAAAGCTCCAAATGAATATGTGACTTCAAAATAGAAGTGATATCATAAGCAAATTGTAGGAACAAGAAAGAAAATATTTTTTAGAACAAATTCTACAGCAGCAGAAACCACAAAACAACAGAGTGAAAGAGATTTCCAGCCCAAGACAGCCTGGAAGGCAGACAGCAATCACACCAGCCATGGAGCAGAGCACAGCCCAGCCTTGGCCACATAGCACTGGGAGGTACATGACCAGAACAGGCCTCAGGGGTGGAATGCCTGGCAGCAGCAGCGGTTCTCAGATCTCTCTACCCATAGGCACCAAAGGCAGCTTCAAAGGTCAGTGAGAGGGTTTTTTCACTTTGGTGACAAGGGAGCAGGACCTTCCCCTAGTCCTGGCCCCAGGTGGGGGCGGCAGCAACAGCAGCGGGCAATGGAGGATGCACGGGTGGTGGCTGCAGCAGGCAGCAACCAACTTCCATTGTTGGAGCCCTCAGCTTAAAGCCCCTAAGGGAATTGAGCTGCTGATCAGAATCTCAGCCCAGAGCACAGTCCTGGGGTAAGGAGGAGTGCTGGCATGGCAGAGCTGGAGACCACTGAGAAGTAAACTCCCCTCCCTTGATTATTCTACCTGGGAGGAACTGAGATCTTACAGGTCCCCAGAGTATACCCAACCTCTTGAAAAAGGTCCCCAAAGTCAAGTACTTCATTGGGAAAATGCCCAAAAAAGGGAGAAAAAAAAATAAGACTATCGAAGCTTACTTTCTTGGTGAACAGGTACTTTCTCCCATCCTTTCAGATGAGGAAGAACAATGCTTACCATCAGAGAAGACATAAAAGTCAAGGCTTCTGCTTCACAAACATATAAAATAAATATGCAGTGGGCTCAGGCCATGGAAGAACTCAAAAAGGATTTTGAAAATCAAGTAAGAGAAGTTGAAGAAAAATTGGGAAGAGAAATGAGAGCAAAGCAAGAAAATCATGAAAAGTGAGTCAACAGATTACTAAAGGAGACCCAAAACAATGTTGAAGAAAATAACACCTTTAAAAATAGGCTAACTCAATTGGTAAAAGATGTTCAAAAAGCCAATGAGGAGAAGAATGCTTTAAAAAGCAGAATTAGCCAAGTGGAAAAGGAAGCTCAAAAGCTCACTGAACAAAATAGTTCTTTAAAAATTAGAATGGAGCAGATGGAAGCTAAAGACTTTATAAGAAACCAAGAAATTACAAAACAAAACCAAAAGAATGAAAAAATGGAAGAGAATGTGAAATATCTCATTAGAAAAACAACTGACCAGGAAAATAGATCCAGGAGAGACAGTTTGAAAATTATGGGACTACCTGAAAACCATGATCAAAAGAAGAGCTTAGACATGAACTTTCATGAAATTATCAAGGAAAAGTGCCCTGATTTTCTAGAACCAGAGGGCAAAATAAATACTGAAAGAATCCACAGATCACCTCCTGAAAAAGATCCAAAAAGAAAAACTCCTAGGAATATTATAGCCAAATCCAGAGTTTCCAGGTCAAGGAGAAAATATTGCAAGCAGCTAGAAAGAAACAATTCAAGTATTGTGGAAATAAAATCAGGATAACATACGATCTAGCATCTTCTACATTAAGGGATTGAAGGGTGTGGAATATGAAGTCAAAGGAACTAGGATTAAAACCAAGAATCACCTACCCAGTAAAACTGAGTATAATACTTCAGGGGAAAAAAATGGTCATTCAATGAAACAGAGGATTTTCCAGCATTTCTGAAGAAAAGAGCAGAGCTGAAAAGAAAATTTGACTTTGAAACACAAGAATCAAGAGAAGCATGAAAAGGCAAACAGGAAAGAGAAATCGCAAAGGACTTACTAAAGTTGAACTGTTTAAATTTCTACATGGAAAGACAATATTTGTAAATCTTGAAACTTTTCTCAGCATCTGGGTAGTTGGAGGGATTACACACACACACACACACACACACACACACACACACACACACACATATATATATATATATATATATATATATATATAGAGAGAGAGAGAGAGAGAGAGAGAGAGAGAGAGAGAGAGAGAATGAGCACAGGGTGAGTTGAATAGGAAGGGATCATATCTAAAAAAATAAAATTAAGGGGTGAGAGAGGTATATAATGGGAGGAGAAAGGGAGAAATAGAATAGGGCAAATTATCTCTCATAAAAGAGGCAAGAAAAAACATTTTCAATGGAAGGGAAAAGGGGGGAGGTAAAAGGGAAAAAATGAAGTTTATTCTCACCACATTTAGCTCGAGGATGAAATAGCATGCACACTCATTTTGGTATGAAAACCTATCTTACAATACAGGAAAATAGGGGAGAAGGGGATAAGCAGGGTGGGGGGGATGATGGAAGGGAGGACAAATGGGAGGAGAGAGCAATTAGAAGTAGCCACTCTTAGAGAGGTCAAAAGAGAGAATAGAAGAAATGGGGAGCGGGATAGGATGGAGGGAAATATAGGTAGTCTTACACAACATGACTATTATGGAAGTCATTTGCAAAACTATACATATATACCCAAACTGAATTGCTTGCTTTCTCAGTGGGGATGGGTGGGGAGCGAGGAAGGAAGAGAAGTTGGAGCTCAGAGGTTTAATAACAAATGTTGAGAACTGTTTATGCATACAGCTGGGAAATAAGAAATACAGGTAATGGAGTATAGAAATTTGTCTTGCCTTAGGGGACAAGAGAGAAGATGGGAATAAGGGAAGGGAGGGGCGTTAGAGGGGAGGGCAAAATGATGGAAGGGATAATCAGAATAAAGTCATTTTGGGGTGGGAGGAGAGGAGAGATGGGGAGAAAATTTGGAACTCAAAATTTTGTGGAAATGAATGTTGAAAACTTAAAATAAAAAAATACTTTTTAGATTTATGGGTAGGGGAAGAATTCATGACAAAACAAGGGAAAGAGAGGAATAAAGAACACAAAATGGATCATTTTGATTACATAAAATTAAAGTTTTTCACAAAAGAAACAAATCCAATGGAGCTAAAATTAGAAGAAAAGCACATAAATGGTGGAAAATTTTGAAGCAAATTTCTCTGATAAGGGTCTCATTTCTCAGTTATATAATGTATTGACTCAAATTTAGAAGAATAAGAGCCACTTTCCAATTGATAAATGCTCAATAGATGAAAGTAAGCTATTTTCTAAGAAATCTGAGCTATGATTAGCCAAATAAAATGCTAAAAATCACTAATATTTAGAGAAATCCACATTAAAACAACTCTGAGTTTCTACTTTTAGTTGAGTAAAGTTGACAAAAAGAAAATGAGAAACGTTTGAGGAACTGCAGGAATAGAGGCACACTACAAACTGTACTGTTGATGAAAGTATGAATTGATCCAGCCTTTCTGGAGAACAGTTTGGAACTATGCCCCCAAATTTATTAATTTGTACATACCCATTGACCCGACACTACTAACCCTAGGTCTATACCTCAAAGAGATCAAAGAAAGAGGAAAAGGGTTCACGTGTACAAAAATATTTATAGCCATTTTGTGGTGGCAAAAAACTGGAAACTAAAGGATCCCATAAGCTGGGAATAGTTGAACATGTTGTAGCATATCAGTGCAATGAAATATTATTGTGGTCTAAAAACAATGATTTTAGAGAAACCTGGGAAGGCTCATATGAACTGATGAAGAGTGAAGTAAGCATAACCTCAACAATTATTATAATGACAACAACACTATAATAACAAGTAACTTAGATTTAAGAAATCTGATCAATGCAATGTCCAGTCAGTATTCAAGAGAGTCAATGATGAAGTATTCCATCACCTACCAGAGAGACGATAAACTCAGTGTGTAAAATGTGATATTTTTTGACATGATGAATACAGGAAAATGTTTTATTTAAGTATGAATACTTTAAAAAGTCAATAAGTATTTATGAAATGACTACTATGTTCCAGGCATTGCGCTAAGTGCTGAGAATACAAAGAAAGCCGATAGTCCTTGTTCTCAAGGAGATCAGGGCCTAATGAAGGAGAAAAAAATTCAAACAACTATGTAAGAACAGGTTACACAGAGAATAAATTAGAAATAATGAACAGAGAAAGTGCTAGGATGAAGGATTAGGATTTGCTCCAGGTGGAATTTTAGGTGGGACCTGAAGGAAGCGAGAGAAGTGAGGGATCAGAGATGAGGAGGGAGAGCATTCCATGCAAGGACAAAGAAAATGCCCAGAATTGAAAGATGGAGAAGAAAGAGTAAAGGAGTAGAGAGTAAAGGATACAGTATCTCTGTATCGCATAGTATATGGTGGGGAATATGGTATAATAAGATTGGAAAGGTGGATGAGGGTTTGGTTATGAAGATTTGAATGACAAGACAAAATACTGTGTGGTGATGTGGGTGGTGATAAGGAGACACTAGAGTTTGAGTGAGAGGGTCAGACCTGCACTTTAGGGAAATGATTGATGGCTGAATGGAGGATGAGCCAGAGTGGGAAGACGCTGAAGGAAGGGAGACCAACTAGAAGGCTATTTTAATAGTTCAAGTGTGAGGTGATGAGGGCCTGCATCAGCATGTTGGCAGTGTCAGAGGAGAGAAGGGAACATCTACAAGTGATGTTGTAAAGACAGAATTGACAAACCTGGGCAACAGATTGGAGATGGGAGGATGAGAGAGAGAGGATTGAAGACGACACCTAGGTTGCAAGCCTGGTTAACAGGGAAAATGGTAGTACCCTTGAAAGTAAAAGGAAGGTTCAGAAGAGGGGAAGGCTTTGGGGGAAAGATGATGAGTTGAGCTTTGGACATGTTTAGTTTAAGGTCTTTATAGACATCTACAGACATCCATCCACTTTGAGGTATCCAATAGGTAGGTGGAGATGTGAGATTGGAAGTCAGCAGAGAGGTTAAGGTTTAATAAGTAGATCTGAGAATCATCAGCAAAGAGATGATAATGCAATCCATGGCAGCTAATGAGATCACCAACTGAGCTAGTATAGAGGGAAAAGAGAAGGGCTAGGACAGAGACCTGTGGAACACTCACTGTTAGTTGGCATGATTTGGAGGAAGATCCAGCAAAGGGGACTGAGAAGGAGTGGTCAGATAGGGTAGGAGGAGATCCAGGAGAGAATGGTATCACAAAAACCCAGAGAGAAGAAAGTATCAAGGGGAAGAGAGTAACAATGGTGTTAAAGGCTACAGAGAGGTCCAGAAGAATGAGAATTAAGAGAAGGCCATTAGATTGTCAGATAAAAGATCACTAGTAATTTTGAAGAGAGCAGTTTTGGTTAAATGATGAGGCCAGAAGCTAGAGTATGAAGAGTTAAGAAGAAAGTCAGAGGAAAGGAAATGAGATACCTCTTGTAGATGGTTTTCTCAAGGAATTTGGCCAGCAAAGAGAGAAATGATATGGGATAAATGAATCGGGAAGAAGAGATCAGTAAGGATCTTTTGATGATGGGAGAGACATGGGCATGTTTGTAGGCAGTTGGGAAACAACCTGTAGACATCAAGAGACAACAGTTAAGTGAGAGGGTGGGGACTGTAGAAAGGGGAAATCTGTGGATAAGACATGACTGAGTAGAATAATTTTTGCATACAGAGAGATTTTCAAGGGAAAAAGTCACCTCTTCATGTGAAATGGGTGAAGGATGAGATTGTACTATAAGGCATCTGGGTGAAAAGGGATGAAGAAGAAGGTAAAAGTGAGAGTGGTCATCAAATGGACACTTTTTTTCAGTAAAATATGAGACAACATTCTCAGCTGAGAGGATAGGAGGAGAGGAACACATGAGAGGTTTGACAAGGCATAAAAAAAGTTGAGAAAATACACTATGGTGTATGGGGTAGCAAATTAATTAGGGAGATATACTAGAATTGCATTGCTGCTGTGAAGGCCTGGTTAAGATTATGTAACATAAATTCGTATTGGACACACACACACAGTCAGCATGGCTTATCATACTTCTCCAGCTTTGTTGAACAGCTCATCTGTAGGAGTGAAGGCAATAGATATTGAGAGTAGAACAAGACTGAAATATGGCAGAGAGAAATCAGCAAAAGGATAAAGGGACAAGGCAATGAAGATATGAGAACATATTTGTTACAAATTTTTTGTTTTTATTTTTTTCAATTAGGGGTTGAGGAAGTGAGAACATACGTTTTAAAAAAATGACATAAAACCTAAAACAAAAACAAGGACAAAAATGGCCCTATATTCTTGTCCTCTGCATAGCAAATCCTACTTTACTCTCCCAGTCCCAGTGATGCAGAATTCTGAGCTACCTGAGCAAAAAAG
The DNA here is from genome assembly GCA_023548195.1 of Bettongia penicillata ogilbyi. NCBI lineage: Eukaryota > Metazoa > Chordata > Mammalia > Diprotodontia > Potoroidae > Bettongia > Bettongia penicillata. Next base: position 306,215 of record JAJHZJ010000304.1, read on the forward strand.
ATCCCTCTGCCTACACTAACATCCCCTGTTCTGTCATCCCCATTCAACCCTGCCCATCTCTTCCATTGTTTCTACTGGACTACCCATTCTCCTAATGTAAAATTCCCTTCACCTGTTCCTCTAGATCTCAAAACCCCATGTAGTTATCCTGCTTTCTTCCTTCACTTCAGTCTCTGATGGAGATGGCCTTTCTCCTTGCCAAGATCAACTCTTCTACTTTTATCCCTGCTCTCATCTTCCCCAGTCTGTTCTGGCAGGTTGCACCCCATTCTAATCTTCAGTTACTAGACAGCTAGTGGCTCCCTCCCTGCTACCTAAAATCATGCCTAGATCTTCCAGATCCTTAAAACATCTTTACTTGAGCCTAGCTTTCCCTAGATCTATATAGTTCTACATATTTATAGGAATCTATATATTTCCTAATTTTCAAAGCCAATATCCTACAAACAACTGTCTATACTTCTTGTCTCCACTTCCTCATCTCACTCATTTCTCAAGTTGCAATACAGCTTCTGACCTTACACTTTGAAATTGTTTTCTCTAAAGTTACCAACTATCCCTTAGATGTAAAATCCACTGGTGCTTTCTCCTTCACCCTTCTTGACCTTCTATAGTATGTGACCCTGTTGACCATTCTTTCTACATGTCATCTCATCTTTGGGTTTTCCTTATACACCTTGTCTCTGCATTCTCCCCTATATGTATGGCCATTTATGAGTTTCTTTTTCTGTATCACCATTCATATCCTGGCCCCCAGTTGTGAGTGTATCATAATCTTCTATCCTGGGCCCTCTGCTCTTCTTACAATAAAATTTCATTACTTCCACTAGGTTAAAATGCAGGTCATTAGCCTGAACAATCCCTGAGATCTTGGAATAAAACAACCCTTAATACTCCCAAGAAAGCATCAACATGATCAACCCAGACATTCCCTCCAGAAACGCAAAAAATCTGGCCCTAACATCAGAATGAATAGAAGTAGAATGCGCTAATGACAACAACAAAAAAGAATCCTACCATAGAAAACATTCTACCATGATCAACCCAGATATTTCCTCCAGAAATGCAAAAAATCTGGCCCTAACATCAGAATGAATAGAAGTAGAATGAGTTAATGACAAAAAAAAGAGAATCCTACCATAGAAAACCCTGTCAGTTGACAGGGACACTCAAGACACAAACACAAAAGAAGAGAATGACTTCAAAAAATCTAGAAGGCAAAGCCTCACTGAAAAACACAGCTAGGGCACAAATTCAACTAAAACTCCTGGAAGAATGAGGTGACAGTTTAAAAAAAAAAGAGTTTAAAGATAATTTATAAATGAAATGAGGGTACTAGAGAAAAATGGAAAAGAAACAAAAATCATGGAAGAAAAAAATGAAAAGGGAATTAACAACTTAGCATCACAAGAGGTTCAAAACCCTGCCCAAGCAACAAACCCCCAGAAAAATTAGAATGAACCAAATAAAAGCCAATGACCCTAAGAGATAGTAAGAAGAAATAAAAGAAAGTCAAAAGTCTGAAAAAAATAGAAGATGTAATCTAAGTCAATTGCTTTTTGCTATGATGAGATAGCTTACAGATTGAGGAGATAAACCTTAAGAATCACTGGACTATCTGAAAGCCATGACCAAAAAAAAAAGAGGCTGAACATTATATAAAAGAAAACTGCCTAAATCTCTCAGAACCAGAGTGCAAGGTGGAAATGGAAAGAATCCAGCATTTATTGCCTGAAAAAAACCCTAAAATGAAAATTTTGAGCACTACTATAACCAAATTCCAGAGCTTCCAGGTCAAAGAAAAAATATTGCAAGCAGTTCAAGTACTGAGGGGCCACTGTCAGGATCATACACAATTTAGTAGCCATCACTATAAAGAAGCAAAGGGCATGGAATACAATATTCTAGAAGGCAAAGGATATAAGCTTACAACCAAGAATATAATTTAGCCAGCAAAACTGAGTACAATTTTACAGGGGAGAAATAGACCTTTAATGAAATAAAAGTCTTTCAAGAATTCCTAATGAAAAAATGATAGCAGCATAGAAACTTTAAAATTCAAACATAAGAGTTAAGAGAACCATAAAATGGTAAACATAAATGAACAATGATAAAGTACTAAACAAAAACAAACTGCTTACATTCTAATATGAGGAGAGGATATATATGTCCCCTCTGAACACTACCATCATCAGGGGCCAGAGGGAATGTAACTAGGCAAAGCAGGGTGGTCATCCAGCTACGTCTTGATGATATTAAGAAAAAAATGGACAGAAAGGGGAAGAGAAATACATTGGGGGGAGGATAGGGAGAGAAAAGGAAGGAAGTGAAAATTATCTCACATTAGCAGAATGTGCAAGCAGACATCTACACAAACAAAGAGGGAAATGTGGGGTGGAGTGGCAGGCATTTGAATTTCATTTTCATCTGAACTTCTCAAAGGAGGGAGGAATTACTCCCTCCCCCATACATACACACAGAGTTGGGTAAAGAAATACATTTCGCTCGACAGGAAAATAGGAAAGAAGGGGGAGAAGAGAGAAGGAAAAATAAATGTGAGGGAAGATTAAGGGAAGGATTAGTCCTAACCAAAACAAACTAAGGATGTTCAAAAATATTTATAGCTCTTTTTGAAGGAGCAAAAAATGGGAACCTGAGGGGGTATCCATAAATTGAGAAATTCTTGAACAAGTATATAAATGTGATATAATAGTACTGTGATATAAGAAATAACAAAGGGATCACAGCAATGCAAGAACCAAAAACATTTCCAAAGGATTCATGATGCAAAATGTCATCCACATCCAGAGAAAAAAACTATAAAGTAGGAACACAGAATGAAGCAGACTATTTTCTCTATTGTTATGTTTTGTTTTTCTCATGGTTTCTCCCATTTCTTTTAATTCTTCTATGCAACATTACTAATGGGAAAATGTTTTTAATTGGAATGTAGATGTAGAGTCCATATAAGATTGTATGCTGTACTTGGGGAGTGTAATGCTAATGAGAACTAAAGATCTTCCCCACCCATTGATGGGCCTGCCCATTAAGGGAAGCTTGATTAGGGAGACCCACACCTTTTGATAATTTTCTAAATGAGGCACTGGTTCTGCCTCATTAGAGTGTTGTGATGCCCTCTAGCTGTGAAAAGTGTATAAAAACTCTGAGGTGAGGTTTTGCTTTGGGGCTTACTCATTGGAAATATTTGTTTGGTCAGGTGAGATTCTGGGCAGCCATTAAGGAACTCCTCAGCTTTGAAAACTCAGATGTGGATGGTTCTCTCTCTGGTAACTATGTATGTATGTAACGGTCAGACAGTTGGATCTGTCTGTTGATCAGTGATGTATGTATTGCTTATGGTCAGACAGGTGGAGGCCTGTCTGTTGGTTGATCTTTGTTGCTCTGTTTGTATTTTCTCTGAAGTTCAGGGTGCTGACTTTTTTCCCCTGAACTAAGTGAATAATATATGTGCTTGATTAAAGTGATTGTTGACCCCTCAAAAGTTGCCTTCCTTTCAGAAAAGCAGAACTAAGAACCTGTATAGCAGGCCATCCTGGATATGTCAGGGTGCTTGCTTTTACAGGGAGGGAGGGGAGAGGAAGTGGAGAAAATTTGGACTTTATGGAAGTGACTGTTGAAAACTAAAAACAAAGAAATTAATAAATTTGGAAAAAAAAAAAAAGAAATAACAAAGGTAATGGTTCCAGAGAAACCTGGGAAGATTTGTATATACTTATGCAGAGTGAAGTAAAGAGAACCAAGAGAATAATTTATATAATGACAACAATATGATAAAGAAAGCCACTTCAGAGGAATTAAGAATTCTGATAAGAATAATGATAGACCACAGTCCCAGAGAACTAATGATGAATTAAGGTATCCACTTCCTGATAGGTGGTGTCTAATAAAACATATATTTTTGGAACATGGTCAATGTGGAAATTTATTTTGCTTGACTATACATTTTTGTAACAGGGGTTTTGCTTTTCTTTCATTCTCAATTGGAGGAGTGGAATAGAGAGAACATTGTTTTTTGTTGAGTAAACAATTTTTTAAAATGTTAATATTTTTCTTTTTTTGCAAAAAAATCATTTTGAAATTGTTTCTAATTTTATTAAAAAAAAAGGATGCTAAATATGGAAGGGAATATAGGATGCAGACTATTAGACAAAATCTAGATCGTCTATTTTATTTCAAAGACGAGGAAACTCAGGTCAAGAAAAGGGCGGTGATTTGCCCAAACTCATGCAAATAGATTACACAGAGCTGGGTCTAGAATCTAGGTTTCCTGAACCCCAGTTCAGTGTTCTTTCTACTATGCTATGAAAAGAATGATATCAGTAAATACTTCTTTAAATTAATGCTTAAACATTCCCCACATTTCCATTTCATAATGTCAGGGAAATACAAATTTTTAAGGAAAACATCTATTGTTTGGGTATCTTTTCAAGTCCTATGTTTGGAATTTTCCTCAAAAACATAATTCTAAGTTAATACCAGTTGCAACATATCTGTAGCAAACACTTCATGTTTAAGTCTGGACTTGACTTCAGAGCAATGGAGTTAATCATGGAAATTATGTGTTTTAAGAGAACTAAAAAACCCTTAACATACTAGCTGAGATCTATATTTTCTTAAATTATTAGGGATAAGGCTTATCTGAAAGGGAGTGGTATATCCACATTAAAGTCTACTATTTCTTTATTACTTGTTTGATTGTTCTTTGCACACTGTCTGGTCTAGGATCAGGAAATGTTATAGTATTCTTTACAGACTAGAGCATCTGACATACTTCTTTCAAGACAGAGCAAAATCATTCCTTAGCAAACACGCTATTTGCTATACACTTGTCTCCAGTATATTCAGGATTAATCCTTTTTTTACCTTCTGTCTACTGCCAACATAATTGAAGAAGCCTTTATAGATAGCTGAAATAGATGCTGTAATTTGATGTTAATCTTTTTTTCTGTTCTAATTATGCTTTTAACTGGCTTCTCCTTATTTTAATAGATTTTTTTAATAAAGAAATATTACTTACAAATTTTAATTAGCTTATTGTATACCCACAGCTTTGGCATAAGCTTTTTTTATGAGTAAGGAGACCTTAGACCACTAACTGGTTTGAAGTCTCTAAAGCAGCTTAGAGAGAAAAGCCTGCTGCCTCAAGTAGAATGACCACAGGCCTGGGAATCCAAAATCAGCACTCTGGAGTTGTGCTCCAGTTAAATAAATCACTCTGTATGACTTTAGGCACATCAACTGATATCTGTCTCAGTTTTCTCATCTGTAAAATGGATAATAATATTGCAAAACAATTCTACTTAACAGGGAAGCTAAAAGAAATAATAACATTTTCCAAAGCACTTTGTAATCATTGAAGTGTTTATAGATAAAACTGTCACAATCATGGCCAGGAACCCTTTGGTTTGCATTAATGAAAATGGAATAGTAAAGTAACTTTAGTAACAAGTCTTTTCAGAAGAGTTGATCACTGCTGTTAAATTGACTATCTGTCTTTGGAATATAGGTAAGATAGTAAAGGGAATAGGTAACTATATTAAAAAAAAATTAACTTGATTTTTGTAAAGTGCAACTATGTAATTTGTCAGTGCATATACGTTCTGTACAAGGGATTTAAGCAGAATCAATTAAAAAAACATTTATTAAGTACCTCTTATGTCCAAATTACAATGCGGCATAGAAGTTCTCAGAGCAGGTGAGGCAGCTAGGTAGAGCAGCGGATAGAGTGCTGGGCTTGGAGTCAGGAAGGAGTTGAAATGCAGCCTCAGACGCTAGCTGTGTGACCCTGGACAAGTAACTTAAACCTCTGCTTACCCCAGTGTCCTCAAATGTAAAATGAGAATAATAAAGGCATTTAGCTAACAGAGTTGTTGGGAGGATCAAATGAGATAACTGCAAAGCACTCAACACGGTGCCTGACGCACAGCCATTGTGTAGTCATTGCAGTCGTGTCTGATGTTCATGACCCTGTTTGGGGTTTCCCTGGCAAATAACACATAGTAGGCACTTAATAAATACTTCTCTCCTTCATTCCTCAGAATTAAGAAGACTGAAGTCCATCCTCTGATATACACAGGCTGTGTGACCGGAGGCCAGTCATTTAATTTCTAAGTCCTCTAACTTCTAGATCCTCAAAGACCATAGGTATCAAATTGGACCAAAGCACAGCTGGAACTGGATTAAAATGCATCTGGAAGAAATTTAACAATTTTTTAAAGAATTACAATACAGCAAGGATGATGTTAATTTGTGACTTTCTAAGGCAATATGTAGCCTACTGGGACCCATTTCTGTCTGAGTTTGATACCACTGCTCTAGGAAGCTCTCTGGTACAAGATAGATGTAGAGAAGTGTCCAAACTGAATTGACAGGAGTTTCTTCATCCCGGAGCTCCATATACAAATGAAATCACAAATTCAGCCTCTATTCTTATCTGTATTATATGCCAGGAACTGGGATATATAAAAATTGAACACACACACACACACACACACACACACCCTCCTGTCCTTAAAGGGCTTATAATTTAGTACAGTGAATGGAAATACATACATGTTACAATGATTAAGTGCATAAGAGAATTCAGAAAGGCCTGAGCATTTTGAGGAAGAAGAGGAAAAGAGAATACTCCATGGAAGAGGTGCCACATAGGCTATACATTAAAGAATAAAGTTTTCATGAGGAAGAAAGAATGAGGAAAATACACAGAAGTACCATTTATATAAAAGAACAGGAAGAGACAGAAATAAAATAAGTAGTCTATCCTGTCTGAAATACAGAATGTTTCAGGGTGAGTTCTATAAAATAAGGTTAGAAAGGTAGGATGGTGCGAGAGGGTGGTTAGGCTTGAATATAAGATCAATAATAATAACTCACTGCTACAGCATCTTAGGATTTGTGAAATTCTTTTCTTCATAGCAACCCCAAAAGGTGTGTAATGGGGGCAGTTAGATTGCATAAGGAATTGAATATAGGTCCTAGAGATACCAAAATCTGAGTTTAAATTCTGCCTCAGACATTTAAGACTGTGGCAAGTCATACCTGAAAACACTCTTTGAGTTGGGCATACACTTTCAATCTGATGAATGTAGCTTTTCTGATTGACCTGGTGTAAAACATTATTTACATAATTATGTGTAATTTCTTCCATTTAGTTCACATAATATTACACATTCCATTAGAGCAAGGTTGCATATTTGTGAAATGTTGCATTTTAGCTATAACATTTTATGGCATATAATTCAACCTGGATCAATAACTTCTCTCAGTCTCAATTTCCTCATCCATAAAATGGGGATAACGACATCTACCTCACAGGGTTGTTGTGAAGATTAAACGAGTAAATACATGTAAGATGCTTTGTAAAACCTTAGAGTGCTATGTAAATCCTAGCTAGTTAGGAGGAGGAGGAGGAAGAGGAGGAGGAGGAGGAAAGGAAGATGAAGAAGGAGAAAGGAGAAGAACAAGAAGTACTATTAATCCACATTTTACAAAAAAAAAACAGTTGAGAAAAGAAGAGAGAAGTACAGTAAGAAAAGCAGTGTATTTGGAGTCTAGAACTCTACCATTCATTACCTGTGTGATACTGGGCAAATAACTTTTCTGAAACTCAGTTTCCTCAACTATAAAATAAGTGGTTTGGACTAAATGACCACTAAGATCCCTCCCACTTCTCAATCTTAAGATGGCTTTTTCAATGACACAGTTAATAAGTACCTGAGCTGCATGATGAACCCTGGGCTCCTGACTCTAGGTCTAGGGCCATCTATGATACCACACTGGTGAAGGAGATTGTATTCAGTATGCGTGGAGAGCCTCTTGTGCATTGGGAAGACAACTGACAGTAGAGTAAAGGACTGGAAGAAGGAAAGGACTTGATGAGCTGACATTACTTAATTCTGCTACGTTTTCAGGTTCTCACATATAAATTTCTTTACAATACAGTTCAATAAATAAAGTCAAGGGAAAAAATAGTATTTCCTTTACAAAATGCTGCACCTGAGCTTAACAAGAGAGTATAACCAAAGTTAAACATTTATAACAACAGAACTCAAAAAGGTATAAAGGGACGTGGAAAGCAGAAACTTTAAAGAAGCAACTAAGAGTACAGTTTAGGGTAAGTAAACTCTCACTAATTTGTACTTTTCTAATAGAACAATTGAGGTATGATAGAAATTACTTTCACCAAGTACAAATTCAGAAATAATTTCTTCCTCTGTGAATTTTTACAGACTTACTGAAAAGGAATGAGAATAAAGGCTATTCTCAATATCAACATTTATTTGGACTGCAGGTCCAACAAAAAAAAGTTAACCTATTCATGTAGTCTTAAGTAGAATTAATAGTCACATTACCCTGAAAGAGGGAAATGGCAATCTGACGATTTTGTTCTCTGATCAGATCATATCTAGTTACCATATTTTAGAAAAACATAATGAAAAGCTGAGGCATATTCAGAGAAAGGAAATAAAAAAGTTGAAATGATTAAGAGTCATACAATACAATGCTTAGCTAAGGATTTGGGGGCATATAACCTGCAGAATTCTTTTTTAAAATATTAAATAATTTTATTGGTATAGTTGTTGTATTGCTGAGGTTTCCCTTTATCCCTCCCCATCACCCTTCTCAGGTCTATCTCTTATAATAAAGAATTTTCTTTTTTTTTTCTAAATAGGAAAATTTCTCAGCAAAACCAATTAGCATAAAATATATATGTTATGCAATAAACTACATGATGACCCCTACGGCTGCAAAAGGAGATGGGGAGGGAGGTATCCTTTTAGTCTTCTTCTCTAGGGCCAAGCTTGTTGTGGTTCTTATCATTTACATTGTAGTCACTGTAGAGGTTGATCTTTTGGGCTGTTTAACCTGGAGAATTCTTTTTTTTTTTTATCTTTGATATAAATTTATTTATTTAACTTTTTACATTCATTTTCACAAAATTTTGGGTTCCAAATTTTCTCCCCATTTGTCCCCTCCCCCCACCCCAATACACTGAGCATTCTAATTTCCCCTATCACCAATCTGCCCTCTCTTCTATCATCCCTCCCTTCCCTTGTCCCGATCTTCTCTTTTGTCCTGTAGGGCCAGATAACTTTCTATTCCCCATTACCTGGATTTCTTATTTCCTAGTAGCAAGAACAATACTCGACAGTTGTTCCTAAAACTTTGAGTTCCAACTATTCACCATCCCTCCCTCCCCACCCATTCCCTTTGGGAAGGCAGGCAATTCAATATAGGCCATATCTGTGTAGTTTTGCAAATGACTTCAATAATAGTCATGTTGTGTAAGACTAACTATATTTCCCTCCATCCCATCCTGCCTCCCATTGTTTCTATTCTCTCTTTACATCCTGTCCCTCCTCAAGAGTGTTGACTTCAAATTGCTCCCTCCTCCCATTGCCCTCCCTTCCATCATCCCCCCTACCTTGCTTATCTCCTTCTCCCCCACTTTCCTGTATTGTAAGATAGGTTTTCATACCAAAATGAGTGTGCATTTTATTCCTTCCTTTAGTTAAATGTGATGAGAGTAAACTTCATGTTTTTTTCTCAGCTCTCCTCTTTTCCCCTCCACTAAAAAGTCTCCTGCTTGCCTCTTGAATGAGAGATAATTTACCCCATTCCATTTCACCCTCTCTCCTCCCACCACATTTCTGTCTCCCCGTTTACCTTAATTTTTTTAAAGATATGATCCCATCCTATTCAATTCACTCTGTGCTCTCTGTCTGTGTGTGCATGCATGTGTGTATGTGTGTGCACACACGTGTACGTGTATGTGTGTGTAATCCCACCAACTACCCAGATACTGAAAAGTTTTAAGAGTTACAAATATTGTCTTTCCATGAAGGAATGTACACAGTTCACCTTTGGTAAGTCCCTTATGACTTCTCTTTGCTGTTTACTTTTTCATGCTTCTTCTCATTCTTGGGTTTCAAAGTCAAATTTTCTTTTCAGCTCTGGTCTTTTCATCAAGAATGCTTGAAAGTCCTCTGTTTCATTGAAAGACCATATTTTCCCCTGAAGTATTATATTCAGTTTTGCTAGGTAGGTGATTCTTGGTTTTGAGTCCTAGTTCCTTTGACTTCTGGAATATCCTATTCCATGCCCTTTGATCCCTTCATGTAGAAGCTGCTAGATCTTGTGTTATCCTGATTGTATTTCCACGATACTGGAATTGTTTCTTTCTAGCTGCTTGCAATATTTTCTCCTTGACCTGGGAATTCTGGAATTTGGCCACAGTGTTCCTAGGAGTTTCTCTTTTTGGATCTCTTTCAGGCAGTGATTGGTGGATTCCTTCAATACTTATTTTGCCCTCTGGTTCTAGAATATCAGGGCAGTTTTCCTTGATAATTTCATGCAAGATGATGTCTAAGCTCTTTTTTTGATCATGGCTTTCAGGTAGTCCCATAATTTTTAAATTGTCTCTCCTGGATCTATTTTCCAGGTCAGTTGTTTTTCCCATGAGATATTTCACATTCTCTTCCATTTTTTCATTCTTTTGGTTTTGTTTGGTGATTTCTTGGTTTCTCAGAAAGTCATTAGCCTCCATCTGTTCCATTCTAATTTTGAGAGAACTATTTTCTTCAGTGAGCTTTTGAACCTCTTTTTCCATTTGGCTAATTCTGCTTTGGAAAGCATTCTTCTCCTCATTGGCTTTTTGAACCCCTTTTGCCAGTTGAGTTAGCCTATTTTTCAAGGTGTTATTTTCTTCAGCATTTTTTTGGGTCTCCTTTAGAAAGGTATTGACCCGTTTTTCATGCTTTTCTTGCATCTCTCTCATTTCTCTTCCCAGTTTTTCCTCCACCTCTCTAACTTGATTTTCAAAATCCTTTTGGAGCTCTTCCATGGCCTGAGCCCATTGGATATCTATTTAGGATGTTTAGAATACAGAGGCCTTGACTTCTATGTCTTTCCCTGATGGTAAGCATTGTTCTTTTTCATCAGAAAGGAAAGGAGGAAACATCTCTTCACCAAGAAAGTAACCTTCTATGGTCTTATTTTTTTTCCCTTTTCTGAACATTTTCCCAGCCAGTTACTTGACTTCTGAGATTCTTCTCAACACCCTGCCTCACTAGTGCTTGGGGTCTGAGATTCAAATGCTGCTCCCCAGCCTCAGGGCTTTCAGCAGAGGGTGGGGCTGCTATTCAGGGTAAGAGTAAATTCAGGTTCTCAGGTGGGGACAGGCCCACCTCCCAGGCTCTATTCCCTCAGGGGGTTTATGCAGAGAACTTCAGTAATGGACCCGAGCTCCTGTCTGCTCCGGGAGCCCCTGGCCCCCACTGCCTCTGCCGCTGCCTCCCAAGGGGGCCTGAGTTATGGAGACACCCCACTCCCCTCTCAGCCAGCCCAAAAGGTTCTCTCACTGACCTGCAGCGCCTGTGGGTGGAGGGACCTTCGTGGCCACCAGAGATTCTGTTCCTGAAGCCTGCTCGGATCTGCTCCTCTCAGGGCCATAGCCAGGGCAGGGCTGGGCTCAGCTCCGGTCCAGTGCGTGGCGGACCTTTCTTTGGTGCTGGTTTTTTAGGGCTCTCTGGAACAGAAATCTCCTCCACTCCATTGTTGTGTGGCTTCCACTGCTCCAGAACCCGTTGGGAGTTCTTCTTATAGGTAATTTATGGGCTGTGGATTCGGAGCTAGCATATGTGAATCTTTCTACTACATCTATTATCTTTCTACTACATTATCTATGTCATCTAACCTGGAGAATTCTTAAGGAACACATGATCACAGTCTCTTTCTTTTTAAGGGATTACCATGTGTGAGAGGGATCTGACTTTTACTTGGCTATGGATGAGATGATTTGGAATCAATCAAGGAAATTATAAAGGCAGATTTTGTATCAATGAGGAAAAATTGAAAGAATTCCAAATTAACATTTGGAACTGCCTTAAGCGGTAATGAGTTCCCATATCTGGTAACCTTCAGATATAAACCATACCAATTCTAGTGAAGGAAGGTATTCCTGCTTCAGAAATGGATTAGAAAAAATGATCTCTGAAGTCCCTTACAATGCTAAGTGTCTTTCCTTCTGCACATAATTTCTTTATTAAAACCCCCAAATTTGTGGAAGCTGTTTTTATTATACTAAAATGCAAATGAAGACAATTACTTAAATGTTTGTTTTTTTAAATTAAAATTTATAGAATACATGCTCTGAAAATTAGTAGAATGCTTACAAAATGCTCTGAAACCTCATAATTAAAAATAACTACTAGGAATCCTATGTCAAGTAATGCAAAATTTAAATGTCATTCCTTATAATAGTAGGTACCTCTAACTACTGCAAGTTAGAGACCTTCCTCCCCCCTAAAAAAAAAAAAAGCCATACTCAAGAAGGGGATTCCTGTTTAGGCAAGTTGGACTAGATGATTTCTGAGGTACCATTCCATTTCTGGGATGCTATGGATATGTCCATGTAAGTATATATCAAACTACCTAATTCTTCAATAATGGATTGACAAGCCTGAAGAACTGGCATAAACTACACATAAACCAAAACACCCAAAAATGCTCCTTGAGGTAGGAATACATTTTCAGTCTGGATGAATGTAGCTTTCCTGATTGACCTGGTGCATTTATTTATATAACGATATGTATTTTCTTCCGTTTAGTTCACACAATATTACATATCCCATCAGAACAAGGTTGCATATTTGTGTAATGTTTCATTTTAGCTGTAACAATATGGTATATAATTTGACCTGGATCAAAAAAAATACTCATCCTGCACCTAGCCCTTACCTTGGCTCTAGGGATACAAATATAAAATAAGAGATCCCTAAGTTCAATGAGTTTATAATCTAATAGGGTAAACAGAAATATAACTGTACTACAAGGCAGAATGGAGTAAATGAAAAAGAGAGGCTCCAAATAGGTGCTATAAAAAATTAAAGAAATGTATGACTTAAAACTTGCTGGGTTCAGACACTGGTTTGACTATTTAAACAAAGATGTAAATTTCAAGGATAGGATCTTACATTCAGTGGATCTGTATTCACAGTGAAATGAGAAACAAATTCACATATTCAAGTAAAAGTGAATGACTACATCATATGTGTGTGCAAAGAAAGAGACAGAGAAAAAGGAAGATATCTCTATACCTATCTATCCATCCATCCATCTATCTATCTATCTATATGGAAAAGTATCTAAAACCAAACAGATCCCATTTCAAGTCAATCAAAAAATATCAGAATATAAAACTATTTCATAGACTTCTAAAATAAGCTTAACATTGAGTCTTAATTATAGAACTAAAGGTTACTCTAGAGGTTATGTGGTTAATAATGTCAATACTAGAGATGGCAAATCATTAATAGTTAACATGCTAACCTCAGGCATTTTTCCTTTAAATATATAATGATTTAAAATATTGATAAGCAAACCTCATTGGCATTGGAAGGGATCAGTATCTTGGACCTCACAAGCACAGTTGGAGAGTTTTAAATTTAGAAACTACTGTTAAAATTCATTTCATGTGATTCTCAAAGGAACACTATTTCACACAGGGTCAGCTGTTCCTTAAATCACAGTTCCATTGCAAAGGATTTCATATTCTACCAACTTTTTCTTTTACAAGTAAATGCTTTTCAACTGTCAATTTATGTTTCAAAGCTCATGGCAATAGGGTATACAAGGATCCTAGTCTTTACATCAAAGGCCTCTGTGTTTAATTCAAATGAAAGTAGAGGCCATAATTGAAAAGCATTTTGCTGTAAAACAATATCTAACATTGAAGCATTACAATTAATTCATTTAAACATTTATTAAATGCTTATGCATACAACATTATGTTCAGACAAGGGAAGATACATAAATTTTCAAGTTCTCTACCCTGATGGAACTTAAGAATCCAGTGGAAAAAGATATGATATAAACACAAATATGGCAGGTAGGTGGCACAGTGGATAGAGTCGTGCAGTCAGGAAGACCTATATTCAAATCTAGCTTCAGACACTTACTAGCTATGTGGCCCTGGGCAAGTCACTTAACCCTGTTTGCCACAGTTTCCTCATCTATAAAATGAACTAGAGAAGAAAATGGCAAACCACTCCAGTGATTTTGCCAAGAAAACCCCAAATGGGGTCATCAAGAGTCAGATATAACTGAAATAACTGAACAAACACAAATATTATAATATTCAACACTACTTAAATGAATTAGCAAAGTATAAAATAAATTGCTATGTGAGATTTAAAGGGAAAAAGACATTGCCAATAAACAGATCATAGAGAAAGAAGGAGAAGCTTTAGTTGGACTTTAATGGGGAAGAATAAACTCAGTGGAACAAAAAGAGGAGGGAGAACATTCTAGGCCTAGGGAACAATGCAAGCAAAGACATGGAGACAGGAGAGTGAAGGGCATGTACAAGGGACAGAGTAGTTAAAATAGTATGGATCAAAACATGTATGAAGAAGAATCAAGCAATCAATCAACAGGTATTTACTAAGCTTATACTGTGTGCCTGGTTCTATTAAAAAACAAAAAGGAAAAACAGTCTGCTCCCAAAGAGTTTACTTTCTGATGGAAAAGGAAAATATGTGCATATATATATATATATATATATATATATATATATATATATATATATATATATGCACATATATACATGTGGTAGGGAAGGGAACCTTGAAAAAGTCCCCTGAAGAAAGTGGTGCTTGAGATGAGTATTGAAGAAAGTCAGGATTTCTAAGAAGGAGGAAGAACATTCCAGTCAAGGTAGACAGCTAGCGCAAAGGCAAAGAGATGAGAGATGGAGTATCAAGCATGAGGGACAGTAAGAAAGTTGGTCTGACTAGACTGGACAGTAGTGACTGCGAGGGAGTAGTATGTATAAGACTGAAAAGACAGGAAGGGGTCATGCAGTGAAGAGCTTTAAATGTCAATCAGAGGTTTACTTTTGATCCTAGAGCCAGTACTGAATTATTAGAGCTCATTGAAGGAGGAGGGGGAGTCAGTGGTCACATCTACGAGTTAAGAAAATCATTTTGTCAGGGATATGGAGGAGAGACTGCAGAGAGACCAGTCAGAAGACTAGAAGCAGTCAAGATCAGAGCTGACAAGGACCTGAGGTAGGGAGCTGTGGAGAGAGAAACAAAAAGATTCAACAGCTGACCAGAGATGTAGGGTAAGTGAGCATGAGGAGTCAAGGCTGCATCCCAAGGCTGCAAGCCCAGGCAACTGGAAACATGACAGTACTCTCAGCAACAATTATGGACTTCAGAAGAGGGGTAGGTTTAGAGGAAACAATAAGTTCTGTTTTGGACTTGCTGAGTTTGGGATGCCTTTAGCACATTCAGTTTGAAGTGTCTATTAGGCAGTTGGTTATCTAGGACTAGAACTGAGACTGAGGCTAGAAATATAGGTGTGGGAATCATCTGCATTGAGATGATAATTGAACCCATAGAATTTGATAAGATCATTGAAAGTATGAAAAGAAAAAAAAAAGAGAGGGCACATAACAGCCTTGGGGTACACCTACAGTTGGTATGTGTGTGATGGATAAAATTCCAACAAAGGAGAAATCAGACAGGAGGAGAATCAAGAGAAAATAAGTGCCACAAGACTCAAAAAAGAAAGAATATCCAAGAGGAGAAAAGTGGACAACAGTGTCAAGTGCTGCAGAGAGGTCAATCAAGAAGAATGAAGATTAATAAAAGTCCATTTGATTTGTCATTTAAGAGATCACTGTCAATTTCAAAGAGACTAGTTTTAGTTGAGATGTGAGATAAGAAGCCGGATTGTAAAAAACTGAGAAATGAGTAAGACAAGAGGAAGTCGAAGCAATAAGTATAGACAAGTATTCTTAGGAGGTTGGCTGAGTAGGGAAAAGAAATATAAGAAGAGAGCTAACAAGAATGGTACAATCAAGTTAGGGACTTTAAAGGAGGAGAGGAACCTAGGAATTTTTTTAAGCCAGGGGGAAATAACCAGTAGATAGGGAGAGACTGATGATTAGAGAGAAGTAGAGGTGGGGCTGGGAAGGAATAGTGGGGGCAATCTGCTGGAAAAGACAAGAGGGGATAGGGATCAAAGGTATAGGCAGAGGAGACAGCTTGATGAGGAAAAGGACCACCTCTTCAATAGGGATTGGAGTAAAGGAATAGATAGTGGGGGATGATGTTAAAGTGATTTGTAAAAATGAAGAGAAGGGGAAAAGAAGTTTACAGGGAATGGCTTCAATTTTTTTGGTGGAGGGTAAAGTATGAGGTGAGGTCCTCAACTGAGAAGACGGGGGAGAGGCTGTGGGAAGCTTAAGATGTTTTGGAATAATCAGCATGGTAATCAGAACAGAAAATTAACTAGAGAGGAGGAGAAGAAACAATGTGAAAGAATTCTGGAAAAATGGAATAGCACCAGATAGCTGAAAATTTTGAACACCAAATAGAGGAAGTTGTATATGTTAAGCAATAGAGAATCACTGTAGACAGTTATTTTTATTTAGGTTTTGTTTTGCAAAAAAAAAATCCCTTTCTCCCCAGTGAAGGTTCTGGTTCACCGTCTCAATCAACCAATCCATAATTATCTACTAGACAAGACAATTCAGGTATAAAATGAGTATAGCAGAAAGACCATTAGATTTGGAATGACAGAAACTAGCCAGGTTTAAGTTATAGCTCAGCCATCTGCTTGTGATTATTAAACTTTAGACAAGTCACTACACTTCTCTGAAGCTGTTTCCTCATTTGTGAAATGGCCATTCAAAAAACTGTAAAAAAAAAACCTCACAAGCCCATAAGCAAAGAAAATTATGTACATAAAGTGGATTCTAAAACATAGTGACAATTAAATGTGAGCTATATTTATCTATAGGATGTCCTTTTCTCAATCCCCATCCTTCATGAGCTTTCTGCAGCTTGTGACACTGTCCATCACCTTCTTCTCCTTCATACTCTCTCCTCTCTAGTTTTCTCTGTCATTCTCCTTCTACCTCTCTGATCCCTCTTTCTCAGTCTCCTTTACTGGATCTTCATCCACACCATAACCACTAATTGTAGGTATCCACCAAAGCTCTATCTTGGGTTTTCTTCTTTCTAAAGAGGATCTCATCTGTGAATCCATCAGCTCCCATGGATTCAATTATCATCTCCATGCTGATCTGGCCTAACCTCTCTCTACCTCCAGTCTCCCATCATCAAAGACCTATTGGGCATTTTGAACTAGATGTCTCATAGATATCTTAAATCAGCGTGTCCAAAACTGAACACATTAAATTACCTCCCAAATCTTCTCCTCTTCCTAATCTCCTTATTACAGTTATCCTCAATGATTCACTTATATTCACATTACATATCAACTGTTATCATATCCTGTTATTTCTACCTATACAACAGGTGTCTCTTCATTCATCTGGCCACCACATTGGCTCAGGCCCTCACTATCTTATGCAAAGACTAATGCAATAACTCTCTGCCTTATGTCTCTCCCCACTATAGTCCACTCTCCACTCAGCTGCCAAAGTGATCTTTCTAAAGTTTGACCATGTCATTTTGCTAATTAATAAATTCCAATAGCTCCCAATCATGTCCAAGATCATATATAAAATCCTTTGTTTGGCATTTAAAGCCATTTACAACCCAGCCCCTTCCTACTCTTCTGCATGTCTTATACTTCACTCCTTTCTACTTTACCTATTATCCAGTGACACTGACCTTTCCTGTTGTTCCCCCTACAAGATGTGTCTTTTCACTAACTGTTCCTCAGGCCTTGGATTCTCTCCTTTTCAACTCCCACCTCCTCATTTCCTTCAAGCATTAGTTCACACACCACTCCTTCTTCAAGAGATCCTTACCAGTCCCCCCCGTACTAATGCCTTCCCTCTGAGATGGTGTCTCATTTGCTCCATATATATCTTTTATGTATGCACATAAATGTTTTTATGTTGTTTTTTTCCTTTGGAATGTGAGCTTTTTAAAAATAACATGCCTGCTTTTGCCTTTCTTTGTATCCCTAGCACCTAGTAATATACCTGGCATATAACAAACTTGCTAAATGCCACTGGCATACTTTATTGTTATTATTGCTTGCCTTTATAGAGTATCTCCACTCACTTTGTGAAAAGATACCTTCAGACCAGAAGAGGACAATGAGAAACACATTTTTCAAACACTGCAAAGTATGGAATTGTTTTCCCTGACTATATTCGTAACATGAAAAGCCTTTTATACTTGGTGGGGGGGGGTAGCGATGTTGTAGAAAGAATTAAGAGAAATCAATATCAAAAAATAAAAAAGAACACCAATGAAACATATTAAAATTACACAGAAAATAAAAGGAAATTGAGAAAGCACACCAAGGGCAATGTTGGCATTATTCTGTTGTAATTTTTTTAACTTAACCCAAGTTCAAGTACTCAAAACAGTCAAAATGTGAGACCAGAATGCTCCTGTGATGTCGAGAACTTGGGTGTGGCAAGGAGGAAGGTGAGGAAGAGGAAAGGTTGTTGGTTAAGAATGTAACCAACTTGGGAAGTTAGAACACTCTTGTGGCGTAAAACAGAAGGTGATGGCATTACCAAGACTGAGGAAATGAAGCCTGGCTCCACTGGCAATTTCTTGTGCTTCTTGTGAGAGTGAGTGTGTCAGGACCATGAGAAAGCAAGAAGTCCCATCTTACCTGTGACACTGTGATGCTGCATTTCTTTGCCAGCTCTTCTTTGGCTTCTTCACTGGGGTAGGGATTACTGAGGTGTGAGTAAAAATATTCATTCAAGATTTCTGTTGCCTGTTTGCTGAAATTACGTCTTTTTCGTCTGAAAGAAAAAAAGTTAACTATGGACTAAGTGGAAAAGAAAGAAAAAGGGATAACAGTGGCTAAATATCTACAGATGCCCAGAGAATATAAGGCTATAATAAATGTTTTAAAATTATTTTTCATTAAAAAACTAATTTTAATTTTTTCAATTACTATATTAATAATGAAGTTACTTATATTGACCAAAGAATTGTTGTAAGATTGTCTAGTCATTATCAAATGGTATAAAAGGTAAAAATTATTTTTTCTTCATTAACTTCTTTTTCAAACAGCCAAGAGAAAAAATAGTATTTATATTAGTTTTACTCTGTTACTAAGTCTTTGATATATTTTACTCTACAGTTTCTACTAGGTCTTATGTCAGGTAGGTTGTGTACCCTTCCCCTAAAATTTAATATTTTCAAATATAAATTTAATACCCAGAAACAAAATAGCCAATAGGAGGCTATACATTTATGTACCATATTGGTTCTAATAATAATAGCTAGCATTTGCATGGTACTTTAAGGTTTGGAAAGCACTTTACAGATGTTATTTCATCTGATCTTAAGAACTCTGTAAGATTTATGTTATTATTCCGGTTTTACATGAGGAAACAGAAGCACAGAGAGGTTGAATGGCTTGCTCAATTAAATAGTGGTACTTAAAAAAAGAGAAGTCTTTAAATGGGAGAAAAACTGTAGTTATGCATTGAAAAAATAACATCAATTTTAGACACTTGGGCTTTATATGAGCCATATTTGAGAAGTATAGCATGCAATCAGACCAATACGCTATCTAAGGAAAAGACTTTCCTCCTATTTCAGTTGTTTCTCTGAAAATGACATATTAAACACCTGGTTTACACAGAGATGGCATTTCCATGGGACTAAAATTCTCATTGCTAGAACCAGTTCTTACATCAAGGTGTTTGTCTCCTGAGAAAATGTATATGTTTGTTACCTCTAGGGATAGGGAGGGGGGCAGGGAAAGATAGCACTATAGCACTCTTCCAGCAACATATAAACAGGCATTAGTTAGGTTCAGAGACTCTCAAAGTTGGGAATCTTAGAACATAGAATAGTATAATTTAGAATATAGAATCTTAGAGCTAAAAGGGAGCTTAACTTAAGTCAGAACATGGAACATACGATGTCAGAGAAAACAACAGATTTATAAAACAGGTTAGAACCCACAAAAAATTAAATCAGAAGCATTCATTTCATCCAGCCTCTATTTGAAATATGAATTCTTTACATCATTCCTATGCTAAGTGGTTAGCTTTAACAGATAGCTAGCTGTCATGTCGAAAGCAAAGAGAACTGGATGAGTAAGTAGTAGATAGAAAGGTTTGAATCATGGGTTGCTGCAGGATAATTCTGGGCAAATCATTTTATCTACTCTGGCCCCCAGAACCTCCTCTGTAAAACTAGGAATTTGGGATTAAATGTTATTTAAACCACTATTATGTTAACAACTTTTTATTTCCATCCTTTGACTGCTTCTTCAGCTGGTAATCAACCTTCTGACAACCAAAGTAGAGAAAACAGCAGTGTACTTGGAGTCAGAGTACCTGGTTTCAAATTCCAGATCTTCACTAGCTACCTACATGACCTTTGCAAGTCACTTGCCCTGTCCAGGTCTTAGTTTCTTTATCTTCAAAATGAGAAAGGGGTCAGTGAACTAGACTATTTCTAAATTCTCTTTCAACTCTAAAATCCCATGATTATAAGAAAAAATGTGGAGGGTTTTCTGTTCAAATGCAAGCTCTTACCCCAGCAGGGTAGAGGGAGTCTAGGAGTTTTGTAGATTTGTTCTTAAATGTATTGCATAGGTATATGCTCTAGCCTGTCCAATTATCAAGAAAACGTGAGCATACGTTTCCTGAAAGAAATGAGTGAGCTACAAGTCAGAGTGAGCCAGGGAGTCATATATCTGTCAGATCATTTTTGCCCAGAGCAGAACATCTTTCCCTAGCATAGGGCTTGCTAAGAGGCATACAAGAACAAATGAAATCAGAGCTGAGTATTTCCACACACACGAAGGCATAAAAAAGACTTCAGTCATGTGTTTTATTTATTTTTTAGAAAAACATCCTTTAGAAAGTGCCCATTAAGCATTTCCCCCAAAGTCTCATTCCCCCCAGGGTTAGTTGCAATCAAGATGCCTGTGCCTTAGGCCACAGCGCAGTGGAGCATCAATCCCCAGAGGTGCAGCCCATCAGCATTGCAGCGCTGCATAACTACAGTCTTTACAGACAACTAGTCTCTTTTCAAAGCTCTGTTTATCTCCACATTCTATTCAGCTCAGACTGCCTTGTTAACCACACACTTCTTCAACAGGGAAGAATCAATCATCTCAAGTGTTCAAGGGATAACTGACTACTGATGTGGTTACTATTTGCTGAAACCACCTCTCAAGGCACTTGGACTTGGTATCAGAAAGGTCTGAATTCAAATCCCTGTTCTAACACTTACTGTCTAGATGGTGTTAGCCAGACTATTATGTAAGTCAGCTCTGAAGCTCTGAATCTAAGTTCAAAACTCATGTCTGTGAGTGAGTCAGTGTGTGTGTGTGTGTGTGTGTGTGTGTGTGTGTGTGTGTGCGCATGCCAAAGAAGGGCAGAACATAATTCCAGGACAGAGAGAATAATGTGAGCAAATATGAAAGGGTCTACTGGGCTGAAGCATAGGGACATGTAGAAAAGATAAGGCTAAAAAAGTAGGTTAGAGTCAGATCATGGAAAAGAATGAATGTCATGCCATGCTATGGATAATATGCTTTATTTCATAGGCAATGGAGAATTTCAATTGAAGGTTTTGCAGAAAAGAATGATATTATTAAGTAGTGCTTTAGGGAAATTAGTATGGAAATTGTATGAAAGATGGATTGACAATAAAGTAAATTTTAAAATGTTTCACATAGATTTTTAAAATTTAATTTAAATTTGAAATTAAAAAGAATAAAAAAAGCAATATTAGTAGCACAGAGACCAATTAGGTTGTTGTCCATGTATAAGGTGAAAATGGCCTAAACTAGGGTGGATAGTGAAGTATAGTGAAGAGGGCTATGAGTGAGGAGACCTGGGTTCAAGTCCCTACTTGGGTCCACTAAACAGTTGTAGTACCTTGGGCAAATAATTTAACTTCAGTGAGGTTCAGTTTCCTTGTCTGTGAAATAAGTATATTGGACTAGATTATCTTTATGGTGCTTTACAACTCTAAGCCCTATGACATGGGGGGGGGAAAGCTAGATTAAGAGATATTAGTAAGGAAGACTCAAGAAAACTTGATAATTTACTGGATGGCAGGATGGGCAAAGGAAAAGGCAGGTATCAATAATTCTGAGGTTTCAAACATGAAGGAGAATAATAAATGCCATTAGCTACCATGTGCTTTCCCAAATGACTAAGAGATAGCAGTCTAGTAAGAATGAAATTGGAAGCCAGAACTCTTGGGTTCAAGCTCTGACTGCCACTTACCTACGACCTTCGTTAGGTCTATCACTTCACAATCTCCAAGTCTCAGTTACTTCATCCGTAAAAATGGTGATAATAAATATGTGTTCTGTCTACTACATGTGGTTACCATAATTAAACCAACAAATGTCATACAAAGTTTGCTATTATTACTTCTAACTTCATGGAGTTGTTATTAGGATCAAATAAGATCCCAGAATCTCACATTTAAACAAGATCCCAGGAATTGTCTAGTCCAACCCATATATAATGGCTGAGAAAACATTTTAAAAACTACAAATAAATATACAAAAGATAAATGTTGTGTAAAGAGGGCTAACTTTTGGAGTAATATGACTTGATATGGAACTCTGACTCTTCCATTTATTAAAGTATGACAGTGGACAAATCATGTCATTTCACTTAGCCTGTTTCTCCATCTGTAAAATGGGGATAATAATTTACTACTTACCACATAGTTTTTATGAGGACAGTGACTTGCATACTCTCAAGTATAATATAAATTAGCTATGATTATTATTATATCTTGAGAAGTATACTAGAGCATTGTCCTCCAAATTAGAAAACCCTAAATTCAAGTCCTGTATTTATGTGGCTGTGTAATAATGAGCACTTAAATTGTCAGTATCCCCCCAGGCAAATCTTTAAGACTATAAATTGTAGAAAAGACACCTATCTGACTTGATAGAGGAATTTGTTCACTGAAAACTTTCTATGCCAATGAAATCACAAGTCCATTAAAAAAATTGTTAATAATAATTCCAGCAGAAACAGTGCCACAAAGCTTGTTTTTCAATTTAGGAAACTAAAGTCACCTTCTTTAATAGTAAGGGAATCTGATGGGAATTATTACTTCTGTCAAATACCAATATGGGGAGAAAAAAATTGAAGTATTTCTATTCCCAGAGATAAATTTTGGCCATGGGCTTAAATTCTACCCGAGAGTGCAAATTTCAACTGATGAGACAGTTAAGCATAACTGTCAGAAAATCTACTGCTTTCACTTATGTGAACTTTATTTTAAGCTTACTAAAGAATGACGTCTTCATTCATTTACTAGAAACTAAAACACTTTCTTGCTTGAGTTGGAGAGGACGTATTTAAAGCATCTTTTTTGTTTGTTTGTTTTGTACCATAACTAGGACCAAAGTATTACCTCCCTTAAAGGTGTCATGAAGCCAAAATGGCAATTTCAGTCTTAAAATTTATTTTCTTAGTATTAGTAAGAATAATATGAGCCTGTAGGAGTAGAGGGTTTTTAGAAAGGTAGAAGAGTAGGAAAAAACTGCCAGGAAATAAAACTTTAAAAAAATAGTGTTCTAGAATAGTTATTATCTTTTAAAAAATCTTAACACAAGCCTCTATGAAATTTTCAAAGGCTGAAGTAATTTTACAGTATGATGAAGCCATAAAATAGGAAAGCTCAGGGACTGTATGGTCTATTTGGATCAGTGTCAAGAGGTAGTAGAGACAAGACATGAGAATGAAACATGCAGAGCAGCAGCACCTTATTGAGACTTATTGAATATACTGTACATCAAAATTATAAACTGGGATTTCACCAGATGAGAGATAAAAAGTATCTTACCTCCACACTGGTTGCATTTTAAAATTCAAAACTCTCTTGTTCACTTTTAGTGTTTGGCCAGCCCTCAGATAACTATAACTATCTGCTCAGAGTTACTTAGGGTTTCTTTTGATACACTGTATAAACTGCCTGAAATGTTGAGACTAGAATTAGCTGGTGACATGTACAAAGAAGGTGGTCCTGTGAAATTAACAAAGAAGAAATACTGTAGGGTGCATAAATCAGGGAAAATAGGGTAGGAGAGTCTGAGAACAGTTACCTAAATGTACATACTACCAATTTCTAGGATATTCTTCATATAACACCTAGTGAAATGATACTCCACCTAACTCTTTAATGTGAAATCTCTCTCTAAGGCAAAGTATCTCCCTGTGGTGATCACTCAATCATCTTGTAGGAAAGAGTTTGTAACAAAACTCAGTTCCATCTGCCAAGTGGTCAGGAATTTGGTGCATAACAGGTGACAACAACAAAGTACATCATAAAGAAATGGCTATACATACCTGGCATCAAGGAACCTTGATCTTAAAATCATGACTGCTTCACAAGTACTTTGTTTGAGCTGCATTTGAATTGAACTGAATTTCCGATGAATTATGCCTACCATCCTCTCAATCTCTTTAGGAGAAATGGGACGTGTTCGACTCTGCTCTCGGAGAAGGTTCATCACATGTGTAGTGAATTCATTACATGCCTGTAAAAGGAAAAATCCTTTAACAGACTAATATTTTATCTTTTCACACTCAGAAACCAATTCAGCTGAATTTCTACCAAATTTTCAGTAGTCAATGGTATTTTTCTTCCACAAAATTCTCTTCTGGTATCTCATTACAGCATGGGGATGACCTTGAACCTTCTAATACTATGTCAGTGATTGGGTTCATTCCATCAAACAGGAAAGGCTTTGAATATAGACCTGCAACAAACAATGTGTCTGTCATCTGAAAACCATACTAGCTAAGGGTGGAGTAGTTTGCCACAGAAAAGTAGCAATGAGAAAATAAATGGTTTTGTCCATAGCAGCTCAATCAATCACTTAACATTTCTTACATACCTACTAAGAGTCAAGCACTATATGAGCAGTAGAGATTAAAATACATACAGAGCTCCTGTCCTCAAAGAACATGCATTCTATTAGTGTTATACAACATGTTCACAGAAAAACACATACAAGACATACAAAATAAAAGTAGTATATTGGGACAAGGAACTAAAAACTGGTAGAATCAGAAAAAGTCACTTAAAGGGGGTAGGAATTGCACTGAGCCTTGAAGTGAGATATGATTTTCAAGAAGTAGAAATGAGAAGGGAGAAAATTCTAGCCTGTGCAAAGGCATAAACATGGGAGATGCAATACCATGGATGAGGAAGAGAAAGAAAAGTGTCGGACTGAAGTAATATATAATAATCCTGAAAAGAAAGGAATGGAGAGCTGTAGGTACCAAACAATGAAGTGATATTACATTTAAATGGCAACCATTGAGCAAGGAAGTGAAATACTCAAATCTATATGTTTAGAAAGATCAATTTGGCAGCAGTGTGGAGAATAGATTGAAGAGGAAAGAGATGATGCAGGGAGATCAGTTAGAAAGCTATTGCAATTAAACATCTATTAAGATGTGGAAGGTTTGTGATTTGTGTCATCAAAAGAACTCAGACTAAGAACTGATGGCTCTTTTAAAATATTATAATAAGATAAAAATGAAATTTTACAATTTGTGAGGTAACAAACTGGGCTATCTGGGGAAGCAATTATTTTGTAGCTATGAAGAGCTGAACCATGCAAGAAAATTGCACACAGCACACAGCCTTGCACATAGTGGCTGCTTAATAAAGGTCCCATAGACTAACTTGCCTCATAAGAAAATGCTTTTCAGCAGACTATTAGACTTTTTAGCTATCAATACCCAGAAATCACTATTTGCTTAATAGTTTTATCATTCAACTAATTTGAGTACCTGTTATATATCAGGTCTTATCCTGGCTACTCATTATGGTATATAAAGATGAATATGATATCATATCTTCTCCTCAAGGAGCCATAAGTCTAGTGGACAAGACATGTAAGCAATCAACTATAATACAATCAAAATCTAAAAGCATTTATTAGTAGTAGGTATATAGTAACCACTGCATACTGGGTACTGTGTAGGATACTGCGAGTACAAAGATAAAAATTAAACAGTCCTTGACCTCAGAGGATTGTAATATAATGAACAGAGACAGGTATAAACAAAATACATACCAAGTAGAAATAAGACAGTCTCTGATAAGTGCCATAAGAAAATTATAAACAAAGTACTATGAAAACTCAACAGGAGAGGTAACTGCTAGTAGGGGAATGGAGAAAGTGTTTGGGAAAGGCTAGGTAGAAGAGGTCACATTTGAGTTAGGCCTTGAAGAATGGAGAAGACTTTGACAAGTAGAGATAAAGGAAAGAACATTCCATTGAGGGAACAGCATAATCAAAGGCACTGAGGCAGAGGAGAAAACAATATTTTCAGGAATGGTAAATAGTTAATAGCTGGAACACATGATTCGTGTGATTTTGAACTAAAAGGGACCTTAAAGATTACTTAAGTCAATCCTTTCATTTCACAGAAAAAGAAATCTAAGCCCACAGACATGAAATGCCTTGGTAAAGATACAGAGGTAGAAATGGTAGAGCTTGGATTCAAATCCAGGTCTACATTTTCTCCCCCATGCAGTGGGAAATAAGGTTAAAAAAAGTAAATTAGGGTCTAATCAGGAAGGACCTGAAATGTTTAGTAATATAACAGAATCTTTTAGAGCTAGAAAAGAAATTAATTACAGGATCATTTAATTCAACTTACTCTTTTACAGAAAAATGAGGCCCAGATAGAGGAAGTAACTTGTTCAACATCAAACAGTAAAACAGTCACAATCAGGATTAAAATCCAGGTCTCCTTCATACCATGCTGCTTTCCAATTCAGTTAACTGAAATTTCAATGATACCCCTGTATTGTAAGTTCAAGGACATATTGGTGACAGTGTAACTTCCAAAGAGACAGGTGGAAAAGCTAAAGTGGAAGCTATATGTAGTTTGACTTGGTTTAATAGGGGAACAAAGTTATCTCCAACTCGGTGTTTTACAATTTCAATTCTCTCTTTTTGCTCATCTAGTTTCTCCAAAGGGCACTACAATTCTACAATCCTGTGACTATGACTTACAAAATAAAGATACTATCCCCTCTCTTGAATAAAACAATGTCTCCTGGAACATAATCATAAAGTCATGAAGGGGAAAGGAGAGCACTATCTCAATGCATGAATAGTTCTAACAGAGGTTATGCCCCTTCCAAACCAGCATACTAAATTTGGAAACTCAATAAGTATGAAGCAGAACTCTTTACCTTCCCCTGCCCCACCAAAAAATCCTTTCTTCCAAATTTTCCTACTTCTATTCAGGATACTATCAGTCTTCCAGACACTCAACTTTACAACTTTGGAGTCATCCTTAAAATTCCTCTCTTTTACCCCAAATATCCCATCAGTTGCCAAACCTTGTTGGGTCTGCCTCTATAACATCTCTCACCCTACCATCTGGTCATGGTGACCTTCTTTCTATTTCTCACATAGGACATTCTGTCTCACATCTCCATGCCTTAATTCAGACTCTCCTCCCTGCCTGAGATATATTCTCTTCATCACATTTTCATTTCAGAATCCCTAGTTTCCATCAAACCTCATAGCTCAAGTGCCACCTTCTAGATAAAGTCCTTCCTGATCATCAGGGCTGCTAATTTCTTCCCCTGAAAAAATTATGTTGTATTTGTCTTGTATATTTTTGCAGCCTATACTATATGCATGTGGTGTCTCCCCTAACAGAATATAAACATCGTGAAGCCAAGAACTGTTCCATTTTTGTCTTTGTATCCCTGAATCTCAGAGTTTAATAAATGATAGATTAAAGCCAAAACACATTTTTAAGTTATAATGATGTTTACCCTCCCTATCGAAATATTTTACAATGTTTACTCATAATATGTAATGGTGTCTCTCATATATTAAAATTTTTACTATTACATATTGTCTTGTTTACAAATTCTTTCAGGTGTCTTTATTCTGTTCTGCTACAATCTTTCTCCAGTGCTCACCTTGGCATGGAGGTAAGCCTATGGCATAAAGGGCTCTGCTAGTTAAATAAAAGTTATAATAAGTTCTACTTAAGCTAGAAAGACTTTAAAATGAGTCTTTTCACAGATACTATCTAAGGACTAAGATAAATGTGGAGAAGCTAATCAGAGGCTGAATTGTCTTAGACTAACCCACAAAGATTATTTATAAAAGCATAAAAGAACTGTGATCTCCTTTGACAGAGGGAGCACCCATGCAAATAAAGTCCCAGTTCCTTGACATATATGTTGTCTTCCTACTTAGACTATAAATTTCTTCTGGGCAGGGACCATTACACACATTTCTTTGGTACCCTCAAAGCATCTTGTATAGGGCTAGGCCCATGGTAGGTACTCAATAAATACCCATTCTTGACTGATCACATTTTCTATATCAAGTAAAAAAAAAGTTAAATTCACTACAGGAACCTCAAGAACATTTTCATGGAAGAATCACAGAATCTCAGAGCTGGAAGAGACCTCAGAAATCTAGCTCAACCTGCACTTGAGCAGAATTTCTTCTCTAAGACACATGCTAAGAGATCATCTAGTCTACATCTGGAAGATTTCCATTGAAAAGGAAAGCACTCCCTCCTGAGGCAGTCCATCCTACCTCTGGACAGCTCTATTTGTTATAAAATTTTTCCCTACATCAAATCTAAATTGCTGTTAGCAAAAGAAGTCTAAATGCCTCTTGAAAATGACAGCATTTTAAATTCTTGAAGACAATGATCATATTCCTCTCTAGGCTTTACTTTCTATTGTTTCTTCAATTGCTCATTATATGGAATAATAATGTACTCATCATCCTGGTCACTAAGACATTTATATCCCTCTAACTGGCCTGGGAGATGATACCCTAGGTTCCTACACAGCAAAGGACCTGTAGGTTCCTATACAGTAAAGAACTAAGAAACTGATTATTCCAAAGCTAGAGGTCTGTTCATAAGTTGGGAAGAATAAAGCATACAAATCTAAGCTTCTCGATGCTTCATTATTAATAATTAAGCCTATTAATAGATTCATCCAGAGATAAGAGAATTGACTTCTGTGTAAAGATAATTAACATAAAAGGCAATGTGAGTAAAAGAAATATCCATGTATTTACAGTCAGAAGATCTAGAAGGTCCAAATTCTCCATTTTAGAAGGGGGCACCCTCTTTATCTCCTACCTAGCTGCACTTTTTAGACTTTTCCATCATGCCTCCAGGAACCTCATTTATCCTGCAAGATGGAATCAGCCTTGATACTCACACCTTACTGATACTCTCTGCCCCTCTCACTGAAGCATGAGGCAATGAGCTCTAAAACTTCCTTTTAAGGAGGGGATCCCAGGCCCACTATCTCTTCATTTCCCATCAAGCTGCACTGATTTGGACTTTACAGTCCATCTTCCTCCTCTTATCAACTCCTTTTGTGTATTGTCTTTCCCCATTCCTCTTCATATTTGTATCCCTAGCACTCATCACAATAGCTGGTAGAGAGTAAGCATTTAATAAATGTTAACTGCGTGACTAACTAGGTTCATGTCCTGGTTCTGATGTAGCTGTGTGACTCTAGAAAGGCTTAACCTCTTTGACACTGACATTCATCTACCAAATAACCCCTATTTTGTAGCCATACTTAAACCACATTCCTCATAGAGTTATTGTGAGGAAACTCCTTTATAAAACTTATAGTACCGGTAAATGGGAATTATTATTATTATTGGACTTCCCTTAAGCAAGAGTTGACAGCTGTCCCAAATCTTATTAAATTATGCCTTATCTCTCTTCAAATTAGATTGCTGTCTACTTCAGGGATCAAAAGTACAACTACGAAAATAAATTTCTCTTAGGTCTAAGAACAGATTTATCTTTTGTTATCATTATAAAATACATTGATTTAAAAAGAAAATCCAAAGTTCTTATATTTATGAAATGACCTATAGCTTTATGTGGTGAAAAAAGTACTGACCTTAAAATTAAGAGAGCAGATTTCAATCCTGAATCTGATCTTTTTAAAAGGAAGGTTTGCTCCCTCCATGTGATTCAAATCTTTCAGATCTGGAGGGTTTGATTAAAGATTTATTTACCTGTCCCATGTTGGCTTGATAGATTAAAAAAAAAAATTTTCAAGTTTGGCACAGACCTACAGTCTCATCAATGAAGGACACTCCTTATATAAGAAAAGAATACTTCCAAATTCCTTCCACAAATTCACATCAGTAACTCACTGAAGTTGTGACTGGTGACCCACAGTAATATGTAGTGGATGTAGATAGTAGACAGTAGCTGTCAACATAGCTGGTTAAGTAGCATTAGAAGTGTGTATATGTACACACATGTCATAAACATATGTATATATACATACATTATATACATATTACATATAAACATATGTATATAATTTAGTATAATGAGAATGCATTTATTAAAATAAGCAAGACACCACGGTATTTGTGTAGCTTAGGGGAAGTTGTTTCACTTTTCTGAGTCTGCCTTTCCTTCTCTTTCTCTTCTCTGTTTTAATGAGGTCAATAATACTTACACTTCTCATGCTCAGTGGGTTGTTTGAAGTAAAATTTTTTTTTAAATCTTAAAGTACTAAAAACGATGAAGTTATCATAATAGTAATACTGGCTTCCTACTGTCATTTTGGAGGTGGTTGGATTGGACTCTTTTACCTAGAAAGAGCAGAATCTCCTTGGGCTACAGATTGGGTTACTTTCAAGGTATTTATTAGAAAACAATTTATTGTCATCATCTGGAAAGATTTCAATGATGCTCTTGAAGTAACAAAGGATTCTTACCAATTTGATTCATAGTAATGTAAATCATACAATAATGACAGGGCAAGTGTCTGGGTAAAATACTCATTCAAGCCTTTCATGTGACTGTCACTTCGAATATTAACTCATTTGATTTTTCTCTCCGTGTTAATCTCTACAGAACTGGTCGCCTGCATAAGTTTTCTAAGCAGCAATTTGAATACCACAGATAAGGTGGAGTGGGGGGCGGGGAGAGGGAAGGGGGTGAGGATTAAAAGCAAAAAGTTTCTGCATCTAAAATCTCATAATTTCCTAAAACATTTGCTGAATGTTTCACAACTTATTAAGTGTGAACCATCTATGAATGCAAATGTTGATTAGCAATTTGGCAAAAGCCCAACATTCACAGAATTCACATAGCTTTTCTTTAAACCAGTAGTTCATACATGATTAATTAGAACATCTCATTTATGTAGTGTGCACTTTAGCTCATTACTCTAAGTAAAATTCGTTAAGTATTTACATTTAGATAATTAAAATCTGGGTACACCCTTAAGAAAGATGCATACACTTCAGGCAAAGTGATTTTTTTTTTCTTCTTTACACTACTGAAAGTAAATTACAGCCTAATTTACATCATCGTTTACAACAGTTTCAAAGCAAAACACAGAGTAGTTGATTTCTCATCTTCTAATCCTTTAAAAGGTATAAAATTCCCCTACATGTAAAAGATAGCTAGAAATGATCAAACCATTGCAGACTTAGGTTATTGCTTTGAGAAATCCTTGTATTGCTCACCCTTCAAACCGGGGCTGAAAGACATAATAGTAAGATAGAGACAGTACTTCAGGGGCCCTCAAAGGCCCATAATCTACTTTAAAAAAAAACAAAACCTAAAATCTTTCACTACTAATATAAATTTAGGGACATAAGGTTAATAAATGGGTTCTCATTGGATAATTTAATAAAACTTGAAATAATTGTGGGGAAAAATGGATCTTATAGATAATGACATTCTTGGATGGTTGTTGGTTCCTAGATAAAAATTTCTAGATAATTGGTCAAAATATCATTTGTACAAAACCTAGATTAATATTTTGGGAACCATGGGGAAGGGGGAAAGGAAAAAATGAGCATTTCTGGTTATTTTAATTTTTCCAATAGTGGAATGTTGAAAATATTCCTTACTTTATAAATTTTGATACTATCTTTCTGAAATGCATTATTCTATTTTTCTGTCTTATACAATAAAATGAATAATAGGCCATGTTAAACAGATATGTTCATAACAAAGGAAGTGACAATCCAACTGTACATCTATCACACAACTGGGACATCATTTGAAGTAAGTACAGTTTTCTCGCCACCCAAATTTGGGAATATTGAAAAACTGAATGTATTCAGAAGAGGGCAAGTGGTATGGAAAAGGGACTCAAAACCATAAGGTGAAAAGAAGACATGGGGGAGCAGGGCATGAAAGCTATCTCCAAGGAGATTATTGACACAGGATGAATTGAAACTATGGGCAAGGAGGGAAGGAGGAAAGAAAAAGAAAAAGAAATTTACATGATAATTTTGTTGTATATTTGAAAGGAATTCGCAAGTTGTACATAGCAGATTTGCAGTTTCATATGCAATCATCTTTTTTCATTGTACAGAAATTATTACAGAAGTACTTGTTTTATTCCATAAATTAAAAATGAAATTTAATAATAAAAAAAGAAACTAGACAGCCTCTGAAGTCCCTATCAACTCATGAGATTGTATGATCCAGTGATTTTTAACAAGATCGAATCACTCCTTGATGATTCAGAATCTTGCAGTGTTTTTAAGATTGTTACTGTGAACACCAATAATCAATATTATATATATATGTGCATATACATATTTAGATATATTTAAATATATGTGTATATATTATACACACACATGCTCTAAGAGTTTGCAAAACATGTAGGAGATTAGGCAGACTATACTAATCACATGATATGTTCTGAAAGGTTTTGCTTTGATTTTTAAAAAAATAAAATACCAAATAACTTACTTTCTAGACTTCTGTGTTTTTTTATGGAAATACCAATATAGATCATATCTATCATATCATATCACTGGTCCTGTCATTTTGGAAAGAAGCAAAGGTGATCTCAAAAGAAAAAACAGACAATTTCAGGTAAATGAAATTGAAAAAGCTTTGCTTGAACAAAATCAATCTAATTCAGCAAGAGTTCATACAAGTCTTTCTAGGTTTCTCTGAAACTACCGCTTTCATAATTTCTTAGAATACAATAGAATTCCACTATATTCATATACTATAATTAGTTCAGCTATTCCTTAGTTCATGAGCACTCTTAGTTTTTTGCCAACAGAAAAATAACTGCCATAAATATTTTTATAAATAAATACTAGTGGTGCCCATGAGTCAGAGGGTATGCACGTTCAGTGATGTTTGTAGAATGGCCCTAAATTGTTTTCCAAAGTGCTGGAAAAATTCACAGTTCTATCAACAGTATCAATGTTTCTGTTTTCCTGTAGCCCCTCCAAATGAGTCATTCTCCAATAGTTGTCATTTTCCTTTTTTGTTGTTGGGTTTTTTTTGGTTAGTTTTGCCAATCTCATGAGTACAAGGTGGACTCTGATGGTTGCTTTAATTTGCATTTCTCAAATTTTAGTACTTTGGAGTATTTCTTCATATGGTTGTTGATAGTTGAAATATCTTCTTTTGAAAAGTGTCTTTATAGCTTTTGCTTATTTATCAACTGATTTCACAATTTGTCAGTTATTTATCAAATCAATTGGGAAATGGCTCCTATATTGAATAAGTTCCTTATTTATCTTGGAAATGAGATCTTTAACAGTGAAATTTGATACCAAGATTTTTTACAAAAATTTATTTCCATTCTAATTTTAGTTATATCGATTCTCTTTGTGCAAATTTACATATTATATAATTAAATTTAATTATTTAAATAAACAAATTTACATATTATATAATTAAAATTTTCCATTTTAACTTCTGCGATACACTTGATTTTGTTTTCCTAATTTTTGAAATTCAATTAGCTAATGCTTTAACTATTTTAGTAGTCCTTAAAATTTTTGCTTTCAGTTTTTTTAACCTCTGATGTTGAGAATTTCTATTTTAGAGTTTAATTAGGGTCTGCCAATTTGTTGGCTTCTCATTATTTGTTTGTTTGGTTTTTAGTTACATGTCCAACTCACTGTTCATTTTCTCTCTTTTGTTAATCAAAGTATTCAAAAATATAAAATTTCCCCTGAATCAGGAGTTCCTAAACTTGCACCTTTGAACTTTAAAAAAACCATATATTTTGATAGCTATATTTCAGGATAGCTGGCATTTTTTGTAATCTTATACAGTCTATTTTATGTATTAAAAATTATTCTGGGGAGTCTTAAATTTAAAAGTTCAAGAATCTCTTCTCTAGTTTACCTGTCAGATTAATGGAGAAATTTATGACCAAATAGGAGATAGAGAACATTATGAAATGAAAAATGGATGATTTGACTACATTAAATTGAAATTTTGTACAAACAAAGCCAATGTAACTAAGAGTAGGAGGGAAGCAGAAAACTGGGAATTTTTACTAGTGACTATAATGAAGGCCTCATTTCTAAAATATATAGAGAACTGAGTCAAATTTACAAGAATATAAGTCATTCCCCAATTGATAAAAGGTCAGACGATATGAACAGGCAGTTCTCAGAGGAAGAAATTAAAACTATCTATAGTCACATGAAAAAATGCTCTAAATCACTACTGATTAGAGAGATGCAAATCAAAACAACTCTGAGGTTCCACAGGACACCTATCAGATTGACTAATGTGACAAAACAGGAAAATGATAAATATTAGAGAAGATGTGGGAGTGTTGGAACACTAATTCATTGTTGGTGGAGCTGTGAGCTGATCCAATCATTCTAGAGAGCAGTTTGGAACCATGCCCAAAGGGCTATAAAAATGTGCATACCCTTTGACTCAGCAATACTTCTTCTAGGACTGTATCCCCAAGAGATCATAAAAATGGGAAAAGGACCCACATGTACAAAAATATTTCTAGCAGTTCTTTTTGTGGTGGCCAAGAAAGGGTATGCCCATCAATTAGGGAATGACTGAACAAGTTGTGGTATATGAATGTAATGGAATACTATTGTGCTATAAGAAATGATGAACAGGCAGACTTCAGAAAAATCTGGAAAGACTTATATGAACTGACGCTGAGTGAAGTGAGCAGAACCAGGAGAACATTATACACAGTTACAGTCACAATGTGTGAGGACTGTTTCTGATAGACTCAGCCCTTCACAGTAATGCAAGGATCTAAAATATTTCCAAAAGACTCATGATGCAAAATGTCATCCATATATACAGAAAGAACTACAGAGTTGGAACACAGAATGAAACAGACTATTTTCTCTTTTTTATGTTTTGGTCTGGTTTTTCTCATGGTTTCTCCCATTCATTTTAATTCTTCTATGCAACATGACTAATGTGAAAATGTGTTTAATAAGAATGTATGTGTAGAACCCACATAAGATTGTATGCCTTCTTGGGGAAGGAGAGAGGAGAAAATTCAAAAGTTATAGAATTAATTGTTGAAAACTGAAAACAAATTATTTTTTAAAAAAAGAATAAATCTGATCATGTTACTTACACTACTCAAAAGTACTTCCCTGGCAATCTATTGCTTTTAGGATAAAACTCATTTTAGCTCTTAGAGTCCTTTATAATTTTGATTCAGTCTAATTCTCTAAAGGTTATCTTATTTTTCTTCCCTTTAACATATATTCTGGCCATACTTGCTATTACTTGAACTCAGAAAGTCATATTCCACCTCCATACCTTTGTAGAAGTTGTCTTCCTTTCCTGCCACCTTTGTCTGGAATGTGTTTACTCCTAATGTTTACCTCTTAGGAACCTTAGCTTCTGCAGATGATCTCCTATGAGAAGGCTTTCTTGATTCACTTAGCTATTAGTGTATTTTCCTCTAACACATTCTTTTATTTACCTATCTGTGTACATGCTGAGTCAATCCAATTGGAAGTAAGCTCCTGAAGGACAGGGATGGTTTAATTCTTCTTTTTATATTTCTCCTACACTGACTGTCATAAAGTCAACCAATCAGTGAACAAGGATTCATTAACCACCTCTAATGAGCCAGACAATATGCTAGGACTGGGAATACAAAAATAAAAAGAAATAATCCCCATCTTTAAGGTGCTTATATTCTATCTGGGGAGACAACATGTACATAAATAAGTATACATAACATAAATACATAAACACAAGTTAATTGGATAGGGCAATGGGAGTATGGATGATCAGAAAAGGCCTCATGAAGAAGGTGATATTTGAGATAATTCTGGAAGGAAATTAGGGATTCTAAGAGGAGGAGACTGAGAGGTAATATATTCCAGGCATGGGGGATAGCCTGGTGAAAGGCTCAGAGATAAGAGTTGGAGAAGGGTATATAAAGAACAGCAAAAGGTAGGACAGTAGTGACCTCCTGCTACTATCTTCTCCATCCTTGTCTCACATGATGAAATGACCTAACTCCTTACCATGATTGACCTTTCTACCTTTTTAAAAGACTGTCTCATCTCTTATCCCCACTCTCCTACTTATCTTCAGTCACTGCCTGTATACCAACTCCTTCCCTACTGCCTACAAACATATCTATGTCTCTCCCATCCTCAAAAAAATTTTCATTTGGGGGAACACCTATCAATGAGAAATGGTTGAACAAGCAGCATATGATTATGATGGAATGTTATTGTGCTATAAGAAATCATGAGGGGAATGGTTTCAGAAAAATTTGAGACGAACTATATGAATTGATGCACAGTGAAGTAAGCAGAATCCAATCAATGTACAAAGTAACAGCAATATTGCAGGCCAACTGTGAAAGACTTAATTACTCTGATCAATACAATGATCCAAGACAGTTCTGAAGGATTCATGATGAAAAAATGTTATCTACCTTCAGAGAGAGAACTGATGAACTAACTGAATGCTTTTGAAGTATAAGCTTTTCATTTTATTTTTCTAGTTTTTTTTTTTGACATAGCTAATACAGAACTATGTCTTGTGTGATTTCACAGGTATAACTGATATCACAATGCTTTCCTTTGCAATGAATAGGGGAAGAATTGGAGGGAGGGAGAGAATTTGGAACTCAAAATTTAAAAAAATGTTCAAAGTAAATATTTAAAAAAAGAAAAAACCTTATTTGATCCTTCCATTTCTGCTTTGTCCTATATCTCTTCTACTCTTTGTGGCTAAATTTCTTAAGAAAACTGACCATAATAGGAATCACTACTTTCGCTCCTTTAACTCAACTCTTTTCTTATCCTCTTATAATCTGGCTTGCCATCTTTTCATTCCATCAAAACTGCTCTCCAAAGTTACCAATGATTTCTTAATTGTCAAATCCAGTGGCATTTTCTTAATTTTCATCCCCCACAATCTCTCTGTAGCCTCTGACACAGTTGATCACCCCTCTTCTCCTTGATATTCTCTTCTTTCTAGGTTTCTGGGATAGTACTCCCTCCTACTTCTCCTCCAAAGTATCTGATTGCTCCTCCTTGGTCTCCTTTGTTGGGTTCTCATTTACATCACACCCTCTACTAGTAGGTGTCCCACAGGGTTCTGTCCTGTAACCTTTTCTCCTCTACCTTTATACTACTTCATTTAGTGATCACATCAGCTCTCATAGATTTAATTACCATCTCTGTTAATGATTCTCAAATCTATTAATCCCACCCTAACCTCTTTTCTGAATTCTATTTTCCCATTCCACCTGCTTTTCAGACATCTTGAACTAGATGTCCAGTAAAAATTTTAAACTCAAAATGTCCCAAACTAAACTCATTATATTTCTCCCTAAATTTTCCCCACTTCCTAACTTTCCTACTAATATTGAAGACAACAGAATCCTCGATTCCTCACTCTCACTCATCTATATCTAAGCTGTAGCCAAGGGCTGTAGATTTCACCTTTGGAACATCTCTCAAATATGCCCCTTTCTCTTTTCTGACACTGACACCACTCTGGTATAGACCCTCATTACCTCATGCCTGGACTATGCAATAGCCTGCTGGAGGGTTGGCCTGCCTCATGTCTCTCCTCACTAAAATGATTTTCCTAAAGTGTAGGTTGGACTATTTATTGAACCCTACCCCCACCTCCTACTTAATAAACTTCAGTGACAACTTATCATCTTCAGGAACAAATACAAAAAATCCTCTGGTTAGCATGTAAAATCTTTCATAACCTAGCCTCATCCTATCTTTCCAGTATTCTTATATCTTACTCCCCCACCACATCTTCTTTGATTCCTGGCTATTCCATGAACAAAACATTCCATCTCTCAGCTCTAGGCATTTTCTCTGGTTGTCCCCCATGCCTGACTAGAATGCTCTCCCTTCTCATCTCTGCCTCCAGGCTTCTCTGGCTTCCTGTAAGTCTCAACTAACATCCCATTTTCTATAGGAAGCCTCTCCCAATTCCTCTTTATTGCAATTCCTTCCTTCTCTTAATTATTTCTTGCTTATTTGGTATACAGCAATTTCGTACATACTTGTTTGCTTGTTTTCTCGTCCATTAGACTGTGGGCTGCCCAAGGGCAGGGACTGTCTTTTGCCTCTTTATATCCCTAGAGCTTAGGACAGTGGCTGACACATAGTACATGCTTAATAAACATTTACTGACTGATTGAAATGAAAGAGGAGTAATATCTAAAATGAAGAAAGGTAGGCTGGGTCCAGTTTGTGAAGTATTTTCAATGCCAAACAGAGGAGCTTCAGTGAATCATTTACTGAGTTAGAAGAATAACATGATCAGAACTGTACTTTTGGAAAATCAATTTTATCTCACCTAGGATCAAAGAATCATAAATTTTTAGGGAGAAGTGAACTCAGAAGCCATGTAGCACAAACCCCATTCTATCCCCTCCTCCAACAACACACACACACACACACACACACACACACACACACACACACACCTTTTAGAGATGAGGAAATAGAGACTAAAAGACATTAAATGACCTGGCCAAGGTCATACAAGGCAGGATCTAAAACCAGGTCTTTGAACTTCAAATGCAGATTTCTTTCCCATTATATCACCTCATGAATGTAAGTTAATTATTTAACTACTACTTCTCATGAGTTGCTGTGGTCATCCTCTAGTAGTCAACCTCTGCTGATGAGCCTCTAATTACTAGGCTGGCTACCTATTCAGGGAAGTAAGGGAAGAGGGGAGAAGTTCTTTCACATACACAGGAGTCATTGCCAGCAGGTTTTGGCATATGATCAGCATTCAGGGAAGTACTTAAGGAAAAGCATCAGAGTGGTTCAGCTCAACATTTGTTATCCATTCCCAAAATGATCTTCTGCAACTTGAAGGAGTTCAAGCAGTCGAACTATACCTTATTAGCTTTCAGCTCATGCCTGGCTCCAGAGCTTCACCCTGATTTGGGGTGAATTCAAAAGACATCTGTGAACTCAGAAAACAGGTTCCCAGATACTTGGGGAGCCTTGGGACCCTTACAATACTTTTGCCTACAGCAAAAATGTATTTCAATGTAATTATAGAAGATAACTTTCAATATGTCACCTCTATTATAGTAGCTGTAAATTATGAACAGAATAGCCCATGTACAAGAATTTTATTTGGCATAAGCAAAGTGGGAAAGCTATTCATGGAATGATATATCTATATCTATCTGTATGCATTCATATAACTGGCAACACATGTCTAAATCAAACTCTTATCTGCAAAAAGTAATCTGTCTATCTTCTTGTAGAAAGATAGAGAGATCCAGGAAGTCTAGTATAGTGAGAACACTTCCTGCTCTGAAACATCTTTCCTCAGAGTGATGGGTCTGAAAATACTAGCTATTTATCAGAAGAAGGATTACAATATAAAGAGGCTTGAACAAAGCTCTAATTTTACTACTATGGAATCTGCATGATTTGAGGTAAGCGACTGGGCCTCTGTGGAGCTATTATCTCTTCTGTAAAATAAGGGAGAATGGATAGATCTCAACAGTCCTTCCAACTCTCAGGTTTTACAATCTATATTCTATGTTCTAAAATCCCCTGCAGCTATAAAATTCTGGGTACCGGGGTTTTTTCCACCTCCAATGTTTTATCTGTGTTCTAAGGTTCCTTCCAGCTTTTAACAATGTGTAACTTATTTTCATGTACTAACATGATGGAGGCAAAACTATACTTGAAGTAAAGAAGATGTGGGTTCAAATCCTTATTGGCTGTCTGTTCCTGGACAAATTACTTAACCACTCTCAGTTTTTTTCAACTGTAAAATGGGAACACTAATATTCTCTACCTCATAGGGCTGTGGTGAGGATCAGATGAGATAATATCTGTAAATACTTTACAAACCTTAGAGGACTGTGTAAATATTGACTATTATTATTAATTATTAATGTTTTAATTACTGCACAACATTTGGGAGATGAGCATCATGACTTTAATGCTTTTCAATATTTGTAAGACAAACCACTTTTGTCTCTCAGCTGTTAAGACAATGTTCTTGAGGCACAGTGTTAAATTCTGCTGCAAATCCTGAAAAATTATCATATTTCTTTAAATTAGACATTTCTGGGTGTCAGGATCAACAAAAGGGAAATTCTATGTTTTAAATCAGTTTTGCCTCTCTCTTAGTTGTAGCAGCTTTTGAGAACTGACTCCAGTTTCCTGGAGTTTGGATGGATAGGTCTGACATTTCACCAGCAGCCTTTATAAAAGACTAAAAATGGTATGCTGCTACAATCATTAAACCTAGCTCTGTTAGAATCAAATGACATTTCAATGAAAATTATTTCAAACTAGTATTTCAAAAGACAGGGATGTTGCTGAAATACATACATACAACCAGGCATTCCAGCTTAAATTTATTCTAGCTCAAACTCTAGTCTTAAGCCTGCTTAGCTTTGTAAATGTGGCTGTGTTTATAAGGTACTTTAATTTACTGCAGTAGTGGTGTTTGTTAATTTTATGGCAATCTAAATCTAAACAGACTTCAGATATATTTTCATTATAGTCTCACTGAAGCACATAGAAGAGAGCAGAAGGGCAAGGTTTCAGCACAGTATAAACACACACATTTATATATGTATATATATACATATATAAATGCGTGTATGTATATATACATATGTGTGTATACATGTGTATGTGGGTATGCATGTGTGTATATATATATGTATGTGTATACATATATTTTTTTTCTTTATATGCTAAAGCTTCCTATCCCTTCCACTGTATTCTCTGAAATGCCTGCTCCCCAGGCAAGAAATTTTCTTTGATCTTAAATCTTTTCCGTTCCCATTCCTTCCATCCTCTGGTTCTCACTAAGATCTGGACCACTCCTGATGACAGCCTCCCTGGCCATTCTTTCTGACCCTGCCTACGCTCTCACTTGTTTCCTTAACTCATTTGTCAAGATAGAAGAGTGGGAATAATCTTTATTTCCTATTGCTACTTACAGATTCTCCCTTACTCTTTGTCAACCACCTACTCAAACTTCTGGTATTTGATATCTACTAACTTCCAGGACATTCTCCTTTCCTCAAGAAGTGCAAAGCTTGGCTCACCATCTTTCTGTGCTCCCCAACTCCTGCCTTTTTATGAGGGGGCTTCAACATGTGTGTGTGTGTGTATATGTATGTGTGTATGTGTGGGCATATATATACATATATGTATATATATATTTCCTGAAACACCTTAATTTAACTGTTCCTCAACTATTCATATAATGTTACCTACTCCTCCATACTACTTCACACACACACACACACACACACACACACACACACACACAGATGGTCATACCCTTGATCTTAACTTTACTCACAAATATTCTACTTCCATATTCATGAACTCTGAAATGTCCTCATCTGATCACAACATATTTTTATTCTGACCCCTCTCCTCTGCCTTGTAACCACAAATTCCATTCTTTCCAAGTCTATTACCCCTCCAACTTGATCCCTTGCCAAAAAAGTTCAAGTCTACACTGTTTTTTTCTCTTGAGTCCTTTGCTCTCTTTTCTTGTCTTGCCAAGTCTTAGCTTTGGATTACGTCGGCCATCCAATACAATGACTCCTACCTAGGTAAGCCTCTGAATCAAAGTGAGAGAAATCACTCAACCATACTGACTGGGTCCTCTACAAATTTATGTTACATAATCTCAATTGGGACCTCAATGAGCAAGGAAATCCTTATATAGCTTCCTAATTAATTCATTTTTCCACTCACCACAGAGATGCTTAAAAATCTTTTTCTACCTCCACATAGCTCCCATAGCTCTCTTTCCCCACATTTTCTCATCTGAGCACCTTGCCTCATATTTTTCTGAAAAAGCATTGAGGCCATTCACTAAGTCCTTAGACTGGTGTCAAAGATCTTCATAAACTGCTTTCCCTCACCTTTCTAATCTTCTTACATCTTACTCCCCTGCTAAATAATCTGAGATCTAGTAACACTGGCCTCCTTGATGTTCCTAGAGACACCCAATTTCCTAACCCCTGGCATTCTCACTGGGTGTCACCCCAAGCTGAAGCTCTCTCTTCATCTCTGCCTCCTGAATTCCCTGGTCTCCATCAAGTCTCAGCTAACATTCCACCTTCTACAGGAAATTGTTCCTTAATCTTCTTAATTCTAGCACCTTCACTCTCTCTTGATTAGCATTTCCAATTTATCCTACATGTAGTCTGTTTGTTTCTATATGGTTTGTTTGTCATCTCCTCCATCAGAATGAGCTCCTGGAGAACAGAAATTGTCTTTTACCTTTCTTTGTATCCCCAGGACTTAGCA
This sequence comes from Bettongia penicillata ogilbyi, assembly GCA_023548195.1. Lineage (NCBI taxonomy): Eukaryota > Metazoa > Chordata > Mammalia > Diprotodontia > Potoroidae > Bettongia > Bettongia penicillata. Next base: position 348,776 of record JAJHZJ010000304.1, read on the forward strand.
CAGTGCACACAGAAGGAACTTAATGTTTATTGACAAACTGATGGAAAAGCTTGAGAAAGACAGGCACATCAATTAATACACTGCTGATGAAACTGTGAATTCATCCAACTATTCTGGAAAACAAGTGGTAATTATGAGAGAAAGGTTATTTAATTGTTCAACCTTTGACCCGTAACCTCATTCTAAGACATGCCCCTCAGTGGTCAGACAGAAAAGCCTCACAAATACCCAAAAAGTCATCTCTCACTTAACACCTTCTGTACTCCAGACAAAGCCAGAGCTGTTTTTTCCACTACCCTCAAGAGAATCTCGAATTCTGTTCCTGGGATGCTTGTCTCTGATAGAGAGCTTTCATTTCATCTTGCCTGGAACCAGGCCTCCATAACTTATTTCAACCACCATTCCCAGTCATTACTACCACTCTTTATGTGCTGTCTTCCCAATAAAATGTAAGCTCTTTGAGGGCAAATACTATTTTACTTGCTTATATTTATGCCCCCATAATTTAATACAGTGACAGAAAAATAATAAATATATTATAAATGCAATACCTGTCTTTTTATAGTAGTACTTTTTGCAATAGCAAAAAAAAAAAATATGGGAACTAGGTACTCACCAAATGGGCAATAGCTGAACAAACTGTAACATGTGAAAGTAATGGAATACTATTGTGCTATAAGAAACAACAACTATGAGAAATTCAGAGGTACAAGAAAAGGCTTACATGAAGTAACACAGAGGTCAAGGATGCAAAACTAGGAAAACATAATGGCTTCAATAGTGCCAACAGGAAAACAAAAAAAAACAAACTAAAAGATGGCTTAATTATAATAACCAAGCTCTGTCCCAGAGAACAGATAATGAAACTTACCTATCTCCTCTTAGTAAAAGAAGGTGAAAAATGTTCATGCTGTCTTGATCTCTTAGATCTTTTCTGGCTCAAAATACTATGAACCTGTAACTCTGAGCTTATGATTTGTGTGTGTGTTCGTCCTGCATTGCCAAAGAACACCATGTCATCAGAGAAATAATGACATGACTTGCACTTGACTTTGTTTTGAGCAAGGAAGGGCTATGCAGGTCACCAGGGTCACTTCTCCTCCAGAGCCATATGAATCCAGTAACTAGACATTCATCAGGATGACTGCAGATAACTCAGGATGAGACAATTGGGGTTAAGTGACTTGCCCAAGGTCACACAGCTAGTGAGTGTCAAGTGCCTGAGGTCAGATTTGAACTCAGGCCCTCCTGATTCCTGCACTGGTGCTCTATCCACTGTACCACCTAGCTGCCTGAGCTTATGACTTAAATACTCAAACAAGCAGAGAATTTTAAAGTGCAAATGTACTTTCACAGGTTGCCTAGTCCCTGTAGTTGACTTCTGGGCATTTGGGTGGTGTTTCAGCAAACAGAGTGCTAGATCTAGAGTCAGAAAGAGCTGAGTTCAAATCTAGCCTCAGACACTTGTGTGACCTGGGCAAGTCATTTAACCTCTATTTGTATTAGTTTCCTCAATTATAAATGGGAATAATAAACAGGGCTGTTGTGAAGATCAAAGGAGGTATTTGTAAAGCACTTAGCACAGTGCCTAATATATATAGTAGGAGCTATATAAAGGCTTATTCCCTTCCCATAAAGAAGGAACAAATAAACTGCAGCATAATGATGTATTCAGCTTTCAATATGGTATCCCAATGTGAAACTTCTACAGATTCCCTGATTTGACTGAAGTTCAAATCTAGACGCTGCTATTTATTAGCTGTGTGGCTTAGTGTGATTTAATCTCTTTGAATTCAGTTTCTTTATCAGTAAAATGAAGGAGTTAGACTTCTCACCTGAACTACTTCAATATCATCCTATTTGGCCTCCTTTTCTGGTAGTATCCTCCCACTCAAATCAATCTTTATACACAATCAATAAAGTGATTTTCCCTATTACTTCTAGGAAAAAAAATAAACTCAGGTTTGGCATTTAAAGCTTTTTATAACCTGACCTCATCTTATCTTTCTATATTTACTACATTTTACTCCTCCACATAATCTATGGTTTAGCCAAACTGGCTTTCTTTCTATGCCTTGAACCTCTCATTTCCATGCATTTGTACTGGCTGTCCTTCATGCAAAAAATGTATACCTCCTTCACCCCTCCCCTCTACCTCTTGGAATCTCTGGTTTCCCTCTAGTCTCAGCTCAATAGCTATCTTCTGCAAGAGGACTTTCTTACTATTCTACCTGATTATCCTGTATGTGCTTTGTGTTTTTGATACATACATATACATATGTATGTACACATGTAAATATATTATTATAGTCACTTATTGTCACATCTTGTCTCTCCCATGAGAATATCAGCTCCTTGAGGACAGGAATTATTTTAAGTTTATCTTGGCATCAAGAGCCTTAGTACAAGGGCCTGACACATGGTGGGCCATTAATGAATAATGTGATTGACTAGATGACAATTTCTATGATCTTTCCCAGCTCTAGGTACTGTGACTCAGATTACCCTGGCAACAGACTATGGCACTTCCAAGAAGGTCAATTAGTCATATTTTTAAAAGCCCTACGTATTAGTCTATAAACTCAGTAAGTTCATATAGAACCTTTTAATTACAGTCCTACCACAATGCTTGTTCATGAAGGTCATACCAAGAGAATGCAAGTCTGGGCAGGTTCTATCAAGATAGAATAACTTCAATTAAAAGCTAATCAACAGATTGTTTTCAAAGGTCAAGCCCAACTAAATGAATTAAGCCTCATCACAAAAAGGTTAGCTACCAACTATGGGAAGTAAGAAGGTTCTGGTGTCCATATTCCTAGGTGATAGGGGTTGTGACCTAGCACAGACACGTTAGAGGTCAGAAACTAAGGCCCAGGCCCAAGGAACTATGTGAGGAAGGGCCTATCAGAGAGGAGAAGATGGGAGTCACCTGGCCAGGGAACGGTGTCACAGGAGATCCAAAGTTCAGAAAACAATATAAGAAGCCCCATCTTCCTCCACAAATCTTCCTGTAACCTTACTGGGAGAGGCTACCCGTCCATTCAGGGGGAATGGACATAAAAATTAATAAAGGACTTCCCGATTACACAAGAGGTATTATTCTTTATTTAAGGTGAGCGTGTTTCTCACTTTTGGGGGCTTGTTAAATGGGCTCACTTCTAACACCAAGTGATGAATTTTCTTTAGAAACAGTAAGGAAGGCCACAACTATATCAATGGAAAGGACATCATCACTACAGAAATCATAAATATTTTTTAATAATTATTTTATTTGTTTTCAGTGTTCTATAATCACCTCCATATATCTTAGAAATAAAATATTTTGAAATAATGAATACAGGGCCTATATGTTGCCTTTTAGAAAATATTTTTCTTTAAATGGAAATTAAAACAAATATAAGTGGCTATATCACTATTTCTAATATATCACTATTTCTAAATAATCTCAGATGAACTAACATTTCCAAATGAATTTAATTCCCACACACATTAACTTGTTTTTTAATTTAAAATAATGGGAAATAGAATGTATTCATACCTTTCCAATCTTATCTCCATGACTCAGCTTGGTCCCAAAGAAAATTTGAAAATACATCTTCTTAGAGGGTAGTATGGCACAGTGGAAAGAATACTGGCTCTGAAGTCAAAGAACTTGGGTTCCTCCTTACCTCTGTGACTAGTTACCTGAGTGACTTTGGATATGTCATTTATGGTACCTCAACCTCAGTTTCTTTACCTGTAAAATGAGGAGGTTGGAGTAAATGGACTCTAAGATTCCTTTCAGCTCTGGATCTATCACCCTATGATGTATTCAGAAGAAAGGTACAGATACAAAATGTCTATCCATCATGGTTACTGTGTTAGCTTTGCTTAATTATTTCTTTTTGTTTTAAGAGAGGGTTAATTTTTTTTTGGTGGGTGGGAGTTATATTTGGAAATGACCGATGATAAAGGCATCAATAAAACAATTTTTTTTTAAAAGAAGAAGGCATTTAGGCTCAAGGGACTAAAACTGGTGATAGTAAAGAGCCACCTTAACTCTGTAAAGTCCCACCAAAACTCAGCGTACTACCCATTAGCCTCTTGTACTTCATAACATTCTCATTAAGGCAGTCAGGGAACACTTAACAAGTGAGGACAATTTAACTATTTTAAACACTAAGTTGTGCTATTGAGGAAAATGCTAAAATTAGAAACATTCATTCATATTCCATGCAACTTTTTAAAACTGTGAACAATTTGGTTTACTGAAATCATGTCATATCAGAGAGCTATGCCCTTTTAAATTATAATAATACACAATGATTTTTCTTAGATTCTTAAACTTTCCCTTACGTAAAAAAAATATTTTAAGCAAGACATGAAAAGTTTAAGCTCCCCAAAGCACATTTTCCAAAAAGTTATGAAAATAAAGAAAAATCTTTCACTGATTTTGCATTGTGGTATGAATTCTCAAAGGATGTGTCAGGAGAGTCAAGCTTAGCATGTTAGATCCAGTGAAGCACTAGGTACCACTTAGATAAGTAATAAGAAGATTGTCACCAGGAAGGTGTTCACCATATGATGTGAGCTCATCCTTCGTTGCCAAAGAAGACCATGCCATCAGAGAAATAAGGACATGACTTGCACCATATGATATTTTATAGTCAAAGCAACTTATGAAGATCATCTAAGACAAGGAAGGGTTATTATTTTTGTTGATAAAGGAAGTAACTAGACTGACCAAATGATGATTTCATGAGGTGTTTTTACAGAATACCCCAGAAAAGGAATTGTTTTTTATGTCTACAGATAAGAAAAAAATCAACACACAAGCTAAATAAATTATGCAGATAACCATTCAGTTTTTGGAGATTCCACTGGACAGGCCAAGAGTCTTTGGGGGTCAGGAGAGTGTGGTGGTTAATCTATTTTACAAAATGTATAGTCCCAGTATAACTGCTTAAAGATTTAGTGACAATAGTGGCTTTATATAAACCTTATAAGACCATCTAACTAAGGCACAGATAACTCTAATCTGCATTGATAAAAGGAGTACTCACATGAAATCAGATCTTTCATAGTACTGAAGAAGTAAAGCAAAAGAAAATAGACTGAATCACAAAATTTCAGAGTTAAAAGGGAACTCAGAAATCATTTAGTCCAACATAAACATAAATCAGAATCTCTTCTATAACATCCCTGACAAGTGCTTGCCCATCCTTAAATTGAATACTTTCAATGATATCCTCCCAATACCTCCCTTAGGTAACCAGTTCCACTTTTGGACAGCTCTAATCATCAGGAAGTTTTTCCTTACATCAAAACAGTGTGACCTCCCCTTGTCATTCATCCTAGGTCTTCCCTCTGGAACCAAGTACAACAAGCTTAATACTTCCACATGACAGCCATTAAAGTGCTAATAGACAATGATAGCATGCCCTCCCACCCCAAGTCATGTCTTCGGTAGGTTTAGCATTCCCTGTTCACTATCAGACACATCCATGAAAACCATACCACCTTCCACTGAAGTGTATTCATCTCTGAGAAAGAAATAACCAGAATTTTAATAGCTCTATAATCAAAATATGTGAGAAAGGCAAAAGAAGCTAATGCAATAAAAACTGGCTGAGAAACTTGGGAAAGGAGAATGAGATAACCAGATCTAAAACTGGACATTTTGTGGCATTTGTCCTAAGAAGCATGGGCCACAAGAGTTAAGAATGTGGGTTTTAAACCCACACTGTATGAGATTTTCTGAGAGTATTTTTCATCAGGTAGGATCATTAGTGCCAAACCAATACCTAAAATGTGTTCTGAACAAACCAACATCTTTTCAATACGTCAGGAGGAACAGTCTTCTCAACCTAATTCTTTTTAAGAAGCAGAATTCTTAAGAAAGAAGCAACTTCTTACAAGATGCACTTTCCCTCTCCCAAAATCTAAGTTATTCTGGGAGCCTACCCACTCACAGAAATGAGGCCAGAGCCTAATTACTTTGTGAGGTTAGCTTGTTACCTAAAATGTTCTTTTTGGAAGCCACTTTATAGTCTTATGGTCTGATCCACTGAAGAATCTATGTCTTGGACTAAAAGTTCCAGAAAGGTTTATTAGAGGATTCTGCCACTCACATGATCAGAGAATAACAGCTCACTACACAAAGGGAGGCTCAACCTTAGAAGCCTGTCCTTTTCAAAGTTGCTTCTTATAGGACACACCCCAAACAATATTCACACACAAATGACAATTGCAAATTACTTTGGTTTTAGTTACTAAAAAAAAAAGAGTTCAAAATCGAGGGAAATAGGACTGGAACAAGGACATAGGTGGGAGCAGTGAGAAACTAATATGCAAGATAAAACAAGTCAACCTCAAGGAGTCTTCATTTAATCAAATAACTCACTTGTATTTTTTACACTCACTTTATTTAACTTTCTCTTTGTTTTAACTCCTACACCTCACAGCCCCTGGATTTGGTTAATGCAGTCTAACAGAAGAGCAATAGCAGGTTTGCGCAGGACTATGAGAGTGGTGGCTGCTGACCTGTTCATATTTCTCCAGTTCTGTGTGATAGATTTGTCTGATCTGGGTCAATTTGGCTCTGTAATCTGAGTGTTCAATAGAGTTATCTGAAGAACCTCCAGAGGCGGCCGCGGCTGCAGCTGCTGCTGCCGATCCCCCACCTTTCTCAGGACCTGAAACCCCTTCTGCCAATAGCATATTGTCCAGTCTCATTAGCTGGGGATCTGGGGGGTCCTCCTCCTGGGCTCCTCTGATGCTGAGACCTTCAAAAAAGGAGAGAGAGAAGGGATAGGAGGAGAGGGGAGCAAGGAGGTGGAGAGAGAGAATGAACAGGATGAGTATTTTATTTATTTCAGAAAATGTTCAAACAGAAGTATCATTATACTATATTTCAAATCTGATTAATTCATTCTTGATATTTCATACAATTATAGAATCAAAGAGTAAGAAGTGACCTTTCATAGTATCTAGTCAAACTTTAATTTTTTTAGGAAACTATGGCTCAGAAAAGAAGTGATTTGTCCAAAGTCCAATGTTAACAGAAATCCAGGACTAGATCCTAGTTTTCTTGTCTCCCTACCAGCGCTTTCTGTCATGCCACATCAAATTCCCTCTCATTACCTGAAAGTTACTCCCAAGTTCATATCTATGTGATCCTAGAAATTCAAGAAGGAAGGGGGGGGTGGAGAAAGAAAGAGAGAGAGAGAAAGAGAGAAAGAAAGAGAAAAAGAAAGAGAGAAAGAGAAAAAGAGAGAAAGAAAGAAAGAAAGAAAGAAAGAAAGAAAGAAAGAAAGAAAGAAAGAAAGAAAGAAAGAAAGAAAGAAAGAAAGAAAGAAAGAAAGGAAGGAAGGAAGAAAGAGAGAAAAAGAAAGAAAGAGAGAAAAAGAAAGAGAAAGAGAGAAAAAGAAAGAGAAAGAAAAAAGGAAAGAAAGAAATTTGGGTTTCTATTTTGAGACATTTAATGTCTCACTTACCAAGATTTGGATAGAATAATATTTTTTTAATGGAAAAAGCAAAAAACAACACTTAGAGAGGTAAATATACTAGAAAAGTGACATCATTGCCACTCCTGTTCCTCTATAATTCTGTTTATGATGCATTTGCTTCATGACTCTGAGGTAGGACTGTCATCCCTATTTTGCAGATAAGGAAACTAAAGGTCAGAGAGGTAAGGGGACTCCTTGCCAACTGCACTCTTCATGCAGTTGTCAAATAATTTTCCTCACAACAAGTAGGAAACTGAAGCCTCAAAGAGGGAAAATGACTGCCTGAGGTCACATTTCTAGAAAGTGACTAGCCTGAACTCAGACTCGGGTGTTCTGCCATCAAGGCCACAGAGGAAACAAACAAAAGTGGCTGTTGTGTTTTTCTGGTTGGCCAGACTCAGAATCTAAACCTCTTTTTGAATGTTTAAGTCATATGCTTTCTTCCCAAAATGGAAAATAAAGAGAATGAGATGGACTTTTAAAAATGTAATTTGAGGGGGAGAAAAGAAACACATACATTATGAATTAATTGGCTACGCTAACTTTTTTTTTTTAATTATACAGAAGCTGTTAAGCAACTGCCAGCCAACTATAAAACAAAGACACATTTAGATATACTGTTAAAAATGTTCCACCAATATAGCACTACATTACTGCGCACAGTATTCTCAATCTAATTTCTCTTTGCGATCAAGAACTTCCTAAGTGATGCCCAGTCAGCAATCTCATCAGAGGACTTGGGAGTATGGCTGACAATTCATAGGTTTAATCAGGTCATGCAGGCTCTCTGCCAAGATGCTATCAACAGTGCAGCAAACAAAGTTTTAAAATAATTATAGTGGTGTAAAAAGCACCAGAGTCACGGCAGCTTCAAATCAGCATTTTCATTAGAGATGTAACACAACCTAAAATATCCCAGCCCAATTAACCTCTTTAAATCTGTTTAAAAACAGGTATTCATGCACTAGTTACACAGCATCCCCATGGAGATTAAGTTGGCAACGGGCATGTTTGCATTCGGATTCTGCCTTCCATGTCTACGCCCGGAGTTATTTACAGACAGTGGGACACACTCTGTGTGTTGAGTGCAGCTTACATGACAGTAACATCTATAAGCTGCCAAGCACTCAAGTGAATAGCAGCATTGCTATTGTATATGCTAACTTGGATTTCCCATCAATTGTGTGAAAACACAGTTGGTTCCTAGGTGCCCTGAGTTACACAACATAGCAAGATGCTACAGCCTATCTTTGGTTAACCTCACAGATGAAGCATGAATTTCAGAAGAAGCTGTCACCTTCATTTAAAAATATAATTCTACCTAATTTCAAGTGAATAATAAAAACGTCTCATCAACATTTAAAATTATTTCTGTCACTGATTCAGAGGTTAATAGACAGACAAGATTTGCAAATATAATAGACTAAGACCATAAATTCATTTAGGGAGCCAAAGTTACTTCTAGAATTCTTTTAAAGAAAATATAATATAGCAGTAAGATTAATTTAAGACAGAGCTAAGCAGATCACACCGATGTCTTACTTTGGCCCTAACATTCTCCAAATATCTGTTAAGATAGATTTATTATATTTGTATTTCCATATCTTCACCTTTTCTTTTTTATAATTCATTCTCCTTGGTGCTATATACTCTTGTGACCCAGAAATTCCTACTGCTTTGGTATAGTAGAAAAAACACTGATTTTAGAATCTGAAGAGTGATCTGAATCCTGTTTTTGTCATTTCCTATGTAATGTCAAGCAATTGTTGCTCTGTAAGCTTCAGTTTCTTGATCTACAAAATGAGTGGGACTATATTATCTCTAAAGTCTTGTCAAACTCTAAAATTCTATTTATTTATCTACCAATTCACCCATTTATTTCTGTATTTTAAATTATCTTCATCGGTTGTCTGAAGACTACAGCATTATTATCTTATATTTGGAACATAAATGCCACATACTTACAAATTTTCTGTAAAAAAAAACCCAAAATCCATTTTGCTACATTTGCTTTAACTTTCCCTTTTACTCTAAGTACTAGCTCCTATTTTTGCCTCCATTTCTTCTCCTTTTTATTTAAAAAAAGTTTGGGTACATTCCATTGCTTCTTTTTGTTTAGATACTCTTTATCTACTTTTAGTTTTTTCATCAGCTTCCCTTTCTATTCATCTAAAATGTCTTTTTCCATTTGGCATGTAGATCAAAGGAAAGTCATTTACAGCTTCCCAAGTCTTTGAATCATCACAGCATTGCAGGATTTAAAGTTGAAAAGGGTCTTGGAGATTACACTGTCATTTCAAAGATGGAATAACTGAATGTCTGACGTAAAAGTACCTTGTCATTATTTCTCTGATGTCATGGTCTTCTTCGGCACGAACACACACAACACACCTTGTCAGCCACCACGACCACAACAAGCAGCATTTATCATGTGCCTGCTATATGTCAGGTACTAGGCTAAGCACTGGATGTGCTGAAAAGGCAAAAATAGTCCCTACCCTCAAGGAGTTCACAGTCTAAGAGGGGAGATAACGCAGATAACTATGTTCAAACACAATATACATAGGATAAACTGAAGGCAATTTTAAAGGGAAAACATTAGTATTAAAAGGGTCAGAAAAGGCTTCTTGTAGAAGGTGGGATTTTTAGCTGAATCTTGAAGAAAGCAAGTTAAGTCAGGAGGCCAAGTTAAAGAGGAAGAGCACTGCAAGCATGGGGAACAGCTAAGAAAAATGCACTGTCAGGAGATAGGCTATCTTGCACAAGGAGGGGAGTATTATTGGATCATAAAGTCTATGGAGGGAAACAAGGTCCAAAAAGACAGAAAAGAGGGGAAAGGACCAGACTGAGAAGACTTTTAAAAACCCAAATAAAGAATTTTATATTTGTTCCTAAAACTAAAAGAGAACCACTGTAGTTCATTGAATATGGAGATACACTTCAGGAAGATTACTTTGATAGCTGGAGTTGGGAGACACTTTAGTACAGGTGTGAAGGGAAGTGGGCTGACACAACTTTGGTAGTTGTATCAGAAGAAAGAATAGGGTATATGAGATGTTCAGAAGATAGAACTGACAGGAATTGGCAATAGAATAGATATGGAGGGTAAGAGAACATAAGGCATTAAGGATGATACCTAGCTTGCAAATCTGGATGACTATGAGTATGGCAGTATCCTCAATATTAATAGGGAAGCTAGCAAAAGGGGCAGGGAGAATTTGGGGAAAAAGATGAGGCATTCAGTTTTGGACATGTTGACTTTAAGATATCTTTGGAATACTCAGTTTAAGACATCCAATAGGCACTTTAAAATGAGAGACTGAAAGTCAGAAGAGAGGTTAGAGTTGGACCAGGGGTGAGAAACCTGAGGCCTCAAGGCAACATGTGGCCCTCTAGGTCCTCAAGCGTAGCCTTTTGACTGAATTCAATCCAAATTTCACAGAGCAAATCCCCTTAAAAGATTTGTTCTGTAAAACTTAGTCACCTCACCCAAGGCCACATGAGGCCTCGAGGCAACAAGTTCCCCACCCTTGTGTTAGACAAATAGATCTGAGAACCATTTATATAGATCAGCACTTCGTAAACTCTGGGTAGCAACTCACGAAAAATTTATCAACAATAAAAGGTTTCTGAACATGCAACGATCAAAAATTAATAAAAAATAAAAAGTAATGAATCTGAGGTGTTTCTGGCAGCTCTTGTCCATGGTGTTGCATCAAGCAACTTGACTGCAGCCTTGGTTCTGAACACAAAGCACATGAACTTTGCACTGTGCATGCCCTCAGGCCATGCAATTAACACTCCCTAAACTTGCAAAGGGGTCAAGATTAGAAAAAGTTTAAGAAGCCCAGGTGTAACAGATTATTCATTGAGTTGGGAGTCAGTCCATGGGAGCTAGTGAGATCACCAAGTAAATTAGTATAGAGGGAAAAATAGGCACAGGAGAGAACCTAGGGGACACCCACAGTTAGCAGTCATAATCTGAATCAAGATAAAAGGAGACTGAAAAAAAGCAATCAGACAGGAGAGAAGGGAAAGGAGTGTCAGAAACGCCTAGAGAAAAGAACATCTAGGAAAAGAGGGTGACTTAGCAATGTCAAAGACTAGAGAGAGGTCAAAGTCAGCTAAGTAATGGCAAAAGCTTAGAATTTTGTAGAACTTTAAGATTTTCAAACTGCTGTTCCACAAATAACTTCATAAGTTAAGTAATGCAAATATTATTCCCATTTTTACAGAAAAGGAAAATAAGTCCCAGAGAGGTAAAGTGCCTTCCTCCTAAAGTCACAGAGTTAGAAATCGGATTTACAACACAGAACATCTGGCTCCAATGCTTAGTACAGTGACTGGCACATAGTAGGTGTTTAATAAATGTTTACTGAATGTCTCCAAATCCAGTAAAATTTTCATGATAGCTGTCTGTCCTAATATCAGCAGTCCCCATAAAGTAATACAAGGAGTCACATTATTTAGCATAACATGAAAGAGGATGCCATAAAAAAAACAGTTGGTGATATTTTCCATTTTAAAATATTAAATATGAAATAATGTGTCAAAATCTATAAAAATGGTTCTGAATGTTCCCACTTACAACAGGAGAGGGTGAAGATTCAATGCTTTCAGAATTCCATCAATAGTGTTGATTTCATATATGAATTTCAAAAAATATTCCATAGCCAAGTAAGTTTCAGAACTGCTAGTCTTTAATGTAACCTATTAATAAAGTTATGGTGCTTTCCCACTCAATCAATAAACATTTTTTACTGTGCTAGGTACCATTAAATATAAAGATAAAAATGAAATAATACCTGTCCTCAAGAAGCTTATGTTTTCTCAAGGGAGACAAGTACATAAAAAAGTATACAGAAAAGAAATATAAGGTAATTTGGGGAGAGATGTCACTAGGAACTAGGGGTAGAAGGAAGAAGTGTCAAGAAAAGCAATGTATAGGATAATTCAATATATAATTATAAGAGGTAAAAGTGGAAAGGAAGTCATTACAGGCATAAGGACAGCTGGTGCAAAGGCACCAAGAAAGACTATCACATAAGGAATGGAAATAAGGCCAGTTTGGCTGAACCAGAGAGCATAGGAAGGAACATAATATAAGTAAAGTTAGAAAGGTAGGATGGAGTCAGCTTTTAAAGGACTTTAAACAGCAAACAAATGTGGCAAACAAGGGAAAATCTTTAGTAGTTTTTAATACAAAAGGGACCAGATTGTAAAGGAGGGAATGAAAGTCAACTCATCAAGAAAGAATGCAAAGAGATACAAACATTCACCATCTGTGGTACTATTTTATACACCCAATGTGTACATGTAAAATATTACTGCCTTACTGTTTCAGAAGGAACAGATATAATTAAAGACAATTATAATAAGTGTATATTTACTGCTGGTAGAACAGTTACTGAGCTACTTAGGTTAGTCCTCTCACTTAAAAAATTATACATATGTATATTAGATCTCTAAGAATCTGTGGCAACTATAGGGATGACTGTGTTAATCTAATCCTATAGTCAGCCGTTTCATAAACAACAAGTTTTAAATCTAGTCAAGAAAATTTAATAAAATCCTCAACTTTCCTTTCATTAAAAAAAAAAACTATCAAAGCTTTTTGTAACATAACACGTCCTGAAGGCCCTTTATCAACAATTTACTCACATGTGATGTTTAATCGATAGTGCAGGGAAAAAAAGTCACTCAACTGTTTTTCTCTGTGACAAGTCATGATTACAGATCTCCAAGGGCCATATTATAATTCACTTGAGATCTGTTTTCCTGAATTTTTTTCAATTTGAATAATTATATTAACTTATTGCATATATATATGTATATACATGTGTGTATATATATATATATATATATGAAATTTTAACTGCGCTTACATGTCAAATTTCTCTTATTAGACCACAAACTCAGGAGCTTCATGACTAAGGCAAACCATTACCTAACTCTACAAGGTTGGTCAGATTTCCACCTCTGAAATGGTGAGGTTCCATAAGGGCAGGGACAGTGCCTTAATTAAACTTCATATCTTTTCTAGTAGCTGGCACAATACCCTGCAAACAACATACATTTATCAAGGTCTGCAGATCTAAAAACAGGTCATACATTTTCCTCTGTCTGATTTGTATAAAACATGAGTATGGTTATGATTATGTTATCTTTTAGCATATAATTTTTTTTAAATTCCAAGGAAATATCAATTCAGGAACTTTGTCCATATTTTGAGAGTGTCCTTATATCCATCCACAATCATAAGCCTTTTTTCATCAGCATGATATGGTTTTCCCCTTTTCCTTACCGTACTCACTTATGCATTTTATTACTGTTGATCTTACTAGCAGTGCAATGCCTTGTAGAAGTCAGGTGTCTATCAATAATAGCAATGAAAAGCCAATTTATGTAGCATGTATGGTTTTGAAACCACTTCCCATACATTGTTCCATGTAGTAATTACAATAACCCAGAGGTAAGTACACAAATATCATCTTCTTTTACAGATGAGGAAAGTGAGGTTTAAAGGCATTAAGTGATTTGTCTAATATTACACAGCTATTAGGGAGTATTAAGGGTACTATTTAAGTTTCTGAGCCAAGAGTGGAACCCAGGTCAGTCCTTTGACACTAAATCCAGTGTTCTTTCCCCAACACCACCATTGTACAATAATAACAACGGTTAAATGGTACTTTACGTTTACAAAGTCATTTCTTCACATTAACCTTGTAAGACAGATAGTACAAAGTATTAATTCATGTTCCTATTTTCTAGATAAGTAAACTAAGTCACAGGGTAGTGGAGTGATTGCCCATGGCCATAAAATGAATTCATGTTGCAGCCAGGGTTTAACTCAGGTCTCCTGGCTCCTAGTTCAGTATTCTTTCCAATGTCATCAACCTCTCAGTGTACCTATAAGTATGTTAATTGACTCCAAAGTAGCTTGAACTGGAATGAATATGTAAAGTGAGAGATTCGCATTAATTTCTAAAGTCTCTTCTAACTCTAAATACTATAATCAATCCTAGAAAATGAACTCTGCATTACTCAAAAGGCAAAATATTCAAATTGAAATAACAAGATCCAAAGAAACTTTGTCTTCTCTTTGCTTCCATACTATAATGCATATTATATACATATGAACATGTATATGATATACACACCAGTATTCCAATGTATTTTTATAAAGTTTGAAATCTAAGACCTCTGGCAACCAATGTATTATAAGGTTAATAAAACCTATTTTTGTTATTGATTTTAATCTACTTATAACCATAACATTCATTTCAGGATTCCTAAGATTTAGACAAATCACATAAACAGACACTAAAACATTGTTCAATAATGAACTTGGCTTTGTTGTAAAGCCCACAGTTTTTGCATATCTTTCAGCAAATCCTAATTAGCCGCCTTTCAACATGCTGTGCACCTGCCCCACAGATAATAGAAGCGAGCATCTGCACAGTCTACTGCATTCTGAGGGCAATAAATAAATTGCAGGTCAAAATTATTACAAAGCTTCCTCCGAATAAACCCATATCCTTCATAATACAAAGCTGCAGATGTGAAAAGTACCTAAAACCCACTCAAATAGTATGATTACAGGGGCTGTTTGAGTTTAATAATTTGACTGTAATTCAGGCATTTTCAACAGCTCATTAAGGGTTCATTAATATATAGGCAAGCTTTTGAATTATAAATAAGTAGATTAGGGAAGTGCAGTGGCTGAATTGTACAGTAGTGGCCTCTCTAAAAGAACAATATTGTGAGCAGAATGACTGTTTGACCCAAGAGACTTAAGGTACAAATGCAGGGCACTAATTCAGCTTCATAGTTTCCATGATCCAGTGAAAAATACATTTGATAATCACTGATTATCCATGGCTTCAGTACATGGGCATTTCGGATGTGTTCTATTTGCGGTCATGAGTTAGATGTAACCAAAGTCTAAACCTTAACTCTGAACAAAATATTTTCACAATCAAAATTTTTCTGATCAGTGAATTTCCCTGGCAACAATGTGCAAAAATCACCAGTTCATCTCTGTTCTAAAAAGGATATGTTATCAGCACTGAAGGTCACTTCCCTTCTCTGGCTCTTAACACTCTGGGTCTCATCTGTAAAATGAGAGAGAATTAGTCTACATGATCCATTTTCAACTCTAATATTCTGTTTTCAAATCTCTTCCATGACTAACATTCTCCCTACATCTCCACAGCATGTCCTCCATGCCTGGAATGGATCTCCTCTTCTCTCTCTACCTATGAGAATCCTTGTTTTCCTTCAAGACTCAGCTGAGGTGCCACATTCTTGATCCCTTCCTTCAGCTGTTAACATGGTGCATTGGATGGGTGCATGGGGATGGGTTCATAAATGCTTATTGAATCAATGAATTGAATTAGTACTCGTCCTCCTCAAAATTTCCTTATATATCTGTGTACATGTTGAAGAACATAAGTTCCTTGAAGGGAAGTACTATTGCCTTTTTTGTCTTTGTATCAACAGTGCCCATGCCTAGCCCTGACATAAATAGACAAGGCACTTAATTTTTTTTTAATTAAGTACTTTTCTAGATCTAAGAGTTCATGTTCTGCATTCTAATATTTCATGTTCTACTGCCCCTTCCAGCTCTAAAAGTCTGTGACTAGGAAAGACATTTTATGCAAGAAGAGAATTTTTACCCTCCTTTTAAATACACTGCCCCCCCCACTATTATTCATAAACACTAATCTTGGAGAATCTTTGAAACTTTTTAGTAAGGGAAGGAGGAAAGGGACACAGAAGAGAAGAAAGGTAGTGGTTTTTGTGATACTTAAGACTCATTTCCTCAGTTTTGTTTATAAACTGGAAAGCACTATACAAATGGGAATTATTATAGTTATTCCAATTATTTATTATTAATAGATAAACTAAAAATGAGAGCTATTATTATAAAGGTTTACAAATACTTTCTTCATAGTAGTACTGTGAGATATCATGTATATTATTTAATCTAATTTTTCAAACGAGGAAACTAAGGCTAAGAGATTGAGTATTTTGCCCACATTACTGAGACACTTAGTATTTAGCTGCTTTTAGAAAGAAATTTCTAATATTTTCAGATTACAGAATCATAGATTTACAGTTGGGACATAAAAAACCATCCAGTCCAATTCCCTCATTTTACAACTGAGGAAACTGAAGCCCAGGGCAGTTAAATTACTTACCCAAGGTTACAAAGATACTAAGTATAAGACGGAGGTTTTGAACCTAAATCCTATGACTTCAGAACCAAGGATTTTTCCACTATGCCATATTGTTATGTCATTTCCATAAATTTTTGGTTTTGTTACCAAAAGTGCAAGTAGGGCTCTTGACTAAGGCAACTGATTACAATAAAATATATCTTTTAGGTTTAAATTATCTTAGAAACAGAGCCAGCCATTGTCTGGGAAACATAAGCCACTAATACAAAGATCACATGAGAAAATATGGAAAAGTCCCTTCTCTTCTCCCCAAACAAAAGATAGCACATAGTTTTCATTCTGAATTTCCCATTTTTGAGGTCAAAATATAGAACAGGGCATCTGGAATTGAAACAGTATTACAAGTTATGTGGTAAAAAGAGTTGCTTTTTTAAACAAATTATGTTTTCATGTTGTGAACTGGAACATAATTTGTAACATGGTTAAAAAACAAAGCTGAAAAGGATTACAGAAAGACAAGAAGCCATTGTAAAATGAGACAAGAATGGGTAAGTGTTAGGAAAACACTGAGGATATGTGAGCAAGGGCTAGGGAAAGGAATAAAAAACACAGGTTCACTTAGCACCTCTGTGGGGAGGAAACAAAGTCTGGACTCAAGTTTCTAACGCCTCATCCTCCTCATGTACAAGAACCTGGACCTGTGAAAAAGGATTGGACAGGGGTGGAGAGAAATAAAGAGGAAAAAAGCTACAAAGTGCTTGACCTCAAGAAATGATCATGACCTATAGGGGAAAGAATACTGAATTTGCAGTCATTTAACATGGGTTTGACTCCCTAGCTTCTTTACTTATTACATGTGTAACCCTGGACAAGTCATTTAACTTCTTGACCTCTGTGTAAAATGAGGCTACTGATTAGAATAGGTGATTTCTAAGGCTCCTTTCAGCTCTACATCTATGACCCTGAAAATTGCATTACTTGGCAGATAGCATATTAAAATGGGCTCTGTAAATAAAGAATTTTAAGCATCACACAAAGCACTTGCTTGCACTTCCCAATATATACAGCTAAAAAAAATTCTACTTTTAAGCCAATGTTAGCCTCTAATCCACTGAATATGGAAGTCGCATTACAAGCTAATGTCACTTTCCGTCCTCTTTCAGGCGACTTGTGGTGTGTGCACGTTTTTCATGTCAGGTATATTAAATATAACACGGCGATGCACTGCACATTTCCACGCCAACCTAGTTGTCACTTTCGCTTGACTCATTCTCTATTGAGGAAAAATGCAGCACTGGGAATTTACAAGGCTTTTCAGTTAAATGGACATAAATCACAGGTTTCATTCAAACCGAATAATCACTGGCCATAAAGAGCTACTTGTCTCTTACCATATATTACAGTGAAGTTCTTGTGAGCAATAATGCAGCCATTCATGGCAAAGAAAAACAGAGCGAGACATTAAGAACTGACATGTAATCCTGTTAGGGGCCTGACGTGGAGAGTGTGGCTGACATTTTTATCATATATGTCCATTTCTATTTGGAAAATCAGAGGAATAAAAATGATTACTTCACTGCCCAAATCTACCTTCCTAAAACAGCCCACTGAGATTTGTTTACATGCTGGGAAACTGCTTACTAGAAATTCATAAATCTAAGATCTTGAAGCATTTCCCCTGATGGTTAAATTGAAGATATGACTAGAAAGATTCCCTGTAATGCTTTTCCACACCTCCATTTCCTTCACTTTCAACACATAAACTGCCAATCCATCGCTTTATTACATTCCACCTTCATTATAAAGCTGTTGGCAGAGTGCCTGCTTCTAACATACAGCACTGATAACTTTCCTCCAAGCATTTGCCACAGAGCCATCTCACTCAAGAAAACAGACAGCTAATGACCCTTATTAGAAGCCCACTGGAAAATTAGGGTGAATACTATCATGAAATTATTACCTTCTTGGTTTTGTGGGTACCATGATAATGGGTAAAACTTAGTTGTTATAGCCATATGCCTCCTAAATTAATCCAAGAGAATAAAATCATTAGATTATATTTCTAAAATCAACTCAATTTTCTGAACATTTGTTAAGCATTTACACTATGCAGAAGACTAGCTCTTTTAAACAGCATGGTGATGCCCAAAGACAAAATTTAAAGGTCTCTTTTTTCAACTTTTCACAACCTCAAAAAGAAGCGTATTGAATACAACTCATTCAGTTCAAACATGTATTAAGCATCTACTGCATGCAGTCCTATGAACCATGCTGGAGGAAATGGAATTTTTAGATAAGAGTATGACTGGTTTTCTCACCCTTATAGAGCTTACAAGGCAGTAAGATATGCAACATACATACACAAAGAGCAGCAATACACACTAATACATAAAGACAAGCTACATAACTTCTCTGAGTTTATTTTCTCATCTGTAAAATGGCCTCAAAGGCCTCTAAGATCCCTGTGAAATTTAAATCTTAGAGCTCATGATGACCTCACTAGAATCACTGCACAATCCAGGTAAAAAGCTAATGATAAGTTGGAAGTTGTACTCACTTCCTGGGGAGAAGGGAAAACTTTGTTTCCATTATTTCTCCTCTTTCCCTCCCTCCTGACTAAGCCAGGTGTTTACAGGGATGTCTTAAACTGCCATTGGCTGGCAATGGCAAATTTTGAAAACTTTCTAATTTCCAATAGATCTTGCCTCAAGAGACAAGCCGTGAGTTTTGTCACTGTGGGAGTGAGAAGCAGCCAGGATGAAGAGGCAGATAGACTCTGCCTAGAATTTACTATTCTGCAGTAAAAATGCAGAAAGAAGAGTTACATTTTTAAAGCACTTTTTTGTTAAACAGAGTTGCATCTCGTTGGAGCATTTGATATATATATGTCCTGTCAGCTACAAAAGAAGAGAGCAGGGCTAGGGCAAGCTATGAAGTATGCTATGTTTACATCAGACAGTGAAATAAGGTAGCTGAAGAAAATGGGCCATGTCTCTCATATGCATTAGCACAAAGGATTACCTGAGTGATATGCTTATAGGAAATCACTGAAAGTGGAGGAGGAAAAAGCAAAAAGAATATTTTCTTTTTATGTAAAGGGATAAAGAAATTCAATGAGAAGGCTTAAGTGAGAAAACCCTGGACAACAGCCTTGGCAATGACAGCAGATTATTAAATAAAAGAATTAGAACTATTGAAAGGACATTAAATGTGTGGACATATCAGAGCTGAAAGAGACATTAGATACCACCTAGTCCAGTGCACTTGTTTGACAGATGAAGAAAGAGAAAAATGACTTATTCAAAGTCAATCACAGAGCATGTGGCAGAACCAAGACCAGACCTCAGGGCTTGATGGTAGTCTATTGGTCTCTACACTGAACAATGTGTTTAAAATCTAAAGGGATTAAGGAGAGGAGAAGTAATACCTACTTTAATACCTAAGGGTCATTTTGACTAGTTCATTCAATATTTTACCATGTCTGCATACCAACAGAGTAATATGCCAATGATAATTTTAAATTTACCAGATGCCAAGACAGTGTAGTGAGAGGTAAAATGACACAGTAGAAAAGGCTTGAAATTTTGAGTCACGGGCCTTGGGTTCCAAATCCAACTCTTCTGCTTAACTTTATTTCTAACCTTGAGCAAGTCACTTTGTCCTCCTCAATAAAATGAGGATATTGCATTATATGATCTCTAAGGTGTCTTTCAGTTCCAAATACTTCATGAGCAAATGCTAGATGTACTCCATTTAAAACAAATTGGCTCTATTTCTTCATGTAACTTCCATTTGGAGTTTTTGTCTACAAGCTTACATAGCAACTTTTTCCACTCTTTCCCTTCCTTTCCCTACAGAAGGGGGTGGCCCTGATTGGTATTTCCATTTCCACTCTTTTCACTGAAGATGCTAGGAATGGGATAATCTTATACAAAGGCACCTGCTCCCTACTACACAGATGCTGTCATATGTGCAGCTCCATACAAGTTCTTCCTTCACTGATACCTCCTAGAAAAAAGAATCTGCTCTCGCACCTTTGAGCAACTCTATCCTGAACCCAGTTCAAAATACAAAAATTTGGTTCTCAAAAGTTTTCAGGTAAAAGTACTTGCCCCAGATCACAAAGGTAAATAAGTAGCAGAGTCAGTATTTGAACCTAGGTATTCTGGTTTTTAAGAATTTAGAAGTAGATTTAGAAGCTGAAGAGTCTTTAGATATCACTTAGTTCAATGCCTTTATTATACACAGAAATAAAGGGGTAGAGAGGTTAAGTGGCTTGCCCAAGGTCACGTAAGTCAGTGGCAGAACTAGGATTCAAACTAGCATTATACAAGGTCCTCTTATTCCACAACCAGTATTTTCCATACAACATAGCCCCTATGTCCCAAAGGTTTACAAGTATTGTTCTCAGCCATACAAACTGAAATCTGTTGGAATCACAGCAAGTCTCTCTCCACAATACTATGCTGTCTTTCATTAGCAGTAGTAGTAGTTTCCATAATAATACTATTCAAATATGAAATATTAACATTTTGAGAATTAATTATAATTAAACCATGCAACCTATATTTCTACTTTATATTTTGGAAATTATCCATGAAAGATTTTCACAAGGATTAAAAAAATGTTCTTAAACATAATTTTCAAAGCAATATAAAATCTGGGCCAGAGTCCACTGAAGGGAAAACCTGGCCTAAAAGTGTTCTTATTTGATCATTGATTTTTCTTCCCAAGAGAAAAAATCAGATCTAGGTATTCATGAACTTTCTAGTGATCAGTAAATACCATTCATAAACTCTGCTATATTCAAAGAAAGAAGATCCCTTCCCCCATCAGTTAATTTATCTCATGGCTATCTTCTCATTCATTTCCTACCTTTTTATTGTAACCATTTAATACAGGGGAGGTGATCACATGGTGGTCAGAAGAAGTGATACAAGGATACTCTCAAAGTCTCTCTCAACAACTTTGGATTTGATTGTAGGACATGGGAGACAATGACACAGGACCACTTAGCATGACGTGCCCACATCAGAAAAGGATCTGTGCTCTATGAGCAAAGCAGAACTGAAACAGCATAAAGGAAACATAGGATACACAAATTTAGAGTATCACCCCCAAATATTCACACGGACTATCTATGCCCAAGCTGTGGTAGAGCATTTCAAGCCTGTATTGGTCTGATCAGCCACAGTGGACACACTGAAACTTGAGTTTATCATGGTGATGTCATTTTGGTCCTCTTCAAGAACAAAGGACAACAACCATTTAATATGTTCCAAATAGTATGCAGAAATTCCAGTTTTAGAATTTCTTTTGAACCAGTTCTTCTCCCCTGTTGTTCTCCTATCTGACATGAAAGGGTATCACTTCATTTTTGTTGGAACACCAAATTTTATTGATGTACCAGTGCTGCTCATATATAGCATTCTAATAAAAACAGATTCAGGATCACCAGCATCCACAATACATGCCAATGTACAACAGAGTGTGAAGTTTTATTTTCATTATTAGGAAGAATACATGCTTAGAGTTATTGAAAAGATTTTTGTGGAACATAGCATGATTAGAGGAAATGTGAAATGAACTGGACTTTACATATGATTTTTATTTTGAAGTATCCATGATAATTCATACAAATACAACAGACAAATAATTAATTAAGATGATTTTTGTAATTCTATATAGGAGAATCACAGATTCTTAGAGCCTGAAGAGGCCTTAAAGATCACAGAATCATCGATTCAGAGTTGAAAGAACTTTAGAGATCATCTAGTCCAGGTTCTGCAATTTATATGGCTAGAAAAACTGAGGCTCTAACACAAGTTCCCTAAGTGAGTGATACCAACTCCTGGGGGAATACTGGACTGTTCCAGGATGGTGGTAGGTTCTAGGATGGCAGTAGTAGCCTCTGATGCAACGGGGGTGGGAGGTATTGAATAAAAATAAGGGGTTAGTGGAAGCACAAGGAAAAAAGAGAAGAACATTTTGAAAAACCAGTCGTATAATGTTTCATCTGCTGTGTAACAGAGGTAAAGTTGTAGTGATTACATTATTTTCCAAATAAACACACAAAATGCAAGTTATAACCAGTCAGTGGTAAAGTCCATCAACAAATCTTAACAAGCAAGTGTTGGCAAGCTAGTGTTGCACGTCGTCAGGAAGTTCAGCATGCATCACTAGGAATATGTTTGTGTGATGACTTGTTTACAATATGATATTTATTATACAGTTACATGATGCAATATTGTATCATCAAAACTTCAGCGCAGGAAAAAACTCAAAAATTTCCAATAAATTATTAAATTTAAAGTATGTCATTCTTTTAAAAAATATTTTATATTATTTTGAAAGTATGCAGTTTAAAAAAAACATTAAAAGTTTAAAGAAAGTAGATTTCCAGGAGGCACTGAGTAATTTTTTTTTTTAAAGGAGGCAGTAGGTCAAATAAATTTGGGAACATCTGCCCTAAGATAATCACAGCATTTCAAGTTGGAAAGGACTTGAAGAATCAAAGGATCTTAGATTTAGAGCTGCAAGAACACTTGAGATGTCAGGCCTTTAAGAGATTTGCTCAATAGTGCTGCTCTTTCCATTACACTAATCCCCTACACACACACACACAGACACACACACACACACCCCCATATATATACCTCCAAAACATTCTCTCCTTTCACAGATGAAGAAACTCAAGCTCTGGGAGGTTAAATAAATTATGTATCTAAGGTCCCAAAGCCAGTCAGCCAGGGGTGATATTCAAACTCAGGTCTTAACACCAAATGCAGTACTTTCTTCTGTTCCATCTCCCTCCTACCCACACCTTGCCCTCATCATGGATGGGCATGCATATCTCTCCTTCTTAGGGACTCGGTATTTTGCTGTGAAGAGTGTAGGTACTGAACTTTACATGAAGCCCAGGAAAGACATTCCTCATCCTCATAGTGACAGGATAGCTCTCTTCTACAAATAAAGAAAATGTCTGAAAAAAGCACACTACACATATGGTTAAATGGAAAGAGCAATGGATTGGTGTAGCCTTACCAAGTCACTGCTTTGATCTGAGCAATAGTATCTTCACCTATAAAGTGAGGGGGCTTGGACTAGATGATTTCTAAGGATGCTTACAATCTAAATTCATAATTCTATGACCTGAGTAAGCAAAAGAATATGATGGAGATTTAAGTGGGACTTTCTAAACAGAAAGTCTTTCAAACCAGATTTCTGATAAAGACATAAAAAGCAGTCTTTAACATTTCAAGGATCTGTAATTTCACCAGTGTAGCTACTTTCTCCATTGACATAGATCACAACTGTATGACTTAGTAGATAATCACTAAATATTATTTTGGTGTAAAAATTAGTAATAAAAAAACTTGAAGCCAATCTTGTGATAAGGCTCTTCAAACTGAGATAATAAACTAATCCTTCAAGCAACAGAAATATGGTATATCACTGGATTCCTACTGGAAACCTTTCAAATTTGTTAAAACCTACAATCTTCTGTCACAGCCTTCAAGAAACCAGTATCATTTTCACAGTACAATGAGGCAAAACAACTACAAATTTATCTGAAATATATCTTACACATATAAATATATTTATATATGGACCTGTGATCTCATTCATGTAGGCATTCCTCCCATCCGTACAGGTTTTACACTATACATTGCTATCTCATTGTCTGAAATGCTCTTTTATATTCTTTCACAGATCCACCCAATGTGTTGGAGATGTTCTGGCAGGAATTCCTAACCTTTTTTTTAGAGTCATGGATCTCTTAGCAATCTGGGGGAGTTTATTGATCCCCCTAAGAATGTTTTTTAAATGTTTAAAATTCATAGGATTACAAAGAAAACCAATTATATATTGAAATAAAGGTGTATTTTTTTAGATCCAAGTCCACAAATTCCTTGAATTAAATTCAACTGAATTAAAATCCATGGACCCCAGGTTAAGAACCCCTGCACTGAATATTTTTACATCTCATGGCAATTGGGTGAGCACTGGAATTATCCATTTGATGTTCCTTAATACAAAGCATTATCTGGCCTTTCCCCCACATACATTTTTTTCTGGAGTATATTAATTTCTTAACCCTAACTGAAAATATGCTACAGCCTACTTGCATCCACCATTATGAGTATCTTTTCATTGCTCATTGAGTCACCCACACTTTTAGAGACCATAGTGTTCCAAGATTCACAACTTCATAGCACTCCTGAGAACATTTATGTTTATTTTTTTCTAAATGGGTCTTTACATTAAAAAAGCAGCTTAGAATTGTGTGGGTCTTTGAAGTACTGCAAAATTTCCCAAATGCAATCCAGTACACTTCCATTTTCCTATTTAATTACAGGCCCAACTCATCTGTCCATCTAGAGAATCTGCCAAAGCAAACTTAATGAGTCACTAGGTCACTCATCCAACAGTATCTCATGACATAAACAACAGGAATCTTTCATCCATTTTGTTTTCAAGTATGGACTACTGAGATGGTTGCCTATGAATCATTATGATTTTCACAGATGCAGAAATAAGATCAATAAACAGGTGAAGTCCTCCAAATGTTCCATCCTTCTTTTCCATTTGACCTTATACAGGATATCCTCCAAGACAGTGGAAATATTTTTTAATGAGCATATGTCAATCTCCTTGCTTCATGTCATGCTTGTTACTAACAAAGTCAGTGACTAAACTTACATTTATCAAATAATTTTGAATAATCTTAATATATTCATGAGCATTTTCTGGAAAAGGGCAATCAAAAGGGAATATTGAAAGGTCTACATTCGCATCTTTATAAAATCTGTACAAAAAGACTTCACAAATATATTACGGGTATCCTTAATGAAAATGTGAAAAGAAAAAAGATAGACTAATTTCTGCAAACAATTCTCCATAATGAATTTCATCAATACAGTTACATAACTAACAAGAAAGGAACAGAGTATACAAGGGCCTGTTCTATATATTACTTGCTGATTGCAAAGCAAAATAAAAACAACCCCTCCAAACCACAAACTTTTCATGTATAAAGCAACAAAAAACACCCTCTTCTAGTAAGGTATCACTCTTGCACAAATTTTAAACTTTCCAAAAATAAACTGTGGGATAGGGAAGGGGACAGAGACTCCTAGGAAAGGAAACTCCTTCTACCAAGGCACATCAGTACATTCTCTGCAATTTAAAAATCTCAGAAGGATATCTATTGCACTGAGAGGTAAAGGCTTCATTTAATCAGTATGTGTAAAAAGCAGCATTGAACCCGGTTCTTCATGGCTTCAAGGCCAGTTCTCTCTCCACTATGCCTCTCAATGGACAGATAATTACTAAAATGAACAATTTCTGAATTAAAATAGTTCATAATTCTATAGGACTTTAGGTTTATGAACAACTTTTGTCCCAACAACTTCGTGAGAGCGATGCAAGAGTTTGGGGGACTTTTTTTTTTTTTTTTTGAGAAAGCTGGTGGCACAATGTATATAGAGCACTGAGTCTAGAGTCAGGAAGGCCTGAATTCAAATCCAGCCTCAGACAATTACAGTACTAGCTGTGTGACCCTGGACAAGTCATTTAACCCCTGTTTGCCTCAGTTTCTTCATCTGTAAAAAATTGTGATAATAATGGTACCTACTGCCCAGGGTTGTTGTGGGGATCACATGAGATAATAATTGTAAAGCATATAGCAGAGCGCCGGGTACAAAGAGTGGCCCGTATAAACGTTAGCTGTTATTGTTATTATTCCCATTTTGTGCCTGAGGAAACTGAAGCTCCAAGAGATTAAATGCCCTGTGAAAGATCCAACAGTAAGTTAGAACTGGCACTTGAACCCAGGCCTTCTGACTCTAAGATCACTGAACAGTCTTTCCACTATACAGGACAGTCTCCCACTAAGCAGTAACATTGATCAAAATTTATCCATTTCTAGGACACTGAAAATAAAAGCTGTCTAAATTTCAAACAAGTCTTAAGTCCAAATACAACTAATGCAGAGCAAAGATCTCCTGCAGGTCATTTTGCAAAAGAGCAAATATTTTCAAATCATTTCCTGGATTTCTGAATCACAGAAAACTTGTTCCAATATTTTTTTTTAATCAGAGCTACAATGCAAAAACACACATTAAAATGGAGAGAGGACTAAAAGATGCTTGCAATCAAGAAAGGCTTAGCTTATTAGTGCTTAACACTTTTTTTGAGAAACTTTTAAACTCACTCTATTGTCAGGTGAGGAGGGCTGGAGAGGCAGCGGGGATGAATGCACACACACCAAATGCAGTGTGTGGTATACAGAGTAAGCATATTTTTAAAACCAGCAATCAGTATATACAATCTACCAAAAGACATTACTTTTCAAAGTCTCATTAAAAATATACCTTACTTGTTTATAGGCAGCGTGGGATAGTTGAAAGAAAGCTGAACTTTGGAATCAAGACCTATGTTCAAATTCCAAATCTCACATTTACTAGCTATGTGAATGTGGATAAATCATTTAACCTTTCTGATCCTCAGTTCCTTCATTTGTAAAACATGTATAAAACAAGGATAATAATTTTGATACTACCTATGTCAATATTTTTTTAGAAAAGCATTTTGTAAACCTTAAAATGCTATGAAGATATGTTCTTATAATTATTGAAATTGGAACTGTCCTAGAAAACCTAGAACAAATGGTCATCATAAAAATAGGTAAGATAAATGCATATAACTAGTCATGTAATATAGAATTTATACTGAGATATTTGAGGAAGCACTGAAATATTTATGATCTGGGCTTCTTTAGTTATCTAAAGGGCAAGGTGTAAATGCATATTTTCCCCTGCTGCCCAGTAAGGGGGGAATAAAAGAAACCATTCATTTCAACTCACTTCTCTGAAAAAGAAATATGTATACATTAATGGAAATATATTTGTAGATTTAAGCTAACAATATACAAGATTTTAAAACTGCCAAAAGAACCCTTTCTTGAACCGGGTATTTCAGGTGGTAAACCATGGAAATGTCAACTTTGATTTGAGCTAACAAAAAGGAATTTAGAGGATGGATAAGCTCCAGGACCTTTGAATTAAATGAAAGACCAGAACACTCTACAGAATGTCTGCAATAACAGTCTCTACAGAAAATTATGAGGAACTACATAAATCTACCCTCTTCCTCTTCACACAGGCTCATTAAAGCTGTACTGACTCTCTGGGCAGCTATAATTCTGCTGACTGATACCCTGGAATCACCCTGTCAATACCCAGTGGTGTGCTGCCTCTCCAACTATCTCTGCCCCTAATATTCCTCTCTTTGATGGGATTTGCTGACCTTTAATCTGATGCTAGTTTACTCTCATCACTGAAGTGTAAGTCAGAGAGCAATAAAACGGCAACCTCACTGATTCAAAAGGGAGAGCTAAAGCGCCACTAACTGGGAATCTAACCTTTCATAATGGCTTTCTCTTAAACGGGGAAACACGAAGGGGAAGGCAGCTAAAACAAACAATATTCAATGCTGAGGACAAGATTTATTAGAAGTTCCTTTGCATGAGTATTAAAGTAGAACACCAGGGCTGTAAAGAAGAGCTGCACAAATATTTGCTAGGGAGGTCAATCTTGGTCAAACTATGCTTCCCTGACAATACAAGTCACTGACCAGAGCTACATTGTAGAAAATCAATCTGTATAAGACAAATGAAAATCCTAGAAGGATTCCAGGTGAATAACATTTCAATAATAATATTAGGGAAAAATAAAATCCTTTCTGTGATAGGGAACTAGTAACCACAATGGCCAAGAACTAAAACGTACAATATTCTATTCATAGCTAGTTCTGGGGTTCTGGAGTATCATTTGGGAAGAAAACTGTTCCAAATGATGTTTTGTTTTTCCCAATTTCATTTGAAAATAAGATTATGTAAAGGAAACTTACTCTGTACAAAAGACATGACTTACATATGTGCCCTTGCACAACACTTAGTAAATGTTGGTTGAATTGAATTCTGTGTATTATTTCAATAAGTCCTAAACGTGATAGAAAACCTCTTTGATTCAATAGAAAGAACACTTGCTCTGCAGTCAGAAGATCTCCATTTATACCTCATTTCTGACAATTACCACCTAGGTGACTTTGAGCAAGATGCTTAATCTCTGTAGGCCTCACTTTATCTGTAAAATAAGGGAGTTGAGCAAAATGATCTAATTCTAGATCGATAAGCCTAGATCTTTAAAAGACAAAGTAACAGCCTTCTAGGAACTTACAGGTTAAAACAATACAAAATCAGAGAACTTTAGAGCTGAATGGGATTTTAGCATATATAATATTAGAGTAGGAAACACAGATTGTCAGAGTCAGAAGAGACTTTATGATACAGAATTTTAGAAGCCAAAAGAACTTATTAGCATGTTAAATTTAACATACACTTTAAAATGTATGAGTCAAATTTTACATGCAATTATCTTTTGAATTTTATTTGCACACTGAAATGTTTATATTTAAGTTCGTAAAAATGTATTTAAAAAAGAATAGAAGAAACTTTAAAACACAGAATATTAGAAGTATGGACAGTTAGACCCAGAAGGGATCTTAAAAAATGTGACATTAATAGATAAAATGCCAGTCTTGGGAGTCAGGAAGACTCGAGTTCAAATACTGCTTTTGAAACTTATTAACTATGTGACCATGGGGCTAACTTTGCTAATCTTCAGTTTTCTCATTTATAAAATGAACTTAATATATTATCTATAGTACTTACCTCACAGGGCTATTTGTGTGGCCCAAATGAGATAGTGCATATAGATATCTCTGTAAAACTTTAGAGTACTATATAAATGCTAACAGTGAACTTGAGAACTAGAAGGAATCTTAGAAATCATCTATTCTAACTTCTTAATCTTAGAGATAAGGAAAGTAAAGCCCAGAGAGGGTAATGTCAATTTTAAACTATCCTAAGAAGTTCCACAATATTTCTAATTGTTAGCCACTTAATACTGCTTTTTATTTAATGTCATAAGTAACCCTTTATAAATTATTCTGAATGAATGGAAATACTATTGAACTAAGTTTAACTTTTAAAAATACCATTGCGTTGCTCCAAAAGAGTCACAAGTCTCTGTTTTCCGAAAACTTCAGCTGGTCTCATGCAATCAACAATAAATCACAACAGAAGAACGAAGTTCAAATACCAGATTTTCCAAAGTGTTAAATAGATACGTTTATTCCTGAAACAAATGTAATATTATTTCATCTTAAGTGACAGCAAATCGTGGCTTTTATAAAAAAAAAAATTGAAACCACTATACTCTACTTTGCAACTGACCCCTTGATATTTAGAGTTATTTGACCAACAAACTTAAACAATAAATCACAACTGTAGATAAACTAGTTTGATATCAACTACTGGTGCTATTCATACAAGTTCAATTTTCCCCTGATTCACCATAGAAACTCTATGTCTTCATTTTAAATTAATCTGGCAAACACACAAGTAGAAAAATCTTTAAAGATCCAAAAAAAAGAATCTTTATATAAAATGTACACTCAATGCCATATTTTAAACAAAACAGAAGTTACTATATAACAAATCTCTTCTAATCCTTTTGAGGGAAACAGAGCTTTGCAGAATTAGGTGCTAACAGCTGTATACAGAAGAATTACTCATTCAGCTAGAAAGAAAGAGGACAGCAATAAAAGCATACTTTAACTTATAATTTATGTTTACAAATATGATTTTTCAAGAATTACAGTATGTTCTGCAGATCACTTGGTCTGGATCAACTTGCTATGTTGCATCATAGAACTTGCCTGAAGGATGTTCGCAATGTGTACAGTAATTAACACGTCATTAACACATTAACTAATACACATTCAACATCATCAATGTTAATAGCATAATAATTACTTTATTGCACAGAATACCCCAGAGCACTTTTCAAAATAAAACTGAAAATGTGTATATGCAAAAATTCAGGAGGGAAGTCTGATCCCACTATAGAGTTATCAATAAACTTTTTTGTTATATATATAAAATGTTTTAATATGAGATACAATTAAATGCAGAGTCAATCCAAAGTGGTATTCATACAGAAAGATTTTAAAAAAAAACACAAAGATAAACCTTATTTTCTGAAAGAAATAATAATACATTAAAAATTTAATACCTGGCAAGTCAAATCTAGATACTCTCTGAAGAAGACAAACAACATTAATGAATAATACTGCAGAGAGAAAACAACATAGCCAGTATGATGAATGAAAAAAAGTCTTTTCCCTGATATCCTGATAACACAAAACATTAAGAACAATCATCACATCATTGATCATGAATGGGTTCAACTTTACACAACTTTCAAGAATACACACACACACACACACACACACAATTGATACAAATTTATCAATAAGAATCCATTCTCAATTTCACAGATTCTTCTTGCATGCACCTGCTTGTTTATTCTTTCATTTACTCATTTAGGAAGCCATTTCTAAAGCATCAACTGTGTATATAACACTATACTAATATACATATGGGGCAGTTGGTCATGATTATTATCAGACTTCTCTAATAAAAAGAAACATTCTGTCTATAATAATATTTCAGAAATGGATACTCTGCTCTTTCCAGAAAAGAGTATCAAAGCAAAAAGAGGTAAGCCAATCATGGATCAAGAGTAAGAAATAAAAGATAACATGAGTAGCAAGTTGATGCTGTTGTTTGTGGCTCAGTCATTTTAGTCGTATCTAATCTGTCATGACTCCAGTTGGGGTTTTCTTGGCAGAGATACTGGAGTGATTTGCCATTTCCTTCTCCAGCTCATTTTAAAGGAAACTGAGGAAAACAGGGTTAAGTGAGGCGCCCAGGATCACACAGCTAGTAAGTGTCTAAGGCCAAATTTGAACTCAGGTCTTCCTGATTCTAGGCCCAGCATTCTGTCCCCTGTGCCATCTAGACTGCCACAGTAGTACATTAGAACCCCTAAAATATTTTCCACAAAATAACCCAGAACAAGGCTTTCTAACATATATGGTATTCTTCATAGGTTTGTAGAAAGATAATAAAGGGAATCACATAATATATAAGACTTTTCACTCAGATTTGAGGATAAGACATGAATTTAGTCCTGGCTTCGCCACTAACTAGCTGGGTGACTTTGAGCAAGTTCCTTGACCTCTCTGAGCCTCAGTTTCATAAGACGTAAAATAAAGATGTTTTAGATTATCTATAAGGTCCCTTTTTATATCTGAAATTCAGTTCAATTCAATAAGTATTTATTAAACATGTTACTATGCTAGGCACTGAGGAAAAGTAGACAAAAATGGAAAACTTTCTGTGTCCTCAAAGGAAGGAAATAGCCTGGTCTAACATTCTGTGTTCTAATGCTCCTTCCAGCTCTAACATTCTGTGACTCTATGGTCCTGTTTTCACATCTGGTATAAGTGGAACTGATTGCTTTTGACTTCCAGGAAAGGGGAATATTTTACTACTTCTTTTTAAGCTATTGCCTAAGAAAGTTGAAAGAAAAAGTCAAAGTTCTGAGTGCTCTTGTTTTTAATTTTAGAATTTTCTTTTTTCAGTTCTAGAAAATACATTGGAGAAATAACTAATTACAAAATACATTTTTGGCAATCTATATCTTATTTGGTGGGTGCTCTTGATGCTTAAAAGATATAAGATAACATTCAGAAAAATTAGTATTAAGATATAAATATTATAGACACTTAAATGCCTATAACTAGAACAAGATTCATTTCCTTAAATTATAGCACTAGATAGGTAGTTGATTTGTTTAGGTAGAAAGCTACCTGCCTGTAGCAGCTGCATTGTGAATAAGTTGGAATGTCAGCAGTTTATCCTGGGGTCTTCAGTACCACATACAATTATGCCAGGGTCAACTGTGTTATACAGAATGCCTCAAGTTTTAAACTGTCATTAGAATATTGTGGCCTGATTTTAACAATACAGCAGTGCTTCTAATGATCTTTAAGGTAATTCACTATTCAGACCTCAAGCAAAAGATGCAAATGGAGCACTGAAAGCTCCTTATTAAATACCCACAGGCTACAGCGTTGAACAAGAAGTGGTCCAGGTCTTTTTAGAACATCCTAATTAGATGAACAGAGATACAGAAAAAATGCAAAACCAGGTCATGCAGCAAAAATGTGGTTTTTTTTTAAAGCATGCCCAAACAACACCCTGTCCCATCCTTATTAAAACTATCTACAATAAGAAGGTAGAATAAATCATGTCAAGTTCATTGTGGTATTTCCCCAAATTGAAGATTATGGTTAAAGTTAA
Source organism: Bettongia penicillata ogilbyi (assembly GCA_023548195.1). Classification (NCBI taxonomy): domain Eukaryota; kingdom Metazoa; phylum Chordata; class Mammalia; order Diprotodontia; family Potoroidae; genus Bettongia; species Bettongia penicillata. The sequence goes on from JAJHZJ010000304.1 coordinate 381,721, forward strand.
GTTTTAAGTTTACTGCCAGGGAGAAGCCTAACTGATGATACAATACTATGAATAATACATTAAGCAAAAGCCCAATCTGAAATTAAATTTGCCTTGGGTTATCTCCCTTTACTATATATATTCAGAATTATTATGGTTTATAAATGAAAGCTAATATCAAGGTAATACTTTTGGGGTTTTACTCTTTAATAGTAGCCTGTGAAGACTTGCTATGCTAGTGCAAAAATAGTTCTGGTGGACATACCCTTATTTTCCTTTCTTTGTAAAAATACAAATTTTTACATAAACAAGAATATGCAAATATATTTAAAGGGAAAACATTAAACTTGTCATATGAAGAAAATATGAAGAATTTGCTTCAAATATAGTGCTCAAGAAGGTTTCTTTGTTTTCTTCCTTTTTAAATCAATTCTTGATCTCACCTTAACTTTGCATGAACTGCCCAATTGTGTTCCGACACTTGAGGTACTCAATAAACATCTTTAAAAAAATAAGACATTATCAGTTTCACTTAAAGGAATTTTCCTCCCATGCACCTAATAAATGAGATGAACTGACAACACAGTAAGAAAAGAAAATGAATAAAGGGACATAACATAAATGGACAGAATGTACATATATTAAATAAATCTACATATATTAATGTGTTGATTTTTTTAATAGGAGGAGCACTGCTTGATGAGCTCAACACTTAATAGTCAAAATCTTTTCTGCATTATGGAAGCACTTTAAAAAACAATGAGTTGTGTATAATATAAACGAAAAAGAAAGGGAAGAGTTCTTTGTGTCAGACAACTTACGGCATTTCTCTATCCACTGAAAACAAGACTGGCAACGGTTTATTTAGAACTCATTTGTTTCCCACATATATTTGTATTTGCTGTTTTTTTAAATTGGTTGCTACTGAATTTCCTCTTCTACTTTTAAGCAATTAAAATGCAAATATTTTCATCAACTTCCTGATTCAGTACTGGGAAACGAACACAAATTTAATGCAAATGAAAATGGTAAACCCTCCAATCATGGTCTGTACCATTCAAGCACAATGGAATGGAAAGAACCAAGGATTGGAAGTCAGGCAATGTAGCTTTGTCACGAGCTGTTTGATCCTGAACAAGTCTCTTGTTACCTAGCAGCCTAGGTTGCCTCATCCCATAAATGGAAGGGTTGGATCTCTAGAGTCCCTCCCCATTCTAAAATTCTGTAATACTTGACTCTGGTATTAGGACTCCTGAAATTAATGACTCTAAACTATGACAAATGATTCAATGATTCTGAAGTATACTCTAATGTTCAAATGGCCTTCAAACTCATTTCATTTATTCTCCAAAGCAGACTTGAATTATTATTGCACAAAATCTCTTGAAATAAGTCGCATTAAGTTGTGCAGGGGAACGATTAAAGTAACCGACAATAAAAGCCCCATACCTTGAGAATAGGACTTCTAATTACATGGTACAGTGGAAAGATCACTGGCTTTGGGGTCACAAGACCTAGGTTTGAATTACAGCTCTGCTACTTACTATTTAGCAACATTACCTTGGACAAGGTACTTAGTTTCCTCCTCTGTAGTTTATATTTTAAAAGTCCCTTTCAAATCCAAATCCTATCAGTGTAAAGTCTTATTGAAACACCTTCAAACCCTGACTAAAAGGTCAATTTCACCTATGAATCCTCCTTTCCTAACTAAGAAATCGTAAATCCATGAAATTCTAGAGTCAGAAAGTAGTATGGAGAGAAGAGTGAACTCGGAATAGACACGTGGGATGAAATTTCAGCTCTGACACTTGGCTTCCTTTGTACTATCAATATCACAGTAATGTTGTGAGGAAAGTGCTTTGTAAATACTTACAGAGTCAGCAAGGAGAAACAATGGATATAGAGCACTGGACCTGGACTCGGGAAGACCGGAGTTCAAATTCAGTCTCAGACACTTACTACCTGTTAGACCTGGGCAAATCATTTAACCTCTGTCTGCTTCAGGTTCCTGAAATGCAAATGGAGGATAATAAAAGAACCAACCCTACATCCCAAAGATGGTTGCAAGGAGCAAATAAGAATATATGAAAAGTCCTTACATGGTGCCTAGCATATGACAGGCACTAAATAAACATTTGTTTCCTTCCTTTATAACCCTTAAAGCTACATGGAATACGAGCTACTATTACGGTGATTACAATCATTCAGTCTAACTCTCTCATTTGAGGTATTTTTTTTAAAAGTGCCTGTTTCATTAATTAATTTAGCATTGATGTGTGTCTCCACAAAATAACTATTAGCTAGTATGACTAAAACTTAAATGAATCATAAATTCCCATTCATAGTTAAAAGAATAAAACTAATGTCATAAATACACTTTATATAGTACTTTAAGATTTCCAAGCCACTTTGCTGACAACATCATGTGAAGTCTCTAGTGCTAACTCCATTTTCCAGAAGAGGAAATCTTTAGAGATATGGGGGGACCTGCCCCTCAATGACACAGTGACTATTACAGCATGGCTATAAACTCAAGTCTCTTGACTCTTAAGTCTAGCATTCAGTATTTATACCATACTCTATAGTTATGGTTTTAAAAACAAAACCAAAATCTTGGTTGCATATTTACATATTACATATTTACAAATTACATATTCTAAATTTCCATTTAAACTTGATCAATGGAAATTATGCATTACCAGTTAGTCCACTAGCATTAATTAAGTACCTATTATGTGCCATTCACTGTGCTGAGTCCTCAGGATACAAAGAAAGGTGAAACAAACAAAACTGTCTATACTCTCAGGAAGCTCAGAGTTTAATGGAGGAGACAACATGTGAATGACGATGCACCAAGTACACAAAGAGAGGATAATTCAGGGGTGGTATCTGAGGGAAGACACAAAAGGGGACTCAGAAAGGCTTCCGAAAAAAAAAGATAGACTTTAGTTTGGACTTGAAGGAAACCAGGGAGGCAGAAATGAGGAGGAAGAGAATTCCAGGCATGGAAAGGGCCTGCAATTAGGAGAGAGAATGTCTTGTTTAAGAAACCCACAAGGAAGCCCATGCCTCTGGCCCAGTCTATGCAGAAATATAGGTGCAAGAAGCGTGAAAAGGTAGGAAAGGACTTATGAAGGACTTTAAAGCTAAACAGAGGATTTTATATTTGATCCAAGAGGCAACCCTTTATTACATAGAGGGGAAATAAGGTCAGACTTGCTCTTCAGAGAGAACAATTTGCCAGCTAAGTGGAAGATCGATTGGAGCAGGAGAGACTTGAGGTTGAGAGGCTAACCACAAGCTACTGCCACAGTTCAGGTGTGAGGAGATGAGAGCCTGCATTCAGTGTGGAGGCAGTGTCGGAGCATAAAAGGAGGCATATGTGAGAGATGTTATGGAGATAGAAACACCAGAAATTGACAGCTGATTAGATATGGCAAATAAGAGTGAAGGACTGAGGATGAAACTTTGGTTGCAACTTTGGGTAACTGAGGGGATGTAGTAACTTTGACAACACTGAGAAAGTTAGAGAAAAAGGAAGACTGGTAAGAAGTGGGTAAAGATATTGAGTTCAGCTTTGGACATACTGAGCTTCAAATGTCTACAGACATCCATTTTAAGATGTCTAGCAAGCAGTGAGAGATACAAGACTAGCGGTTAAGAGAAAAATCAGGGCTGGTCAAGTACATCTGAAAGTCATCCACATATAGATAATAATTGAAACCATGAGAGTTAATAAGATCACCAAGCGATGTAGTACAGAGAAAAAAGAAGAGGGCCAGGATAGAGCCTTGGAAGACTCCTATGGTTATCAGGCATGACATGAATGAAGATTCAGAAAAGGAGACAGAAAAGGAGTAGTCAGACACATAGAGGGAGAACCAGGAGAGAGCACTGTCATGAAAACCTAGAAAGAAGAGAGGATCAAGGAGAAGGTAACCAACAGTATCAAAGGCTACAGGGAGGTCAGAAGGATGGGAACTGAGAAAAGAACATCAGAATTTTTTTGTTTACTTTTTTGCTATCTGTACCAGTAAGCTGTTCTATCTGACTTACAGTTAAAACACACTGTATGTGTAGTGTCCCAATTAGAATGTGAGCTTTCTGAGAGCAGGGACTGTCTTGCTTTTTTCTTTCTCTTTGTAACCTCATTGCTTTAATCAATAATTAATAATAAACACTTAATAAATGCTTTTTCATTCACTGAGTTTACGTTCATTTAATCCCAGCAATAACAATAGATATTTATATAGTATTGTAAAGTTTTCAAAGCACTTTACATATGTTAACTCATTTGAATCTCACAACAAGCTTGTGAGATGTATACCACAGGTGTCATTAAACCTCTTTTACAGATGGAGACATTGAAGCTCGGAGAGATTAAGGGGCTTACTTGTGGCATACAGCTAGTAAGTATCAGAAGCAAGATCGGAATCCAAGTTTTCCTGATGTAGGTTCAATATTCCACTTCCTCTCTAAGTAATTTATAAATGCATGTTGTGTATTTTAAGAGACTCTTTGGCAGAATGCTCTGCATTAACTTTTTTTAATAATATTTTATTTTTCCCCAATTACATGATGAGATAATTTTTTAACATTTGTGACTTTTTTTTTTAAGTTCTGAGTTCCAAATTCTATCCCTCCTTCTTTCCATTCTCTTCCTGACACAGAAAGTAATCTAATATAGGTTATACATTGAATAACTTTTTGATAGATAAAAGATAGGGGAAATATCCATTTCAGAAAGAACTGTATAAATGCTTGCTATATTCTATAATTCTTTCCCTATGAAACAAGGTGCCTTCAATTCAGATACTCATCCATCTCAAGCTAGAATAGCAATTTCTTCAAAGAAATAAGAATTTTATCAAATGCAAAATTGTGAGTAAGTATAGATGCACAGTATGATGGAAAGAACACTGGATTTGAAGTCAAGAAACCTAGGTCCAAGCCCTTGACCAGACACATGACCTTAGCTAAGTCATATTACCTCTACAAATCTATGACTTTATCTGGAAAACAGGGAATTAGATAACTACAGCCTGACAGCTGATAGAGCTATATACTTCTTTAAGTGGCATCTTCATCCAGTGACAGCATTAAGAAGCAACCCTAGGCCTGGGAGGCTAAACTAACAGAGCACAACCTCTGACAATTTCTATTCAGCTAGAAAAGCTATGATCCTAGGGAAAGCAAATGTCTCTTTTCCTTGACCCAGCCATTAACACAATGTGTAAGCCACTGACCTCCTTAAGGTCAAAGACCTTTGAACTAGGTGTACCTAACACAATGCCTGGTATTAATACGTACTTGATTGATGGACCAATCCCAGAAAACCATCCCACAAGACGTGAAAGAACTGAAATCTGCATTTGTGAAGGGAGTAGCCAAAGTTATGAAATCAAATTAAATCTGTGAAGACACACTCAGCACTTAAATGTCAAAATATGTCCTAAATTCTTCACATTTGGAAACACACACACAATCAAAAATCAGTAGACATCTTAAAAAACAAGGACAGGTATTAAGCTGATAGCTAGACAAATAAACTGAGATCTCTCTCTCTCTCTCTCTCTCTCTCTCTCTCTCTCTCTCTCTCTCCTCTCTCTCTCTCTCTCTTTCTCTGTATATATATATATATGTATATAGATATATAGATAGATATACATACACACATACACATACCCACATATATTGAAAAGCAACTTAATTTTGACATTTATGGAGATAAAATGGGTAAACAATTTGTGTATACATGTATACTTGTATATATTTCTCCAATGAAAAATATTTTCTCCAAAAATGATAACTATACTTAAAAGAAGTTACCTTCCTCCAAACCTATATATGTCTGTGTGGATTACATATGTTTTATGTGTAATTGAAAATGAATAACAATATATTAAGATGATCCAAAGCTTTTGGCAAATTGTAGGAGGTAAACCTGAATATTTAAAACCAAAAGAAAAAGAGATTTAGTGGGGAAAGTGTAATAATTCTTTAAAATCAGAATCCTGAAATTTCAGAATAATACTCTTTAATTTGTACTTTGATTTTCTGTCAACTTAGAAATGTACACTACATTGATGTATATATATATGATTCAAAAATCATGGATCTTTATAGAAAAATGCTTTTTTTGCTCCTTTGGAAAGTTTTTTTTTTCTTCAAGATTCTTTTTACAAATTAGAGTTTTGTTCAAATGAATGAGTCTTGAATTTTACTTTAAGATTATTTAAGATTAAGATCTACTTAAGATTAAAATCACTTAAGATTATGCTACAACTACATAACATACTCTAATTCCAAAGCCAAAATGTAAAAGCATCATACCACCATGTAACATGAGTTTTGTATCCTGAAAACATATATGAAATATAAAACCTCTATATTAGTTTTGACAGTAATTGAACAAGTTTATAATGCATATAATTTCACACTTGCAAAAGCATTTGAATGTGGATTTAAGTTATTTAATCCTCTGCAAAAGACAATGATGAAAAAGAATTTTTAATCACAGCTTTTATTTGTAATTTTGTGAAATCAATAACAGACAGACCAGAAGTGAAATGGTTAACACACTAATTATAGTAATTAAGAGTTGCCAATTTAATTATAGCTGAGAATATTAATGCTCTAACATTTGTTAGAGTGAAGAAAACAAACCTTTACTACACAGACTTTGTTCACAAACATCTAATGGAGACCTCCTCCACTTCACTCTGGGCTTCTCTGCTGACATAACAGTAGCAGGTTCAGATTGAAGAACTTGTCAGCAATCAGGAATGAGGAGGCTAATTAGCTTGCAGGTTAATGAGTGTGATGGCTCTTGACAGCATTTTGTTACAGCCTCTACTGTATTTAAACAATAAATGATTACTTATATACAGTTGACACAGTTTTTGTAATAGCCAAGTGCAGGTTTAGTTTCATTATGTTTAAGAACAATTTCTTTGTTTCAAAGATTTTTAAATATGTCAAATCTGCAAGATTACCATATCTTAGTATTATTACACCATTCTAAAGACAACATGAGCATGAAAAAAGATGAGAATTTTTTTGAGTAATTAGGGAAACAATCAAGGTCAGCTTCCTACACTGATACTTCCTTAATTGTACAATCAGGAGCAAATCACCTCACTTCTTTGTGTCTTGGTTTCCTCATTTGTAAAAGGAGAAAGATAATATTTCTGCTGTCTGGCTACCAATGGGATTTGTAAGAAAAGAATTTTGTAAATTAAAATTTGCTACTAGAGTTTATTAGAGTTAATATTATTCAATCAGTTCATTTTCATTTCATCAATATTTATTAAGTGCTTACTATATACCTGTATACACAGAGGATGACCCCATCAAGTTGAGTGGAACCTCTGTGGAAAATTTATGAGAGGATGTAGATAAGAATTCCATAGATGAAGACGGTTACAGGATAATAGAGTAAAATATTTCAAGCAGGAAAAGACTTTAAGTCATCTAGTTCAGTGGTGTCAAATTCAGCTAGAAATGGAACCCTGAGTAAAGCATATTGACTTAACAAAACTACAAATTAACATTACCTATGCTGCATTATGTTTTTATTTATTTTTTGGTAAACATTTCCCAATTATATTTTAATCTGATTCAGCTGAACTTGGGAATATTGCAGGAGGTGAATCTGACACCTCAGTTTTAGTCCCATCCTCTTATTTTATAGATGAGTAAACTGAGGTCCAAAGAGTACTGGTGACTTACTCAAGGTCATAGAGGTAGCAAACAGCAGGGTCATGATCCAAATCCAGGTCTTTTGACTCCAAATCCAGGTCCTTTGACTCCAAAATCCATTTATCTTTCCATTAAACCACACCTCTTCTCTTTAAGAAAAATAACAAATCCTTATTTGGCTGTAATGTTAAGTGTATTAAACTGCATGTACAGCAGAAAGCACACTGGTCCTGCAGTCAAAGGATGAGTGTTCAAATACTGCCTCTGACACTAACTATATGAGCTTGAGTAAATTATTTACCCTCATGGAGCCTTAGTTTCTCCGTCTATAAAATGACAGGATGGGAGTCAGTGACCTCAGGGCCTCTGAGTTCCCTTCTAGTTTTAATTCTTGATCTTATGATCCCATGACTATTTTCAAATATCACTCGCAATAAGAATCAATAAGAGTCCATGGCATCAATTCTGACTTCAAGGAACGTAAAATCTAGAAAGAGGTGTATGATATGTACATAGATAAGAATGAATGTGATATAAAGAAACATGAGAGAGTCAAAATGCTTGAAAAGTTTGAGGAAATAATCACTTTCATCTTGAAAGAATCAGAAAAAGCTTCATGGAAATGGTGGCACTTGATCTAGGCCTTGAAGGAGGTGAAGAATTTCAATAATTGCAAATTAAGAAGTATGATCCAAGAAGAGAAGGGAACTTCACTTGCATAGAGGCCAAAAAGTGTAAAATGAGATAAGGAATACTTAGTGATCCAGTTTGGCTAATAATTGTGATTAAAATTTAAGGACAGAGGAAGTTAAAATAGTAGTAGAGATCGTTCTATAATAATCTAAATGTTTTACCTTCTTAATAAATAGTATGCAACAGCTTTTCTTGAAAAATCCAAAATTGCCTTTAGCTTGATTTTTACTAGTTTTCTTTCTCCATGAAAAGGTACACACAGAGGAATCTCTATGGTTACCTTTTAGGTTACTTGGGGTTGGAAAACAGGTGGTGAATTAAGCAAATAGCTCTGTGGAGAGATGAATCCATTTCATCATCCAGTGGAGAAGCGAATAAGGGCATTTTATGACATCCTTTAATCCATATATTTAATGATAACAGAAATTCCTTAATAAAAACACTAAGAAAAGGAAATAATGGTAATACTTAGAAGGTATTTTTTTGGTTCATTTTGAAAAGTATTAGGTATTCAAACTTTTGTAGCTTGATTTTTATTCACTCAAGCAGTAAATGATGTGTTTAGAACAACTATCTAAGAATTAAAAGTGAACTTCTGTTATATGATAACAAGGGAAAGTCACTTTAATAGTCAATATTCCCTAGGAATTTGTACAAATAAGGAAGAAACACTTGCTGAGACTCATACAGCTTTCTAAATTATTTCGGCATGCATGGAAAAATTATTTGTATGTTATCTCCCTGATGCATAACAATCAAATAAAACTATAAAATAATCAAATTTCCACACAAAATATTTTTAAATGCACATTTTTTTGTGTTTAAGAACCCAAGAAACTGTATCAACTATAATTATGGTAGCTTTGTATCGATGAACTTTACCAAACCTGGGTAGATTTGGTGAGAAAAACTGTCTTGCAAAAAAGATGTTATAATTATTAAAGGCTCTAGTTTCTATGAGGGCCAAAGTTTTTAAAACAAAATCATAAAGACTTATCTAGCATTAATCCACCACTAGCTATTTTCCTCATCAGTAGTACTGTGAATAGTCAGTTCCTAGGAAAATTAAAACTGACTTTAAATATCAATGAAAAACCCACATGAATTAAATAAGTTAATCAAATATTAAAATTCTCTCTTCCTTACACTAAAACCGACACGAAAAGTTCTGTCTCTGCTACATGACTATCCTTTTCCTTGAAGTTAATATTCCATACATTATCTTGCTGTTTAGTTGTGTCAAAAACAGACATGAAGGCAACTCTATATTCCATAGGTGTGCTTTCCAAAGCAAGTGAAGATAGAACTCTTAAGTTCCAAAGTTCACGTTGTTGTATTAGATACTGATAAACATGTAAACACAAAATATTTTGATAAGCAAATTCTAGTCCAATTAACTCTCCAAGTGTTGGTGTATGCATTTCTACTCAGGGCCATTTCAACAGGGGACCCAGTATCCAGGCAAAATCACAAACCAACTCTGCCTGCTCAAATGAGAATATTCCTCAGTCTGAAAAATTATTTATAGAGATTTTTTTTACTACCCTTGTATACTGCAATGTTATTTCCTTTCCCACACACTAGCAAAGTCCATTTTCACAACTGCTATAAAGCGGCATGTTCACAGCTAGTAAAACAACTCAATAAATAGCCTCGCACAGCTATAGCTGTCTCATATCCTTTCCTCAATAAAAACAGAGGTGAACTGCTTATTTTCAGCAGCACACTATAAGAAGACAGAAGCATTATGACTGCTCATACATTCTGACTATCATTTGCCACAAGCTATATCTGTCAGCATTAAATAAAGCTGCATTATAAATGTAAACAAAACACCCACATCTACAAAATGAGCTGTCCGCCCGCCATGGCTGTAGGCATGAATTGAACCCGCTTATTGACTCAGCTTGGTCTTTTTATTTATTCTTCTACAAAGACATGCATTTACTTTACCCTACAAGCATACTAGGTTTAGGGGAGGTAACTTGTCTCCTGTTCCAACAGAGATAGGCAGGTGTTGACAAATGCACATCTTAATGGAAACAGCATTAGGTGGGCAAACATAGAACTATTATTTAGAATCTGATTTATTTTAAAAGGTTATCCTAGATCAAAACACTAAATCATAAATAGTTCGTATGATCAGTCTATTGAATTTATATTTATGAACAAGAGCAGGTAGCTTGCTTCTATGAAAACAGCAATATTTGTGAAGAAATTGATATTCAAAAGTCAGATGATCTAGAATTAATAATAAAAAGGAGTAAGAGGCACTCCTACAGTTGACCTGACTGCCATGGATAGTCACTGATTCAGCCATACTTACAAGTGCAGGTAGGAATAGAGACTCAGAGATTATTTTTTAAAGTGCCTAACTTCAAATCAGATGATCAGGGGAAAATTTTTTTGGCAAATTAAATATATATCAAAATATAACGGCTATTTTTTTTAAAAGCTGTTACACATTTATTTCAATTAGGTCTTGGCAGATATAAAAGTAGAAAGAGGTGCAAAAATGTGTGAGCTAATGAAACATGAGGTTGTGAAGTACAGTGTAAAGAGCATTTGACTTGGAGTCAAGAAAACTGAACCATAAATCTGACCTTTGTCACTTGTGTGACAATGAAAGTAATAATATTCACTCTACCTCACAGGTCTGCTACTGCGCGGAAAATACTTTGTAAGCTTTAAAGAACTATAGATATGGAAATTATGTTTTCCTTATGGATTTTATAAATTTTTGAAAACTTGATAAATGATTCTTAACCTTTTTTACAAGATTAAAGTTAAAATTCTCTTTAAGGAAAAAAGGGCATTTTATATATAATGGCAGGTGATATTTACATAGTGATTTAAATTTATTATCAAGTAATTTATATGCATTATCTCATTTGAACCTCACAACAATCTTTTCAGATAAGGACTACTTACTCTTTTTTCAAAGATGAGGAAACTAACACTCAGGTTAAGTGACATGCTCAAGGTCACTCTACTAAGCATTGAAAGCTAAAATGGGCACTTTTCTCTATTGTCGTAAAGGAGAATAATATTTCTGTTTCCTCATCTGTGAAATGAGGGAGTTAGACTTGATCTTAAAAACTGGTTTTAGCTCTAATATTCTGTGTTCTGAGGTCCTGTACAATTCTAGCATTCTATAATTCTGCATTTCTAAGTAGGCACTCCTGATAAAGGGAGACACAACATGTAAACAACAATACTCTTGTGACCTTCGGATTCCCTAGCCTGTCTATAGCTTTAACAATGATCTAGCAGACTTGATGCATGTCAGGAACTGGAGTCTATTCCCAGGCTAGTTCTGAGAAAGACCATCATCATACTAAATTATGACAAATGGAGGCGTGTTTTTAAACATATTCATTACAGACAAAGTCAATGGATATAAGTAACCAGAATAAGCATATTATATCGAAAGTGAAACATAGTAGTGCTTCATCAAACAACTCTTTTATGTCTAGGGCACCCAAGCAATTTTTCAATTATTTTTTTCCAATTAATTGATGGATTATTTTAGCATCTTGTAAAGAGTCATAGAAATAGATGAAAAATAAGCAAAGGTGTCCTCAGACCACTGAAAATTCATTTCCTTAAGACATCCAAGATGGAGCACAAACTTGGTACTCCAAAATGCCTCAATCTTTACCTGTTGATTGACCACAATACTATCAGGTTTGATATTTTACAGCTAAATTCTAATGATGAAAAATTTGGCCATAATTGGTGAGTTATTTTATAAGCAAGGAATACTACGCCGTCCAGTAAGTTAAAATATCAATACAGGGTCACAACTTTTTATTACAGAGGACATTCCCTACAAAAAGAAAAGGTGCTTCCCATTGCTTTATGGTATACTTTATTCCTTAGATAGATATTATTCTTGCTTTTCTAAGATATGCTTGTTAACAAGGAACTGTAAGACTGCTTACAGCTGCTAAACATTGAATAGGTTGCATTGTTGTTTATGATGTTTACAGAAAACAGGAAAAGCAGTACAAAGAAACACTACAGAGTAATTAATGTATTGTAGTGTAGTAATTTCCACTTTCTACCTCTATTTAAATAAAATACAGCTCAGCAAGACCAACTTAAATCAAGGGGAGCCACAGGGGAGCATAGCTAGGCAAAAGACATTAAAGCCAGAACCAAACCCCTTCTTCACCCAAGCTACTATTATTATTACTTGTGCAAAGCAAATATTCAGCCTCCAACCCTAAATCATTTCAATTCCTATTTCCAAGTATAATTTAATCTTTTTCAGCGACACTTGATGCTTACTTCATCACGGCATAATGACAGATTAAAAAGTTGTTGAATTAAATATTAAAGAGGACTTCAGGCAGTTCTGCATTTTTAAGGAATAACACAGATTGGAGATGAAATGAGCAGCCCAAATGCATATTTTATACCAAAAGGAAAGAATACATATATTTTTCCTTCAGGCCACCTACTTTGTAATAAAACACAGGGCAGGTTTTTATTTAGTGGATAAAAATGTGAAATAGTATTATAAGATTCATTTCACTATGATGTCAAAGTTAATGACATCATATAAGAATGCAATTTTTACTAAAAAATTTATTTAAATAATTTTCCACGTGTGTGCATGTGTATCAAAATTTACAACTTCATTCATTAAAACTAAACTAAATTGACTTACATGTGGACTAGAGTGTCAAATGCACAAATCACAATGCAAATATCATTTAGTATAAATTGTTCTAAAGGGGGGAAAATGTTACCAGTCATGCACGCAAATATAACTCCAACTGAAATGCAATTTGGGGCTTGCCAGACTAAAATTCAGAAGCTCCCATTAGTTCAAATTGACATGAATTAAAATACTCACATTTTAATATACTTTGATGTTTAAGTACAAAAGGATCTGTGAGTATAACACTTCATTCAAATGAGAACATCTTCCCTTATGTTGAAATATGTAGAGAATATATAATTGTAACATAAGGGTGATAACATTATCTAACATTTACATACCACTTCAAGGTTTGAAAAGCACTTTTTATTATATCATTTGATTTTAGGAGAATCCTGTGAGGTAAATGCTAATATTATTCCCATTTTACAGATGAAGAAACTGATGCTGAGAAAGGCTGCCTAATATCACAGAGCTAAAACATACTTGAAGTGGGATTCAAATTCAGGTCTTCCTAACTCTAAATCTAGTACTCTACCTATACCAAGTTGCCTCTTTTATCTAGATTTTTTTAAAAAATCTTAAAGGTTCACAAATAAAAATTATAGCGTTTCTCTGTGTATATGCAGATATATGTATGCCAAATATAAATGTGATATGTGGGAAATTTTTCTGAGCATTTTAAACAAATACAACCATAGATGACATTCATTTTTCAAAAGTATATTTTATGGGCTATGAAATGCAGTCATTCATATTGATATGTTTAAAGTAATTAGAAGTGTGTTTGGTTTTTATTTGTTCATTTTCATACATAACAGATGGATCTTATCACGGGCCAAGAAAGCAATTAACATTTGACTAAGAAAGCAAAGGACAAAACATAAGTACAAACCACATAAGGAATATCTTTAAAACTAATTATTACTGGGTATAGTGTTGCCTGTCAATAATTCCAGGCACCAGGGAAGCTGAGGCTGATGGATCTCTTGTACTCAGGACTTCCAGCCTACAGTGGACTGTGGTAATCATGGTAATCAGATGTCCACACTAAGTTCAGCATTAATGTGGGTAAAGTGGCAAACTCCTAGGGTGGAAGAGAGGGGGATCAGGATGCCTCAAGAATAGGTAAACTGTTTTCAGTGGGAAACTGAGCAAGTCCAAAACTTCTCATGCTGATCAGTAGAGGAGTCAGGCCCATTAGTAGTCCCTATACTTTGAGACTTCTTGGAGATCCAGTTTTTAAAAAAAATTAATTAGAATATCTTCTTTACATTAAAAATTATAAATAAACATATCAGCATAGATTTGATCAAAAATGACTTAATTCCTTTCGGAAATAATTTGAATGGGATTATTTGGCTACAGCATAATGAGACAATTTTGACCTGCTGCTCATGAAGCTCAGTCTTTCATGTTCAAGAGAAATATAAAATGCAAATACAAACTCTGTATTTAATGTTAATGAAATGATATTTTCAACATTTTGTGTTCCCTTTTTCTTACTGGAGAATGTACTTGCATAAATTACTGTCTTCCTACAAATACAAGCTTAAAGTCCTCTCACAATTTTTCACATAAACTTGTCCATGTACAAAAATTGTATAAAACCTTTAGCAAAATTTTTGCATATGACAAAAAGTAAGGTGGAAATAACAGTTCTATTACCTCTTATCTTGGCTATGAGCAACAGGCCAATAGGGAATGGATAGAAGGGGGATGGAACTACTAATGACAAAAAATACAATTCTTTTATTATTTCAGTATTAGGATCCTAAAATTTACAGCTGAAAGCAACTTTAGAAGTCATCTACTTCAGCTCTCTCCTTTTTACAGATGAGAATATGGAAGCTCAGAGAGAAATGACCTACCAACCTCATATACCTAAAAAGTAACAAAGTCGGTATTCAAAAGCAGATATTCAGATCTTACATCTACTACTCTTTTACCACACCACAATCAAAAGTTTTGAAGCTTTAAAGAGCTGTAGTTTGCCCAAGGTCATATAGCTAGTAAGCGGCAAAGCAGTCAGTCAACAAGCATTTATTTAAGTGCTGACAATGTTCCCGTCACTATGCAGGAACTTGAACTAAGGTCTTCTCCCTCCTTCAAAAATCTAAAATCCTATGGACAGCTAGAATCTATAGTGTCTTTGAATATTTTCCATGCTGCAGAGGCATAGAAGCATCTGGTGGTGCAGCAGTGGATCTAGAATCAGGATGTCATGAGTTGAAATATAGCCTGAGATATTTGAATAACTGTGTGATCCTGGGCAAGTCACTTAACCTCTGTTTACCTTAATTTCCTCAGCTGTAAAATGGGGTTTAAAACAACACTGACCTCATAGGGTTGTTGTGAAGATCAAATGAGAAAATATTTGTAAAAATCACTAAGTGCAGTGTCTAGCACATAGTAGGTTCTCTATAAATGCTTCTTCCCTCTCCTTCCCTTCTCCAGCAAAAAAGAGGTAATGTGACGAAGAAAAGAGCATGGGAACTGGAATAAAGCTCCTTCTGGTTCTGACAAATAGGACTGTGGGCAGGCTACTTAACCTCTGAGCCTTAGTCTTCCCATCTATAAAATCAGACTTAACAAAACTTCCAAATTAAAAGTTAGTGAAAAACAATACAAAATAGGAGCTGTGATGACACTTATTCTTGATGGATAATATAAGACATAGGACAAAGCTACAGCATGCAAATCTATATTCCAACTACACCAAACATTTTCCTCCCTGTCAATTAAGGTTTTCAAGAAAATCTCAGGGTTGACTCAGTTTTTGATGGATTTTATTAAATGGAACTTGAAAATACTAATTGGCAATGAAAAGAAATTTTTAAAAATTAATACCAAAATAGGATATGACTTAAGATTACAAGAGAAAGCTCTCTTTCCCAAACCAATTGCCTTAAGGTTTTCACTGCATTTTTCATTATGAATGAATAAAAAAGCATTTATTAAGCACTTACTATGTGCAAACATTGTGCTAAGTGCTAAGGATACAAATAGAAAGGGAGAATCATCCTTGTTCTTAAGGAGTTCACATTCTAATAGAAGGAGATAACATACATAGGAGTTTTCACCTACAAGCCAGATGGAAAGACTGTATTCTTTAGAATGTAGCAGCAATGAAGATCAGAATGCATCTTTTTTAATGTTATTTCTACTGATAAATGTGCATTTTCTGATATTTGACAATTTTTTGACAGTGCCAAGGATATTGGTGGCTATAAGTTTCTGGGGGAAAAACAGTGATTGCTCAGGAGATAAGGGCTTTAAAATGTGCAGATGCCAGATAGCATCTCCATAAGGGTTGGTTCTCTGGTTGATAGATGTGGGGGCTGGTTTGAAAGCAGAGTCAGTGGTCTGGAGTGCCCTGTTATTCTGTAAGTGTCACTATATAGCCTACTTATAGTTCTAGGATAGTTTTTACTTTCCATTTCCTTCAGCTGTCCATTTTCATCTATCAGCACCCACTTCTATTCCTTCCACATCCTCAATAAAACACTTCAGTACCATCTGCCTGAACTACTGCAAAAGCATCCTTAAAGGCTTTCCAGTCTTTGTTTTTTTTCCCTCTCCAATTAACAAACATTTATATAAGGTTTGCAGAACACTTTCTTCCCATTACGCTGTGAGTTAGGGAATGCAAGGACAATTATTCCCATTTTACAGATGAGGAAACAGATTGAGAGGCTAAGTGATTTACCCATAGTCACATGTCTAGTAAGTATCCAAGGAGGGATATGAACCTCAGGCTTAAACTGAAGTCAAGCTGATATGCTATGCCATAGTAGATATACTAATGTATGTAACATATATGATAACATAGTTGATATGCCTATCTAATTTACCATCTGTACTACTGCCAGGAAAAAAACAAAAAAATAATTTAAAAAAGCCCTTTTGTATGCATGACTCTAGCCATGTCATTCTTTTACTCAAAACCCTGAAATAGCCATTTCCCATCCCAAAAATTCTTCTTTTGCTCCCACAATATGATGACACACCTAGTTTTCTAGTCTCTTTTTATATTGTTTCACACTTCAAAATCAACTCTCTCTAACACCAAAAATGTCCTATTCTTCATTCCTCCTGGATTTTTCTAATGCTGTCTGCTATGACAAGAATGTTCTCCTACCTCCCGTCACCACTTCTTTTAAACTAAATCACAACTCAAATGCTAAGAGTAATATGCTACCACTTCTAGGAAACTGTACCTGATTTCCTTGGTCAATAATTACCTTCCCTATTGGATTTTGCTTGAAAATTCTCTTATATGCTCTTATCATGTAATACTCTGTATTAGTTATCTATGTGCTTTATCCATTTGGCTAATTCTGCTTTTGAAAGCATTCTTCTCCTCATTGGCTTTTTGAACCTCTTTTGCCAATTGAGTGAGCCTATTCTTCAAGGTGTTATTTTGTTCAGCATTTTTTTGGGTCTCCTTAACCAAGGTATTGACCCGTTTTTCATACTTTTCTTGCATCTCTGTCATTTCTCTTACCAGTTTTTCCTCCACCTGTCTAACTTGCTTTTCAAAATCCTTTTTGAGCTCTTCCAAGGCCTGAGCCCACCTGACATCCCCGTGGGGTGTCTGGGGTACCGAGGCCCCACCCTCCACATCTTTCCCTGATGGCAAGAATACATCCTCATCATCAGATCTGAATGTCGGGATCATTTGCATTTGTTGGAAAAAACTCTCTATAGTCTTATTTTTCTTCCCTTTTCTAGGCATTTTCCCAGCCAGTTACTTGACTTCTGAGATTCCTGTCCACCCCCGCCTAGATCCGCCCAGCTAGTGCTTGGGGTCTGAGATTCAAATGCGCCACCCAGCTGCTAATCAATGAGCTTTAGTTCTGATGCTGGGGTGGGGGGGGGCCGCCTCCCAGGCTCAGTTCCCTCAGGGGCTTTATGCAGAGGCCTTCAGTAATAGAGCGGGGTGGAGCAGGGCCATCTCCCAGGCTCAGCTCCCTCGGGTTGTTTATGCAGAGACTTTCAGTAATGAAGATCCTGCCTGCTCGGGGAGTCCCGGGCCGCCGCAGCTGCACCGCTGCTGCCTGCCTCCGCTGCTGCCCATGCCTCTGCCTCCGCCGCTTCCTGCCCCCGTCTCTGCCGCCTCCACTTCTTCCCGAGGGGGCCCGAGTCACAGAGACACCCCACTCCCCTCAGCCAGCCAGCCGTCTCTCTCACTGACTTGTAGCTTCTGTGGGCGGAGGGACTTTCCCGGCTGTCGGAGCTTCCGTCCCTGAAGCCTGCTCAGGTCAGCTTCTCTGGGGCCATGGCCAGGGCAGCGCTGGGGGTGGGGTCCGCTTTCCGGGGCGCGACGGACCCTGGGGATGGATCTCCAGGGCTCTCTGGCACGGAAATCTCTTCCACTCTGTTTCTGTACCCTTTTCAGTGGTCCAGAAGTTATTGGGGTCTCTTTTTACATTAATTCTATGGGCTGTGGGTCATATGTAAACGTGCGTCCTTCTACTTTGCCATCTTGGCTCCACCCCCATCTATGTGCTTTATCCAAACTATGTTATAGTTATCTGTTTTTATTAATATATTGTCAACTCCAAGAGAGCAGGAATCATATCTTATTTAAACTTTATATTATCAAAATTTTCTACCTCCTCAATCCCTGTGCGAAAGCTCAATAAATGAAAGGCGCTTAATGTTTGTTGAAGGAATGAATAACTGTGACTATGGCTCTACATGCCCAATGAAAAGTTAGTTACTTGCTCGTGATCATTGCAAAGACGACTTTTCTTTGTCACATCCTTTTTGCACTGACTGTCATGCCAATAAGCAATTGAAAATAATCTCCCCCATACTATCTGTAAAGGCAACAGCCTGAAGGAATGTGTGGATTTTGAAACAAAATAAATGTTAATTCTGTGGGAAAACATGGTAATGTGCAAAGAAGGATTATTCATGTCTAAGAAATTTTAAATAACTTTTGGCATCTTTACATACATGATCATTTGATCCTTAAAACAACTCTACACAGTAAGTGCCACAGACAGCATTATTCATTCTCATTTTATGGACAAGAAACTGAGGCTCTATGAGGTTAGTTGCTTTCCCTTGACGACACTGCTATTAAATATAGGAGGTGGGACTTGAATTCAGGCCCCTTCTCACTAGTCTTATGTTCTTTTCACTGTATATATCTTTCTTGACCCCAGTCCTGAGGGGAACATTCATATGTAAAATTACACAGAATGAATGTAAGGGTGAGAATGGACCTCAGAACATAAAGGGAAGTTGGAGAGAGAGGAGGTGCACCAGGGACCCCGGACAGGAAGCTCCTTCCATTGTTCTCCTTCCCTCCTCCGCTTTCTCCACTGCTCTGCCGAAGGGCCCTTCTAGCCCCTGCCATGTAAATGAACTTTAATGTTCTTCCTTCGCCTTCATTTGGAGGGTTCTCATTTACTACCTCTCCTGGTGACAGGGAATGTTACCGCACCAGTCCTGACTGCATAATTAATGCCAATGCAGCAGCAGCCTCTGTGTCATGTGTGGGGCTCTTTCGGTTTACTTTTGTGCGACACTTAGCCAGGAATATTAACTAGAGAAAGCAGCGTCACAACAGGGGTGGGAAATCAGCCTGTCAGAGACTCATTCCAAATGCCACTGAAAGGGGGGTGCCTTCAAGATTGTTTCATCAAGGTGATTGAGAACAAAAACTACTGAGAAAAATTCAAGCTTACATTTGAGCTCCTGCACATCCATTATTTATAGCTAAACCTGGTATGAACATACACTTCACTTGCATTTTTATGAAGAACCACATGCATGTGCCAATGTAAACTCACAGGTTATACACATGTGTGTAGTCCATAATTATACATGAATACATCTTTAAGAAAAAAATTCCCAGTTTGGGAGAAATTAAAAGGACAATATGGGAGAGTTGTTTGCTCAAAGGATTTGTTGAAGAACGGCACAGGCTTGCTCCTCTAGAAGGGTTAATGAGGTGCCCAAAATACATGATTCTTCTCATATTCAAATTTTACTGAAAATAATGAAGAATATCATGAGTGCTAAAAAGTAGAGTTTTAATAAAACATGTGGAAATGTGAAACATGCCGAAGATTTCTTTAATTATCATCATCTCCCTTCCATTTCAAACAATTTTTAAAACATTTCACTATCAGGATAACGTAAAAAAATGAATGCTAGAATGCTAGACTCTAGTCTCAGTCCTGCCTTGTCACTTATTGGACTTGTGACTTTGTCCAAGTCACAGCATTTAAAGCTGATAGAGGCCTTACATTGTAATCTCATTTTACAGATGAGGACTGTGAAGTGCAAAGAGAAATCCCTTGCCCAAGATCACAAAGATAGTAAATATGGTAGCAAAAATAGGACTCTAACCAAGGTCCTATGATTCTAAATCCAATGTTCTTTCCACTAGATCATAATGCCTGTCTGATTAAGGCACAATAACCTAAGAACTCTGATATTAGAATGACATTTCCCTCATCACAATCCTGTGAAGTAGAAAGCAATTTTTTTTTCCATTTTATAGATGAGGAAAGATAGTATCTTTACCTCTTCTCTCACCGATTATTGTAAGGAGCTTAAAAAGACACCGTGGAAAGCTTAAAATATTGTATAAATACTATACTAAAATTATCATTACTTAATAATAAAGAACTGGTTTATTTTTCTGTCTTCATGAAGAACTGGTATTTATACAAACAACACTTCAGAGTCTACAAAGTACTTTCCTCAATCTGAAACAAAATACTGCTCAGAAATATTTCAATACTTAAGCTAATTAATAGTTAAAGGATGTTTTGTTTTAAACCAAAAAATTTTGTAAAATACTTCTTTAGTCTGAGATGTGTATATTTAGTGATGGAGAAAATCTCATATTGGATGCATCTTCTCTTCTAGATAACTGTAAAAGGAACGTCCAAGCTATTTAACCAATGACAAAGAACTGTGACTCAGACTAAATTAGAATCCAGATCCCACTTTAATTTTTCAAAGAATATTTTGTTCTACCCTTAAATTACAAAACTAGATAATTTATTGTTTAATATGAAATATCAATATATTGTGATTTATTTACTCACAAAAATGGCTTTATTAACCTAAGCATAAATTAGTAAATAAATCTTAGGATCTGTTTTTAAAATGAGTAGAGAATGAAATTTAAAATCTAGCTATAACTTAGCTATTATAACTGAACATAGTTAAAGTGGAACCAATCACAATTACAGGAGAAAAAAAGCAAATCAGGGAAAGATAAAAATAAATTTCAACTAAGAAACGTGAATTTTGTTTCACATCTCAGCAACTGAAATGTTAGGTACTGAAAAAGAAGAAACCCTTACAAATGAATAGGGGAATATTAGTTTTTATGCCCCAGAAATAATGCTCCTGAGTTAGTGTTTATTTCTGGAAAAGGCATATTTGTCAGCTCTTGTGTAGTCCAGTGACTTGAACTAAATGCATGAGAAGAATTCCTCCATATAAAGGGGTCAAATGTAGACCATTGGATAACCTTACACATCTCTAAGTATTAACTGATTGAGAAGTATACCACCTGCATATCCTTACTGACAATCAGATATATGTACAATAACTGAAAATACTTCTTATACCCTCAACATACTAAACAGCTAGATAGATCAAAATGAACATGCCAGTCAGAAGGTTTATTTTATCCAGGAAGCAGTCACCAGACCATTATTACAAATTAAAGGCATTATATCCAAGTCATTTTTAATCTAAAAATGAATAACGTTCCTTGCATATTAAGTCAGTTTCCTCACAGAAGTAAATGCATATATTCTTTCAGCATCCTTTAATTCTGTCACTAGGGGTAGTAGAAGGAGATTACTTTCAACCATAAGTCAAAATTCACCTCAAATTTGGGCTTATCTTTCAAGTATATAATAAACTTAGGATATACAAAGAGGGAAAAATATATACTAAAAATAAATCCACCACAACTCACAAATGTTTCACAATAATTTGTTTCTCAAATAGTCCCACTAAAATCCTCATTGACATTCTATAGGTAATCATTCCTATGTTAACAAATACAGTATTCAGTATAGGTGGCCTGCCCTCTGAATGTAAATAAAATTCCCTTTTCTTTCTGTTGGTTAGCAAATAGCAAAATTATACTTGCTCTTCTGAAGCTCACTCTTTACTTTTAACCACTTAAAATACCATATATTAAAATATTCCTTTTGATATATTACTAAAAGGGAATTACATTTTAGGAGTAGTATAACTGAGCTATAAACTCAGAAGTCCCTTGTGATTCTAGTGTGAAACGTGCAGCTCATTGATTTTGTTCTTGATAGCACGCTCTGAAACTAGCGAACATGCTGACCTTGTGTGTAAAGGCAGAATAGTGCGTATGCAACATAAAGTGGAAAAACCTTTTTTAAATGACTGGTTAAAACAGTAAACTGCAAAACCTTAAAATACAGACACGCATTCCATAGTCTTATTTAACACTGGCAACCACAATTTAACAAGCTATTCTAACAAATTATTAGCATGGTGTGTGCTTTTCTTTAGGCATCAATTATGACACAGGGTAATGCAGGGCACAACTTAAGTGTCAAATTACAATATGCTGCACAAAACCACTTTACAACAAAGCTATCTGTTGGCTTAGCAATTACTACAGTGCACACTGCTTTTCATGAAAGAACTTGGTCAGAGCAGTTTATGAGAGGTATTGTATCTGTTTATATATTTATAAGTATAAAGAATTAGTTGACAGTTTCATAAAATCCACATTTAACCTTTAATAAAATGTGCCAAGTAATTTTCTGTTGGCTATTTTCAACAGCTCAGTGCATCAGAGATGGTTTTCATCTTTTTCTTTTTTATTTAAAAAGACCCATCAGTATTATTTGATAAAAGTAAAAATCTTAAGATATAACTAGCATATTTTCAAAAAGGGAACTAAGAAGTAAGTGTTCTCTGTCAATGCAACATTATGCAATTGGCCATGTTGTATATTAATTTTATATGAAGAAATATTATACTTTTAATATTTGAAGAAATGAACTGCTGAAATAGCAAATTCTTAAAATCAAAAATCTGTAGGAAGGGATATATGTGGATGTATCTGTAAAAATAAACAAGCACCATTTTATCAGTAAATCTTATTCCAGTTGGAATTTCCATGTGACAAATCACAGTTTCAAATAATTAACCCATTAATGCTAAAAATGAATCAAAGTTTTTATCTGTCTTAATTGCTGGATTGGCCATTAATTCCTAAAACTCTTATGTGAATAAATACTTAATGAGAAAAGGGAAAAAATACACAAAACACTTTTTAAGCTATTTTTTCTGTTCTACTGCTGTCCTTTTTCTCCAGCATTTGCCTAAAGCCTCTCAGTAAATTACACTCCCAGTAAATGACTGTAATTTACCCGTTGAATTCCCTTGTTCAGGAAAAGCACAAAAACACATTCCAGCATTTCCACAGCTCAAATTTACCATTCGGGATGTCAAGAGCAATCCATGGGCAGTAATTTGAAACTGTTTGAACCTTCAAATGAAGGAAATTAGAAATGTTTTGAGAGCTAAGATTTCCAGTAAAGAGATAAAACCTTATAAAAATCTGTAAATGTTCAGTCTCCTTCCTCCCTCCAACTCTTGCCTCCCCCCCCACCCCCAAGTAGAGACAGAAGACTAAATATATTATTTCACTCTGGATGTTGAGGTAGGCTAGAGAACACAAGATTAATAACAGAAGTCAAATAAAAATTTACCAGGTTGAGCCATTTTTAAAACGATATTAATAAAAAATACTAATGCTGCGCTTCATGCTAAAATCCTTCCCAGTACAACAGCATACTAAACTGTCACAGTTCTGCTGCCAATTGCACTTGAAATTAACCTACCTGAACATCACTCAAATTACCTCCTCCAATGCAACTTAGGTGGGCAAAATTCTCAGTGTTCAAGTCTCAAAGATGGCCAGTATTCACTACTAACATTCTTTGCATGGACAATCCTGAATATCAATTTGCCAAGTTTTAATACAGAGGAAGAAAATTCTACGAAGATTTAAACAGTAATCCAAGTCAGTGTGTTGTACTCTGTTAGGGAATTTAGCACAGTCTGAAGTATAGAACAAGCAACCATAATAATTCCCAACAAACACTTTGTTACTGTTATTTTACATTTTTTAAAACCCCACAAATACACACACACACATACACACACACACGTCCTACATTTAAGGACACTCAATAACCAAAACAGCCTATTTCACTGTCTAAAGGCAGGTTTTCATACAGCAAAATGGTTATAAATCCTCATTATCCTAAATAAAATTACAGCACTTTAAACATTTCCAGGGAGAACATTCTCTCTTCTAAACAACTACCTTAGCGAGTAATAGGAAGCAATATGGTTGCACTTGAGTCACAGTTGGGAGCCTTTTTAAACTGTCGCCCTGCTAGCAAACTGATTCTACATATTAAAATGAATGCATTGCTTATTTCAAGGGAGGGGGGAATCATTTATAAAATCAAGACCATTATTAAAGCACTATGACTTATTTCCATTTAAAGGTGGCCCAAAACAGGGAGGAACCTATGATTGAACGTAAATACCTTGGCTTCTTCATCCTAATATGTCCAAGTGAAAAAGGATTATTGAAAGGCTTGAAGTTCTTTGCATTTCTAATTAGAAAAGTAATCTTAAGGATTTTTTCTTGAAAATTTAGGAGAAAAATCACAATCCAAATAAATACTCATGGACTCATAAAAACTATCAAAACTGGGAGAAAACTTCCCATTGTATAGTTAATGTAATATCCTTCCTTAAAATGAACTCTGAAGTATTTACAATAGTCTCCAAGCAAATTACATAAAGACCTAAAAATATATTACCTTTAGACTGTATCTGGCAGGATCCTTTTTTCCAGTGGTTGATTAAATAAAACCCTAGCTCTTGCTATGTCACCTATTCATCTGGATAGATTGCAGCATATTCCTTCTTTGAGTAAGTTTAATCAGGGACCTAAATTAGATGTGTAAGCCCAGCCTCCTAAGCCACACTGATTTTCAGAAATAAATTATTTTAACTTTATAATTTGATAGGAACATCAAACCATGCTTATCATATCCTTAATATAATATCCCAGGTCTAGGGTTGGAGCTACTCTCATTAATACAACTTCCACACTTGTTTCTTCTATCTAGGAAAGCGTGGTTCCCATATCTACTTGATTTTTAAAACTTTTCATAGAAATAGAGGAAAATGTTTACTACACCCAAGATAAAGACAATGAGCACCTTTATGGTAATTTGACAATAATTTAATTCTCTATGAAAAGTTTTCTTTCAAAATAGCTCACATGTTTTAAATGGACCATTTAAAAACACATTAATATCTTAGAGTCATAGATATCTATATACTGCAGGGTTACCAAAATTCAAATTGGGAGTAGTAGGGACGGCTATAATGAAACATATCTGTAAAAAAAATAATCAGCTTCTATGATAAGATACTAACCAAGAAGAGGGTCAAACAGTGGCTGATTGGCAACCTCAGCTGGCCCAAACATTAGGTTCTCTTAAACTGCAAGCATGTATCCAGTTCAGTAGGTATGTCTTTGTACCCTATACTAATAGCATAAATGGAAAAGGAAACTAATAATAAAGTAATTAACTCCTCAACCAAGAAACTATCTGTTGAGCTGCTATTTTTTTTGACTGAAAATTTCTCAGTTAATTTCAAGTCAATTGCATTATCTTTTTCCATAATTGCAAACCTGGATGAATTATTTCTAAAAGTTGCATCATGGTTAATGCCAATAGAACCTATGAAGGCATAAAAGCTCCAGCTTCTAATGTCACTGTTATCAAGCCAAAAACAATTATATCCATTTGAGTTATGGCAACCAATAAACTTAGATAATCACCATATGCAACACAACATTTTGGCACTTGAACTTAAAACTCTTGTAGACAACTATAGATTGCAGCTAATGCTGAGTGCTCTTGTCCTACCCAAGGCTGCCAATAGAAATGCCAAACCCGCTGAATACTGCTCATCCTAGTAATGTTGTCAGTAAATGGCACATTCACACAGCCCCCAATCCTCTCTTCCCAGGCATGGTCTTCTCCAGCTGCAGCTTAATTTCCTGTGACTTGCCTAATTACTGTAATTAAGGATTAATTGCCATTAATTATTCACACATAAGCTCATCGCAAATCATGGGGTAAATGTCTTATGAAAGCTGCCATACAAGCCATGTATAAACACACTGGGATGCTTCAGGCGGGCGAATCTATCACTCAGCCCTCAAGCAAATCTCTGTGCTTCTTACAAAAACAGCCATAACTCTCTGAAACTCGACAGTCTTTTCAGGTAAGCATTAGGTTACAAAGCATGTTTTCCTGTGGAAGCCACAACAGTTTTATTAGTACTATAAATGCTGTTTTATCTTTCCAACTGCTATTTTTATGTTTCCATTTTTATTCTACAGTGCTCAGTTTAGGACAACCACTTGCTCTGAGGAGGAATGTTTGCAGTTGTGACTCTCCGCTGCCCCCCCCCCTCACAGTTTGAGGTGGTTCCATGTGGTTTACAACATATGACCATGGAAGCAGGATCAGCATGCTACACTGCTCCCCACCCACCAAATCAACTCTGTGATAAGCTTCATGGTTAAGATGGAAACCATTTGATTTTTTTCAAAATTCACACCAGCTTCTCCTGATATAAAAAATCTACAGTATAAATATTTCCACAAACCAACAGGGTACTTCGCCTATCCAGAAATGTGCACATTACCAAATGACAAAAATAACTGGAAATTATAATGAACCCAAATTAACGGCATATAGAATGAATTGCTATTTAGACCAGGAAGATCTCCCCTTTCTTCTGGAATTGTTTGGCATTTTTACAAATTTTCATTGCTACACACTATACGTACCATATGGAACTATATTTGTCAAACTACTTTAAAAAAATGATCATTTCTTCCAGGAACTTCCAATGGATGCTAAGCTGCCCAACAGTTAAGGTTCCCTTTATTAGAAAAATATTTCTGATAGCTAATCTTGTCACTTCAAAAGTATACCCTGAGTGGTATAAAACTGTGAAAATGCAACTTAATAGAATAAAATATCAGATGCTGTGCTCAAGAAGGTACTGTATCAATACTATGCATTATCGCTGAAAGACTGCCCTAGGAAATTTAAGTATAAGTAGGCAGAATGTTGTTCTAATTGTTATGTTAGTACCTTCTGCAGCAAATTAATGCATGAAACATTTTCATTTTGGTACATAAGTTTGTGTGTGTCTGAGTTAAACATTTATGTTAATGAACCTTCTGGCACATCTTTAATGTTTCAAATACTCTTGTACAACAGCTTCTTCCTAAATACATCATTTAACAGTTCTGTTCCCATTTTCAGCAGCACCTGAAATGGGGGCATGAAAGAATTGAAGCCATCTTGTAGTTTTAAATCTATAGCATAAATAACTACAGGATATGGCTGTATTCAGGCAAAACTATAGCCATGTTCAGGCACAACACCAGTTAAGTTTGCATAACCACCAATAATGCAAATTGTAAAAAGCAAAACAAAAACAAAAACTCCGTACAATCTACTATGTGCTAATATCTAATATTTATTCAGCGTATGTTCAAATCATAACCTCAACCAAATCTTAGATATTTCTGAAATGAATTCCCACACCGCCCCCCCATACACTCTTTTCAGTGCCCTTTTTCTCCACTGGGCCAATATCCAACCACCCACTTGAGGAATGAAGCTAATGTTATGGATCAGGCAGCAGAGGCTACAATAAACTGAGTATGTCAGCACTTTCACCAATAGAGAAGCTGCCTAGGCCTTCTATTCTTAACTGCCATGACGTGTGCATACAGTGAGAGCTGTATGGAATCTTGTAACACCCACCCCCCCACCTTGCCAAATCCCTCCCCACACAACAGAAGCCCAAGTCTTTTTCTGCTAACACTAGCAGAACTGGACATTAGTAGTTAGATCTTTCTGTCTCTCTCCCACCTAAGCCCAGGACCAAAGGGGCTTAAGGAATATTTGATACTTAAAATCCATTCATCAAAACATGCACAATTGGGTAATGTGAATCCAAGCAAAACCTGCATAAAGTTGCCTTGACCAACCAATTTTCCCCAAAAAAAGAATTAATTAAAACCAAGCCCCACACCTAACCTAACAAAATTGAGGCAAAGCTCACTGAAAATTGCTGCTGAGCTACTGACCGTAAGTGAACATCATTTTGCAGTAGTATTGTTAATGCATTATGACTAAATCCCACCTCATGTCACACAAAAATTAGGCATAGCCTGCATAAAGGTCAGCCCTGTTTAACATTATTTCACAATAACATCACTACCACATTACAATGAAGGTCCACCGTAAGGCTCGGAAATTCCTCCGTAATGCCATTTAAGCTAGTTGCTCATTTGTAACACTGTTGCTACAGAACCAACATTGTTCCTCATAATGTTTTATACATTCATGAAGTCAGGGCTGGAAGAGTCGTCAGAGATCAATCACTTTGTCTAACCTTCTCACTGCATAAATTAAGGGACTGAGGCCCAAAGTGGGCAAGTGAATTGTTCAAGGTCACACAAGTGCTAAGTAAGTAGTAAAGGAAAATGTTAAAGCCAGGTCTTCTAACTCCAAATATGGTTTCTTTCCACAATAGCACCTTCCTTCATCTTTTACCTCATTATATTAGAGGAAGATTGTAGAAAAACAAAGACAAATATAAGGACTTTTAAGTACTCAAAAGTAAGGGGTTATGTCTTCCAATCCAAATGAGAACTAGATGTTCTTAAATGCTATAAGACTAAGAAAACTGGTTTGGTTTGAAAATTTGGCAAATAAGGTAATAAGTTAGATACCATGAGATAAATTCTGCTAGTAATATAAAAAAACTGCTAGTAATGATGACATAAAATAGAATTAAATGGATGGCTCTACAATTTTTTTTAAATTGTAGCTAAACTTCACACTTTTAACCTAGCTGTCATTTACCAAGTGATTCACACCCCTTGGTATTAGAGACAAGCAATCAGTTGACACAGAGTGCTGCTAATATCTACCATCCCAACACACACATGCTTCACCATCAATGTCATCTAATTGATACTTCCCTATTTTTTGTCACCTTGCCTTCATGCCAGCTGCCAAGCTCTGCCGTGTCACTTTCCATTTATGGACTCCCAACTCCCTTGATCTGGGTAATTAGGGTTTATGTGTTAATTGGAGTAAATACAAAGATGGGAGTCACAGGCATGAATTTCAAAGCACAGCCATAAATTGAAGGGCTGATAAGCAGAGGAAGATGCCTTCATGGAACAAGTGTCAGGTCTGTTTTATCACTTAGAAAGAACCAGAATTTCCTCACAAAGTGACATTACTTAAGTTTTTGAAAAGACTTAATGAGAACAGTAAATAACATTGTTGTCTTGCAAGAGGAAAATAGATTTGAAAATTGAGTCCAAGAAACTTACCCCCCCCTCTTGTTAAGAAACTTTCTGTACCTGCTTCCCCTCAACAAGCTCTATTTTCTGATTTCTTGCTCAGTTTCATGGATAATCATATACTGCTAATAAATAAAGCTGGCCAGGTATTAATTTCATTTCTAAGAAAGATCAGAGAGAAATTCCAGGATTTTAAAAAAATGGACTGTGGTTTAAGTGAGAAAGTGACATTTTCATTAAAATTTGAACATATTAGTATACTTCCTGCTAAGAGAAAACTGTTTAATTTAGAAGTAAGTACCACAAAAGAAAGCAAAAAGATTTTCAGAATTCTTTCGACAGAACTAAGACATGAGAGATTTTAGGTTCCTATTTCAAGTGTCAATACAGACCAAAGTGATCTTTGTTGGAATGGCTCAATTTTAGTACTTGTTTCGATAGACTCCTCTTTATAGAAGTATTATTGCTAATATTAGAAATTACTATGCTGAAAAAAGCTCATCTCATTCACATGTACAAATATATTTATAGCAGCATTTTTTTGTGGTAACTAAGAATTAGAAACAAAGTGGGTGCCCACTTTGGAGAATGACTGAACCAAACATAATATGAAAACAACAAAATATTATTGTATCGTAAATAAAGAATATGAAAAAGTCAGAGAACTTTGGAATTCATATCTGAATTGGTATAAAAATGAATTGAGCAATATCAGGAAAACAATTTACACAGTGGTCACAATAATGTAAAATAAAAGAGCTTTGAAAGACTTCAGAACTATGATCATTGAAATAGCCAATTATGACTTCAAAAGACTAATGATGAACCATACCTCCTGACTCCTGACAAAGAAGTAGCTGATAAACTATGAGTACAGAATCAGGCATACATTATCATACATGATCAATACGTGGATTTGTTTCTTTTGACTATATTTGTTTTAAATAAGGGAGATATTGGGATAATAAGACATCAATTAGTGGGAAGAGATATTAAAAAGGGAAAGAATATCAATAAAGCATAAAATACACAGAAAAAAGTTCACACATGAATATAAACATACAAAAGGCATTTTTCACAATCCTGATAACAGTTTTTAAAAGTAATAGAATTAAGTTCACTATTTAATATATAATCTTTTCTGAATCTTCCTTATATATTAGAGTATCTGTTGAATATAAAGTTCTTAAGAATATTAAAAACAAGGAAAATTTAAGTTACAAAACTAATCTCTTTAACACCAATATTCTCTTGATGATTTATATGATCTCAGGAATATCAAAACTGTGGATGACCCAAAGGGCATGGAAGGATTATACATGGTGAGCGTGTGTAAGCTGCAGCATGTTACTAATTACCTACACACAATAAATATCGCAAAACTGATAATAAAAGATATGACCTTCAAATACAGTAAACTTTAAAAAGAACTAGAATTATAGAAGATTAGTGACAACCAGAGTGTTCCACTTGCACTTCTAGGACTTTGAAAATTCACTGAAAGAAATGTATGAGAAATGCACAAAATGAGAAGGCATGGAGGGACTGCTATCTGCACTGGTGGAGTAAGTACCCACATAAATCACTCATAGATCTATCTAAGTAAATAGATAACTACCATTTCCAGCAGCTAGTGAGGAAGGAAGTCAAACCATTAATATAAAAAACTGAAAAAAGCTAGCAAAGCTTTTCCATGCTAACATCTTAAGAAAAATTCCTGATTAGTGACATTTAGTTAATAAAAATATATGGAAGAACTACTTCCTTTTTAGTGAACTACCTGAAATGAACCAAAATCAAATCAGGTTTTAAACCCACAATTGTAGTGGTCATCAAGAGTTTGTAAAGGAGCTTATATAGATATTTCTCAGTGCAAGGCACAATATAGCTTTCAGATTTAGAATCATTCATCTCCAGAAAAGGTATACTTTTTAAAAGTTACCACCTAACAAAATATTAAAAGCATAATTCATAGGATCACAGGATGTAGAGTTGGAAAGGCCCTAACATAATTAAGTCTTATAATATACTTAACATATAGAAGAGGCATTTCTGAAAGGCATTTATTTTAAAAATAGTACATAATCATATTGATGAAACATGCAAACCAACAACTCATTGCAAACTACTCAATTAGAATTATGGAAACATAGAATGCCAGAAAGGACCCTAGAACAGAGAATGTTAGAGATAAAAATAACCTCATAAATTATTCGTCTAAATCCCTTCATTTTACAGATGATAAAACTGAGATCCACAGAAAAGAAATACAAGTACTTCATCTTCTTTTTCTGGGTGTTCAACATATCTCCTATTAACTAAATATCCTCGAATGGCTTCATTCTATATGCTTTCAGAATCTCTGCATCACAATAGCAATTAAAGATAACTTTAAGTTTGGGGGGTTTTTTTGTACTTAGTTGAACCACATTTCTGGTTCAGGGTTCCAATTTTCATTTCAATTCACTTGCCACATATCTGAATTTACCCAACTATTCTTCCAGTACACTAAAAGACAATTTAGAGGACAAAGTGGTAAAGAAGTGATGGGCACTCAAAAGAGAACTGGAGGTGAGAGTCAGAGGCTGGAATTCAAAGCCCAGCTAAGATTTGACCTGTTCAACTTTGTTAGTCACTTAACCTCATTGGACATGTCTGTAAAAGGATAGGTTAGGCAGAGATGATCTCTACAATCCTTCCCAGGTATACATTCAACAAAATCCTACTAAATGTCTATGTAAATGTTTTGCTCAAAATATTTTCACCTTTTCATTAGTTATATGACTTTTTACTGCAAGAATGTCTATCAGTCAACACCAACTCAAAAAGCATTTTTTTAAATTTCTAGACATGCACCATTTAATTCAAATATATAACAAAAACATGTAAGCCATATAGCATACTGTGTCACTGTGCACTTTGAGGAAACTTTTCTAGCAAAACTATCATTTTACTTGGTGTAAGTTTTTAAATTAAAGAAAGCAAGTTAATCTCTACAAATTAACAGATGTCCTCCAGAAGCAGTTAGAAACAAAGAAATGCATATGTGAACATCATCAGCATCCAAATGAGTTTATTGTAAGACTCTTTTAGGCACATCTGATCTTGGCTTCAGCTTGTAGTCTACCTTTCAACTTGCAAATGACAGTGTCACCAAACACTGTCCTTCCATCAATCAAGTTGGGTCATGAATATACAAAAGGCAGCAGAGAGGCTGGCTACCTCCTGCAGTTCAACTTGGCCTAATTATCTAAGCCTTTCTTTTGGTTACAATCTGAAGGGTATACACCCAGTCAGCTGTTGGGCAGCCGGGGGCCTAATCAAGGGAGGTTATGCATACTGACCCTTATGTGGACAACCAATGCAAGTTAAATGTGAGCACCAAATGTCATCTTTCTTATTCATCATTATGAAATTTCCCTCCCCTTTTGAAATACCAATCTGCTGCCATTTTCAGACACTCCTCTTACCCCCCTCCAAGCTGTCACTTCACTATGCTTGCTGCCAGTTGAGTGAATTAGCATTCAAACTGATGCACTGTTCCCTTCTCAGATGAAGCCTTAAGATGCGTTAACCAACAACCTCTCTACAGAAAATGGGAGTGATAGTCACTGATAAAAGAGGTTTAGCTGGGTGGCTTGATTCCCACAAATCACAACCATATTCGTAGCAAAATCAATAAGGAAACACTATGAAGAGTTGTTATCTCCTATCCCTATCAAATATTTTTTTAAGTGGGGGGTGGGAATGGTTGGAGGAGAGGTAAGTAGGACATCAAAGGATTTAGAGTTAGAAGGAAGAATTTCAGTTTTGAAATCATTCAGGCAAGTGCTTCCCAATCTGCAAGATATAGATCCCTAGGGAGTTACTACCAGGAGTTCTAGAATCTGTATTTTTTTTTCAAATCATGGATTGAAATGGACTGTTATACCAAAGTATAACAACTATCAAGTAATGAAAGTAAAAAAGGTCAAGAGAAACAGCTGTACTAATGTTAAAACATTTTACCATTAAAAAGAAGTCCATATACTTGAAAATGTTAAGAACCAGTGACCTAAATCAATCACCTCATCAAATAAAGAAACTAAAGCTGAGAGAAGGAAAAAGACTTGCCCAGGGTAACACAGGAAGTGAGTAACAAATCTAGGATTACTGCTCAGGTCCTCTCACTATAAAGGAATACTATTTCCACTATAGAATTGTCCTATTGTACCTCTGTCCAGCTTGAAATGAGGCCCCAGTTCTGTCTTCTGAAATTTTTAAAACCCAAAAACTCCTCCAGTAACCCCTCCTTGATAGTTTTCTTTGTTGTCTTCCCCCTCTGAACTCTCAAAAAATGTTATTACGTACCTGACTTGTAGATTTATCATAATCTATTCTGTATTGTAATTATTTGGATAATGACTTTTAAGAAACAAACCCTTAATAGTGAAATATTCCTACAGACAAGAAGAGTGCCTTATCTTTGTATATCTCTCAGTACCAGTTATTTAAACATAGTAGGCATTAAATAAATTGCTGAATTACATTGAATATTATTATCAATAATTTATATTTAATGCAATAATTTCTATTTAAGTATCCATGAAAGTCACAGGTCTAAATGCTGGAAATACATGTATGAACAGTTCCACAATATTTGTCCCCAAGAAGCTGCTAAAGTCAGTGGAGAGACAAAACTTACGCAAATAAATGTTTTTAAAAAAAAGTTAGCCACACAGAAATTGTGGAAAGTGACCTAGAAAATACAAAAAGGAATACTTTTAGGAGTTATGGGAAATGAAGGAATATTTCATAAGACCTTCCAAAACTTATCAAAACAAATGATGATTCTCAACTTCTAATGAACTGAATGAACCTAGAAAGCATCCAAAAAATAAAAATCTTGGGCAAGAAAGTTACGGGATACATTTCCTCAGTGCTCCCCACCGAAGGAAAGAGATTAAGAAAAGAAAACCTGACTTGGGAAGTGAACAGCTGGCTAAGAATATAGTTATCAGCAAATGGGTTTTGGATTTCTGAACAATGGCCTCTAATTCAGAAACAACAGACTCCTTTGTGGTCAACACCAAAACAAATGTTGCCAAGAATGTATTCAAAATAGCTTGAAAATGAAAAGGCTATGTATGTGAGGTAGAAAACTGCTTAGGTAGATACACCAAGCTAAATACTAAAGAAAGTACTACAACTAAAGAATAAATAATAGCAATTGAGACACCCAGAAATTCACAACGCAAAATCCAAGAAAGGACTCATAGCAACTAAGATGCATGGTCTGAAATGTCTATCCACAAATTCCCAAAGGCAAGAAAAACTAGAGGTGACCAAACAGGTATCCCTAAGGTTTAGTGAGATGAAATGCATGTCTAAACTATCATTGTAATTGATGGGTCTACTTTACACTCCCACTGACTGGATCCACCACAGATTTATTTTATCTAATCTCCACTGGCCCTACCCCAACAAAAGAGTCCTGCCCTGATTGATTCTCTATTGTACTCCTCCACAAGATCACAGAATCACAGATCACAAAACTAGAGCTGGAAAGGACCTCACACATCTGTTGCCTTCCATAATAATGAAAATTTCTTGTCTCGAGTCTTTCACAGTGTGCCTTCCCCCATATACTCTTAGCAGAAGACCAAACTCCAAATCTAAACAACTTGACATCATCTCCCTTTCTTTTCTCCTGGTATCTAAGATAAAGAAGTGGCCCATCTCCTTAACGAGAACAGCCCCTCTATTGCTCCTCTGATCCCATTCTTACCCATTTCCTTTGGTGGACTGCCTTTACAATCCTTGATTCTCTGTTTCCAATCTTCAAAATTCTCCTTCTTCATTCCGTAATGCATATAAATATACCTAGGGCTCTCAAGCTTTAAAAAAATCCTCATTTGATCTTACCATCTTCTCAAACTGATTGCTCAATAAATTCCAGTAGATAGATCCCTCTTACCTCTGGGATCAAATTAAAAAGGCATCCATTTGACACTTAAAGCTATTCACAACCAAGGTCCAAGCTACCTTTTCAGCCTTAATACATATTACTCAATTTCATTCACTCTTAGGTGCAAAGAAATCAGATTTGTTTGGGATTTTTGCAATTTCTCAGACACAGTATTTTATCTCATCTATGTACCTTTGTGCAGTCTACCCATTATGCCTAAAATTAATTTCCTCTTCACTTCTTTCTTTTAAGATTCCCTAGCTTCCTTCAAAGCTGTACTCAAGCACTACCTCCTCAATAAAGCATTTCCTGAAACCCCAACTACTAGTATTTACCTTGAAATTTTTCGTTTTACTTATTAACATACTTTATATTACATGAATATGTACATTTTGTTCCTAATTGAATGTAAGCTCTTTGAAGGCAGGAGTGCTGTTCACTTTTATTTTTGTATCTCCAGCACCTAACATAGTGGAGAAAATGCTTAAATACCTGCTGATTGACTAGTTAGTCAAAATAAATAGGAAAGGTAAAAGAAAGGAACAGCATCGTACATTAAGGAAGTAAACACATGAAAGGAAATACAAGACTAAAGGGATGAAATACAATGGAAAACATTTGTATGAAGAGCAATAAAAGGATAAACAAAAGTGATTTTGTCATCAGAGTATAACAAATATAGATTACCTGGATAGAAAGAGAAATTAGATTAGAAGTTTAGGAGAAACATCTTGAACCTGGCAAACAGGCACGATATATTAATAAAGAGGAATTTTAATTATACAAGACATCTCCTGGAGCTCTCTCTGACAAAAGCAGAGCAGCTACGAACTTCTTGACTTGCTTTAATGATAATTTCATCTTTCAAAAAGTGGAGGAGTCAACAAGGGAAAATTGTATACTGAATCTAATTCTCACAAGCAGGGAAGAAATGATTGTTAGGGTGAAAATGATAGGAACCTTGAGAAAAAAAATGCCTTCTTCCAAGAGTTTGCGATTAGAGAAGATGAATGCCAAGATTAGTATGACAAGCACCCATAAATTGGAAGAATAGATTTCAAAGGGTTTTAAGGGAGGATAGGCAGAAATCCATGTAAAGTTCTACAGAGGAATTCGGCCTAGGAGGGATAGAACACTCTCAAAAATGAATGAAACAAGGGAATAAAGTCAATGAGAATAAATAGGGATCACACTGAATTCATAGGTAACTCAGATCAATTTAGAATTTTTAAAAGATATATAAAAACAGAAGCAATGGCAGGTAATAAAGGGTGACTATAAGAGCATAGCCTAGTGCTATAAAATACTGTTAGCAATGCATAAGTTCAGAATGAATTGAGGCTAGTGAGGAAAGCTAAAAACAGTGAAATGCCCCTGCAAAGTGTGCCTAGCTCTGAGCTGTGTGTTAACTTGCTCAGTGATAACTTGCTTATGATATTTAAAGTTTGTAGATTTAGAGCTAAAAGGAGCCTCAGAAGAAATTTGTTTATCACTCTTATTTTACAGCATAGACTAAGTCAAAAGAGATCAAATTTCTGGGCCAAGGTCACACAGGAATTAAGCAAAACTGGAGCCTAGATCCAGGTATTGCACACTAAAAAATTACATAGATAGATCTTGATTAGTGTGAATAACGAATCCTTAAATGGTAACATTATTAAAAATTTGTCCTATCTAAAGTAATGATTATGTGTGCATGTATGAATATATATGTGATTTACACATACACACACATATACTAGCTATATGACCTTGAGCAATTCACTTAACCTGTTTGCCTCAATTTCCTCAACTGTAAAATGGGGATAATAAAAGCACCTACCTTGCAGGATTATTGAGAGGATCCAATGAGATAATATCCATAAAAAAAGCACTTTAATACAGTGCTTGGCACATAGAAGATGTTATATAAATGCTTATTCCCTTCCCCTAAAATATGGTTATTGGTTCAAGGTCAATGGAAACAACACAATAAAAACATTTTAAAATAAGTTATTTATTAACATAAGAGTAAAGAATGAGAAAATTTTATTTCTAATTTATTACAAAGAAATAATTATAGAAAGCAAAACTTTAAAAATTACTAAGGAAAACCACTATTTTTATTTAAAATATTACTTTGGTGTAGACTAAGCTCATGGGTACAGAAAGATCTATCCACATCTGATTGAATTTACATAGCCATATCCTCACACAATGAGCCAAATATAGTCAAATGACCTAGACATTATCTAAAACCAGGAATGCTTTAAATGAATATTGTTTTGCTTGGAAGATTTTTTTCAACAGCTAGACTAAAATAATTTAAAAACAACTTTGGTCACCCATGCTTTCTAATCCGACCACCAAAGAACTAGAAGCAATCTCAAAGAATAAAGATTGAGACCAACAAGTAAACACTAGTTTTCATTTAAAATCTCCTAAAGAAAAGTGCTCAATCATCTTTGGACACTTTAGATACAGTTTGATATTATTCTTTATTTGAAATATAAGTTCTAGAATAAGTCTGTTTCATCCACATTAAAAACAAGAAGTACCCCAGCTTCTGGGATAAGAACTCATTGTTCGACAAAAATTGCTGGGAAAACTGGTTAATAGTGTGGTGGAAATTAGGCATAGACCCATGCCTGACACCGTACACAAGAATAAAGTCCAAGTGGGTACATGATTTGGGTATAAAGATTGATACCATGAATAACCTGGAGGAGCAAGGAATAGTGTATTTATCAGATTTATGGAGAAGGGAAGAATTTTTACTAAAGAAGTGATAGAAAGCATTATGAAATGCAAGATGGATAATTTTGATTACATTAAACTGAAAAGTTTTTGCACAACCAAACCCAATGCAACCAAAATTCGGAGGGATATAGTATATTGGGAAAGAATTTTTACGGCTAAGTTCAGGGATAAAGGCCTCATTTCTAGAATATATAGAGAACTGAGTCAAATGTATAACTATACAAGTCATTCCCCAATTGATAAATGGTCAAAGGATATGAACAGGCACTTTTCAGAGGAAGAAATTGAAGGTATCTATAATCATATGAAAAAATGCTCTAAATCACTATTGATTAGAGATGCAAATCAAAACAACTCTGAGGTACCACATCACACCTATGAGATTGGCAAACATGACAGAACAGGAAAATGATAAATGTTGGAGAGCATATGGGAGAGTTGGAACACTAATTCATTGTTGGTGGAGCTGTGAGCTCATCCAGCCATTCTGGAGAACGGTTTGGAACTATGCCCAAAGGGCTACAAAAATGTGCATGCCCTTTGACCCAGCAATATTGCTACTAGGACTGTATCCCCAAGAGATCATAAAAATGAGAAAGGGTCCCACATGTACAAAAATATTTATAGCAGCACTCTTTGTAGTTGCCAAAAACTGGAACTCAAGGAGATGCCCTTCAATTAGTGAATGCCTGAATAAATTATGGTATATGAATGTAATGGAGTACTATTGCGCCATAGGAAATGATGAACAAGAAGACTTCAGGAAGGCCTGGAAGGACTTATATGATCTGATGATGAGTGAAAGGAGCAGAACCAAGAGAACTTCGTGCACAGCAACGACCACAGTGTGCGAGAGTATTTCCTGGTAGACTTGGAACTTCGTAATAACGCAAGAACTTCTTAAAAAAAAAAAATCCCAATGGTGGTTTTCTAAGGCAAAATGCCTTCCACACTCAGAGAAATAAATATGGAAGTCATTCACAGAATGTAGCAGATCATGTTTGTGTATGTGTGTGTTTTAGTGTATTATATTTTGATTTGTTATATGATTACTTCCATTTATTTTAGTTCAACTACATAGCATGACTATAGTGAAAATGTACTCAATAGGAAAGTATATGTAGAACCTAAACAGAATTGTATGCTGTCATGGGGAGGGAGGGGGGTAGTGGGGGGTAGGTGTGGAGGGAATAAAATCTTAATTTTATGGTAGCGATTGTAGAACATTAAAAAAAATAATAATAAAATTAAATTAAATTTAAAAAAAAGAAGTCTCATGATAAAACATAGTACCCATCTCTTGAAAAGGGTGATGACTACAGATGGCCACAGACGGCAGATGAACACTTTCTTTTGGATATATTCAGTGTAGGAATCTGGTTTGCTTGACCATACATGTTTGTAACAGAGATTTCGTTTTTCTTTCTAACTCAACAAGGGTGAAGAGGCAGGTGAGGAGGAAGGGAAGGAGGCAGAAGGAAAGGCAGATTTTCATTGTCTAAGAAAAAATAAAATTTAATTTTTTAAAATGAAATAAAAGGTCAATCAGTAGAACAGATTAGGTACACAAAATGCCAACACAAATAAACCTAGTAGCTTATTGCTCAACAAACCCAAAGACATGAGCTGCTGAAATTAAAAAAAGAAAAAGAAAAAATAACTGCTGGGAAAACCAGATAGCAGTCTTGCATGAATTAGGTTTAGATCAAAACTTCACATCATATGACAATATAAGCTCCAACTGGATATATGACCTAGACCTAAAAGTTTACATCATAAACAAATTTGTAGGTACAAGGAATAAATTACCTCTCAGGTATATGAAGAAGGGAAGAGTTCATGACCAAACAAGGGATATAGAGCATCACAGAAGATAAAATAGACAATTTTGATTATATAAAATTAAAAATTTTGTAGGAAAAAATCCAATGTGGCTAAGACTAGAAGTGAAATACATGTACTTTAAAGTTTGTTGAACAAAGGTCTTATAATCAAGATATATAAGGAACTGATCAAATATACAGGAATAAGAGCCCTTCCCTAACTGATAAATGGTCAAAGTAGATATGAAAACGTAGTTCTCAAGGAAAGAAATCCAAGATAGCTATAGCCATATGATAAAAATATTTCAAATACCTAAATTAGAGAAATGTAAATTAAAGCAACTCAGATTCTACCTCATACTCATCAGAGAAACAAATCTGGCAAAAATGGAAAATAACAAATGTTGGAGGGACTTCAGAAAAAGAGGCACATTGATACACTGTGTAGTCAACTAGTGTAGCCATTCTGGAAAGCAATTTGGAGTTATGGTCAAAAAGTAACTAAACTACATATCCTTAAATACAGCAATAACACAACTATGCTATAAACCAAGAAGATCAAAGAGAGAAGAAAAGTTAGCATGTGAACAAAAACATTTATTTAGCTCTTTGGTAGTGGCAAAGAACTGAAAATTGAAGATATATTCTTCAAATAGGGAATGGCTGAACAAGTCATAGCATATAAAAGAAATGGAATGTTTTTGTGCTGTAAGAAATGAAGAGGTGGTTTCAGAGAAATCTAGGACAACTTGTTTGGACTGATGCCCAGTGATGTGAGGAAAACCAGGAGAACAATTTATTCACCAACATTGTAAGAAGGAACAATTCTGAAAGACCAAAGACCAATGATCAATCACGATTCCAGATGATAAAGAATGCTATTCACTTCCTGGGTAGGTAGAGAAGCAATGCACTAATATGTAGAATGAGACATATATTTTCAGACAATGGCCAAATATGGGAATATGTTTAATTAAACTATGTTTATTTGTTTAAAAGGTTTGGTTTTTCTTTTCTTTTTTCCAGTTGAGGGAGGATAGAGGAATTGAAAGGGAGAAAAACATAAGTGTATAATAATTGAAAAAAAGAAAATTTAATTTAAAAAGGTAAAGTGATTTCATATTAAAATCCTCCTGAAACTTGTGGATTGTGTTTTTTTAAAGAAATATTACTTTCTAAAATAAGAATTTAAAAGTCCCACAGTATTTTGGCCTCATCAGACCACATCTAGAGTAGGATATTCAGTTGTGGGAGTAAACCACAGTTTAGAAGGACACTGATAAACTGGAAAGCATCCAGAGAAGGGCAGCAGGGATGGGTAAAGGCTCTTGAGTCCCTGTAATATGAAGATTAGTTGAAAGAATAGGAAATGTCTATCCCAGGGAAGAAAAACATAATATCTCTGTTAAAGAAAGACATAATATCTCTGTTAAAGTGTCTGAAAATGAGTCACATAAAATGGGGACTAGTTTCACTCAGTGGAAAGAAACATGAACAATGGATAAAAAGCCAAAGTGGTAAGTTTAGGTTTAGCATCAGGAAAAACTCCTAATAGTCTAACAACCAATAAACACTTATTAAGTAATAGCACTAGGCACTATGCAAAATGCTGGGGATATAAAAAAAAGCAACAGACTGCTCTCAAGGAATTCATTCTAATGGAAGAGACACATGCAACAACTATGTACAAATATTTTAAGGGTTCTAACATACTATTCAGGAAGCAATGAAAATGTTATATAATAATTAAACTTCTCACAT
This sequence comes from Bettongia penicillata ogilbyi, assembly GCA_023548195.1. NCBI lineage: Eukaryota > Metazoa > Chordata > Mammalia > Diprotodontia > Potoroidae > Bettongia > Bettongia penicillata. The sequence goes on from JAJHZJ010000304.1 coordinate 423,510, forward strand.
ATTTTTGGAAGAACTGCTATGTACTCAGGACTGTTAAGTTGTTTAGGAGGATAAAGTTTCTATCTTTAATTTATTTATATGTCTTCAAGTTGTTGGAAGACAGTTCCCATAAGAAAGAAGGCAATCAAATGCAGTAAATAATAAAAGGCTAAAGTATAGAATAAATGATAACTGGAGGGACTGTGAATTAGAACTACTTACTATACATGGTTTCTACAAGGTTTATCCTCTTCCTCTCTCAAATAAAATGACACATTTAATAAAAGAGACCCTCAAATTAAGACAAGGTACTATATAAGGTAACTGACTATGTGAAGTCAAACATAACCTATAAAGTATGTGAAGCTGTTGTGATGCATAAGGCAAAATTACAGAAATGAATATCTAAGGAGAGCCAAAGGTTGACCTAAATATTCATGTATAAATACTTCCTCTTTATACTACCAGCACTGCTTTTCTACTTGGACCTCTTCCCCATCCAGATGTATAATTTCAGTGTTAGAAACTACCAGTGTAGAAACTCTTTCCCCTGGTGGAGACCAGCAATTCATCCATGACTTATAGTCTTAGACAGTTGCCTGAGATTCTTGAGAAGTGACATTTACCTAAATTCACATGACCAGTACATGTGCAAGGAAGCGCTCAAACTCAGATCTTCTCAACTAAATGTAACACCAATCATAGCAGCATACCTGAGGACTGCTGCTGTGAATAGTTTTAAGGGTTTAATCACATAGTATAATGAACTCTCTATTTATTCAGTAACAAACCAAACATTGTTCAATAAAGCAAACCATAACATTCATAGGAACATCCTTAAGTAAAACATATCATCTAATAGATATATGTATCTCATAACACTCGGTATGTCATATGGCACATAACATATATCACTGCATCCTCAAAGTCAGGAGGTCCCAGGCTAGTGTCTTCCCTAGCAATGATGCATCCATAAGGGGTAGAAGAAAGTACCACAATATCCACCCCTAGGTCACTGTAAGAACAATCTCTTCAATCAATACACAGTGTTCAAGTAAAGTCCTGTCTCATCTTGACTCGAGGCTGACTTCCAAACCCCACCTTCTCTGTGGGTCAACCACTCCCAGATGTTGCCTGCATTCACATGCAGGTAGTTCTCTGCTCCTGCTCCTTGTCTTAGCTCATGGGGACTGTTCCACTGCAAACTCTCCCTGCCTCTGCCTGACAGCAGGCTCCAGGAGCTCCTGCCCACAGTTTCTGGTTCTAGAAAAACAAAGTTTAACAGGGCTATAACAATATTTATACACATTACCAATACCATGATCTCAATTCACAGGGCTTCTGTCTGAGAAATTAACATGGATCAATAGACAGGACTTCTGCCTGAGAAATTAACATGGACCAACAGATAGGACTTCTGTCTGAGAAATCAACACAGATCAACAGACAGGGCTGCTGTCTGAGGAATGAACACAGATCAACAAACAGAGTTCCTGCTATCACAAACACTCTTTCTGTTAGGCCTCCCTACAAGCAAGTTCCCCTAGCCCACTCATGGTCTCTTCTTTCTCTCCTCTCTCCTCTCCCTCCAAGCTCTACAATATATGTACTGTTTCCAATGAAAGACTCTTGATTCAAAGACAAGACTCAATCAAAGGCACTTGATTGACTAAAACTCAATACAGAAAAAAAAAAAAAACAGCAAAAAATCCTACTTTGTTTGCCATTATACCCTAAAATCAGGCCTCTCTATTCACTGTGTTGAACAGATCTCATAGCAATGTTTTTATTCTTTGACTAATATGGATTTTTCCCTTGGATTTTAGGTGAGTATTTTCTTACTGTTTTTTTAACATATTTAATCTAAAGTATTTAGAAGGCATATGGAATTGGATCTTGGAGAGATACTATATACTGCTAAAACTTTACCATGTTTTATTTTCTGTTTCTGGAGGGAAAAATAGGTTCAAAGAATTAAAAATTCTACTGAGTAGTTGGAACCAAGATATCATTTTCCCATATATAATAACCAGTATTCAAGGGACACTGTAACATCTCTCCTACCGCCAACATTCATGTAGGAAGTGCAGCCAAAGTGTTCTGCTGAAAAATAGAGATAAACTTAATACTTTCGATTTCATTCTCTGGGCTTCAATTAGATTCAAGAGTTCTCTAGCTGATCTACCTATAAGGTCACTTCCAGCTCTAAGTCTATGATCCTATGATACAGAGAATATTGTATGATAAATATTTTAGACAGGTACAGAAAATGCTTTGTGAGATTCCAAGGGAAGAAAGTCATTAATAACTTGATGGGAGATGAAAGAAACCTTTCTCAAAGAGCTAGGATTTGATGCACACGTTAGAGAATGGGTAGGAATTAGAAAGTGAAAGAAGACTTTCAAAGCTTATCACTGAGAAGACACAGGAAAGTAAAGAACATTTTGGAGGTGATTAGAGAAATTAAATGAAAAATAGAGAAAAGTTAATGACATGAAACCAAAAGTAAAATGTACCTAACCCATTACTTTCCTTCTGCGTTCATTCATATGAGCTGGAAAAAAATATATACAATTTTTCACATGAATAAAAAACAAAGGATTAGATGGATTTCTAAGGTCCATCCTTTTAGCTCTAAAATTCAACTTTAAGAATCAATCAGTGAAGGGTGTGTTAATTAACAACTCCATGACACTTCAGCTTGTCTTTCAAAAAGTACTAGATTGCAAGATATGCTTTGCTTATCATACTCATACTCTTCCCTGAGGAAGTATGGATGATGGCCTCCTGAACACAATTACAGTTTTCTGAATCAAAATTTCCCTCTGGAGAACTATCTTCTTCCTTTCTAATAAAAATGACACTTTCCCTGAAGTGAGGTGACGGCAAAATAAAGGGGTATAAAGTGATGAGCAAGGACCAAGGGGTTAAAAGACAATTAGAGAAAATAAATTAAAAGTAGAGAAAAGTTGATGACATGAAGCCAAAAATAAAATGTACCTAGCCCATTACTTTCTCTCTGGCTTCATTCAGTTTTCTGTCCAATCACTTAATGCTGCCATCACTAATATTCCAGAGCCCCTATTCTTTTGTGAAGTTGATATCTAATCCTGAAAGACTCCCATTCTCCATTATTTGCTTTCTATGTCCTCAGGTCCAGGTAGCAAAACAGTGATGGAAAATATTTTTAAATGGTTGATATGAGAATAACAAAATGGAGGGCAAATTAAGGGAAGCAGCAGTTAGGAGCAAAACAAACTTTTGAGGAGGGAAAGCGTAAAAAGTGAGACAGAGAGGAAAAAAGGAGGGAAATACACAATAATCATAACAGTGAATGAAAATGGGATGAGCTAACCCATAAAACACAAACAGATAGCAAAATAAATTAGAAACCCAAATTCAATAATAAGATGTTTAGAAGAAACCTAATTGGGGGGGGGGGGCAGAGCCAAGATGGTGGACTAGAAAGACACACATATACAGGGTCTCCCCACACAGCCCATAAAATACCTGTAGACAGGGATGCTCAACAAATTTTGGAGCAGCAGAAGTGGAGAACAACACAGTGGAGAAGATTCCCAGCCCAGGGGGACCTGAAAGGCCCATGGGAAATGTTGGTTGCACTGGACACAGAGTAGAGCCCAGCCCAGCTTTGGCCACGCAGTGACTCTGGGAGGAGGATACCTCGGGGCAGAATCCCCAGTCTTGGAATCCCAGTTGCAGCAGCAGCTGGTTCTCAGATCCCTCAACCCACAGGTGCCAAAGGTCAGTGACGGGGTTTTTTCAGCTGGCTAAGAAGGGAGAAGGGCCTTCCCACAGCTCCAGCCTCAAGCAGAGGCCACACCGGGCAGGCAGCAGGAGGTCTCACGGCAGCCCCAACAGCAACCCGAGACCATTGCTGGATCGTAGAAAACCCCTGGGGGCACTGAGGGAGGTGGTCTTTGTCTCACACTGAATGGTGGCCCTGCCCCCACAGCTTGACTAAATCCCACCCCCCACACTCCATCACCACCCCCACCAGTGCTAGCTTGGTGGAACTGGAGGTCAGATGCCTGTGGAGAGGAAGCTCTGCTAAGATTCTGAGCACAAAAATCTCCCTGTGCCCAGACCAGTACACGCTTGATTGTGCCACCTTGGAAAAACTGATATCTTACAGGTCCCCAGAATATACCCTACTCTTGACAAAGGATCCAAAAGTCAAGTAACTGATTGGGAAAACTCCCAAAAAAGGGGAAAAAAATAAGACCATAGAAAGTTATTTTCTTCCATCAGGAAAAGACATGAAAGTCAGGCTTCTGCTTCACAAACACCTAAAATAAATATTCAATGGGCTCAGGCCATGGAAAGGCTCAAAAAGGATTTTGAAAATCAAGTTAGAGAAGTGGAGGAAAAAATTGGAAGAGAAATGAGAGAGATGCAAGAAAAGCATGAAAAACGAGTCAATACCTTAGTAAAAGAGACCCAAAAAAATGCTGAAGAAAATAACACCTTGAAAAATAGGCTCACTCAATTGGCAAAAGAGGTTCAAAAAGCCAATGAGGAGAAGAATGCTTTCAAAATTAGCCAAATGGAAAAAGAGGTTCAAAAGCTCACTGAAGAAAATAGTTCTCTCAAAATTAGAATGGAACAGATGGAGGCTAATGACTTTCTGAGAAACCAAGAAATCACCAAACAAAACCAAAAGAATGAAAAAATGGAAGAGAATGTGAAATATCTCATGGGAAAAACAACTGACCTGGAAATAGATCCAGGAGAAACAACTTAAAAATTATGGGACTACCTGAAAGTCTTGATCAAAAAAAGAGACTAGACATCATCTTTCATGAAATTATCAAGGAAAACTGCCCTGAGATTCTAGAACCAACGGGCAAAATAAGTATTGAAGGAATCCACCTATCACCTCCTGAAAGAGACCCAAAAAGAGAAACTCCTAGGAACTTTGTGGCCAAATTCCAGAGTTCCCAGGTCAAGGAGAAAATATTGCAAGCAGCTAGAAAGAAACAATTACAGTATTGTGGAAATAAAATCAGGACAACACAAGATCTAACAAATTCTACACTAAGGGAATCAAAGGACTTGGAATATGATATTCCAGAGGTCAAAGGAACTAGGACTAAAACCAAGAATCACCTACCCAGCAAAACTGAGTATAATACTTCAGAGGAAAAAAATGGTCTTTCAATGAAATAGAGGACTTTCAAGCATTCTTGATGAAAAGACCAGAGCTGAAAATAAAATTTGACTTTCAAACACAAGCAGGGGGAAAAATTGGTCTTTCAATGAAATAGAGGACTTTCAAGCATTCTTGATGAAAAGACGAGAGCTGAAAAGAAAATGTGACTTTCAAACACAAGAATGAAGAGAAGCATGAAAAGGTAAGCATAAAAGAGAAGTCATAAGGGACTTACTAAAGTTGAACTGTTTACATTCCTACATGGAAAGACAATATTTTAACTCTTGAAACTTTTTTCAGTATCTGGGTAGTTGGTGGGATTACACACATACACACACACACAGAGAGACAGAGAGACAGAGAGCACAGGGTGAGTTGAATAGGATGGGATCATATCTTTAAAAAATGTAACTAAGCAGTGAGAGAGAAATATATTGGGAGGAGAAAGGGAGAAATGAAATGGAGCAGGTTATCTCTCATAAAAGAGGCAAATAAAAGACCTTTCAGTGGAGGGAAAAAGAGGGGAGGTGAGAGAAAAAACATGAAGCTTACTCTCATCACATTCAACTAAAGAAAGAAATAAAATGCACACTCATTTTGGTATGAAAACCTATCTTACAATACAAGAAAGTGGGGGAGAGGGGGATAAGTAGGGTGGGGGGGATGACGGAAGGGAGGGCAGTGGGAGGAGGGAGCAATTTGAAGTCAATACTCAGGGAGGGACAGGATCAAAAGACAGAATAGAAACAATGAAGGGCAGGATAGGATGGAGGGAATTATAGTTAGTCTTAACAAAACACGACTATTATGGAAGTCATTTGCAAAACTACACAGATATGGCCTGAATTGAATTGCCTGCCTTCCCAAAGGCAATGGGTGGGGAGGGAGGAATGGGGAGAGGTTGGAACTCAAAGTTTTAGGAACAACTGTTGAATATTGTTCTTGCAACTAGGAAATAGAAATACAGATAATGGGGTATAAAGTTATCTTGCCCTACAGGACAAAAGAGAAGATGGGGACAAGGGAAGGGAGGAATGTTAGAAGAGAGGGCAGATTGGTGATAGGGGCAATTAGAATGTTTGGCATTTTGGGGTGGGAGGAAGGGAGAAATGGGGAGAAAATTTGGAACCCAAAATTTTGTGGAAATGAATGTTGAAAAGTTAAATAAATAAATTTAATTTAAAAAATTAAAATAAAAGAAGAAACCTAATTGAAATAGATAATCAGGGAAACTACACTTTGCTGTACCACAAACAATGTAGTAATATCAAAAAATTTTACAACAAGTTTCTCTGACATAGACTTCCTATCTCAAATATACTGAGTATAGAAATTAGGTAAATTTATAAAAATAAGAACCATTACTCAATTGATACTTGGTCAAAGGATATGAACAAGAAGTTTTCAGAAGAAGAAATCAAAGCTACCTATAGTTACATGACAAATGCACTAAATCACTACTGATTCAAGAAATGAAAATTAAAACAACTGAAGTACAACCTCACACCTGTCAGAAATGACAAATGCTGGAGGAGATAAAAGAAAAACAGGTAGACTAACTGCTGGTAGAGCAGTGAACTGGTCCAACTATTCTGGAGAACAATTTGGAACTAGACCCAAAGGGCTGTAAAAACTGCGCATACTCTTTGACCCAGCGATATCATTACTAGGTCTGTATTCCAGAGAGATCAAAGAATAAGAAAAGAATTATATGTATAAAAATATTTATAGTGGTTCTTTTTGTGATGGCAAAGAATTAGAAATTGAGGGGTTACTTTTCAACTGAGGAATAGCTGAACAAGTCATGTCACAAGATTGTGATGGAGTACCATTGTGCTATAAGAAATGATAAAGGGTGGGGTAAGAAAAACATGGGGTTTTCAGAAAAACATGGCAAGACTTACATAAACTGATGCAAAGTAAAGTGAGAAGAACCAGGAAACAGTAACCAGCAGTGTTGTAATGATGATCAACTGTAAAAGCCTTAGCTACTTTGATAAATACAATGATACCAGACAATTCCATAGGACTCATGATGGAAAAATGCTATCCATCTCCAGATACAGAGTGGATGTACTCTGAATACAAACTGAAGTATAATTTTCTCACTTTATTTTTCTTGCTTTAAAAAAATATGGCTAATATGAAAGTATTTTGCATGATTTCACATGTATAATTGATATCATTTTAATTACCTTCTTGCTGCATTTGAAAGGGGTTAGTAGAACTCAAAATTTAAAAGTAAAAAAAAAGTTTAAAATAAATATATAATAATTTTTTTAAAAACAGCTGATGTGGCCACTACTAATTCACATTTTCTAACTTCAAATGGACAATAAATATAGCTATACATCTCTTGCGCATTCTTTAGCACACTCCATTCAAAAACAGCTCTAAGCTATCTCCTCCATACCTGCCTAGCCCAAAGTCCTTACACACCTGTTCAAAAAAATGTCCTTGCCTATTTTTTTATCTAAAAATTTGTCCAGTCTGACTTCTCTCATCTCCTCTCTGTTACTTTGGGCAAGTAATATACTGTTTCTGGGCCTCATATGCAAAACATAGAAAGGTAGACAAAATGGTGTCTTTCATTTCTAACACTCTCTGATTCTGGGTCCTAGCATGATTCAAATCTAGACTCGGAAACCCTCTGGGACTGACTCCTTGAGAAAACTGCTTAAAGAAATCAGAGTGAAGACAGATCACACTAATCACCTCCTAAAAGAAACCCCTAAAGGAAAAGTCTTAGGAATATCACATGCAAAATCCAGAGCTTCCATAAAGAAAAAAAATACCGCAAATATCCAAAAAGAGGCAGTTCAAATATCAAAGAACCCTACTCAGGATGTCATGACCTGGCAGCTTCTATCACAAACAAGAGATCTTGGATTATAATATTCAAATGGCAAAATATCTGGGTTTACAACATAAAAAATAACTGACTGAAAAATTAATATCATCCTATAGGGAAAAGAAAAAATGAACATTAAATTGAATAAAAGATATTCAAAAATTTCTTATCAAATGATCAGAGCTAAGTAAGGACTATGAAATGCAAGCACAAAAGTCAATAGAAACCAAGAAAGTTACATTTATTTAGACAATTAGAAAGGACTGTATGATAATGCACTACCAACATTCTAATGGGGAGAAGAAATGTATCCCTTTAGAAGCTTGATATTTTCAAATATTGAGAGAGTTCAATGCAAAAAAAAAAATGGGACTCAGAGAAGGTATTTGTGTTCTGAGGGTTTGAATAGGGGAAGGTAGAAAGAACATACCGATGTATAAAGGAAAAAGAAAGGAATGGAAAAAGAATAATATACAAAAGATGGAAGAAGAGATAAGAGAGGTTGGTGCATCACTCTTATCCGAACCAGTAAAAAAAGGGTTGAATACATATGTGAATATACACTTGCACACATACACACAGAGTTTGATGTAGAAATACATCAAAATAGAAAAACAAGTGAGCATAGGGAGAAGTGCGATTAAAAGGGAGGATAATGTCAGGGAGAAGAGAGTCACAAGAAAAAAAAAACTTCCAGATATTTAAAGGAAGATTAAAAGGCAAAAAGGAAAACAACTAGAATCTAAAGTAGAATCCATCAACTGAGGAATGTCTTAGGAAATTCTGGCACATGAATAAAATATTCTAATATATACGATGTAATATATTGTTGAACTGTAAGAAATTATGGAGGAGGCAATTTGAAAAAATCCTGGAAAGAATGATATAGAATAAAATGAGCAGTATCAGGAGAACAACTTATACAAAGACAATATTGTAAATAAAAATAACTGAAAGACTTAAGAACTCTGTTTGAAGTAATAACCAACTATATCTCTAGAGGAACTATGATGAAACATGTTACTCATCTCCTGCCAGAGAAGTAATGGATTCAAGGTGCAGAGAGGGACACATTTTTTAACATCTACTTGTTGATTTTCCTTTTTTGCATATCCTTAGTTGTTATATGAGAGTTCTTCTGCTTTTAATTGAAGAGGAGATTCCAGGGGAAATATGGGGGAGGAGTGGAGAGAAAAAAATTATTCCAAAAATGAGATGTTGAAACTTTTTTAGATGCTCAGAAAAGACAGAAGTTCAGAAGGAAACACAGAAAAGTAAAACAGTTTTGAAAGTAACATATGGAATTGATTATGGACTTTTTTTTAAAGCAAGTGATAGAAAATGGAGCTTTATTTCATATACATTCCTTTTTTTGTGTTCTGCTGTATATACAGAAGTGCTTTTTTATTTTTAAATTCATAAGATATAAAGTTTAAAAAAAGAAAGGAAATATAGCTCCCAGAACTGAAAACAGTATATCAGATATGGTCAAACCTCAGTTCTCATTTCCTACATGCATGAATCCCTTATTCTTATATTCCATTCTAGCATTACTCCAGTCTCATATCTTCAACTATCTACTGGAGACAACCACCTGCATTTCCTATAATTAAAATATATACCTTAGATATAACTTGTATAACTCTCCTGGTCCACTTTGGGGATTAAGAGGTATTCTCAAAAGAATTAGACCATCCAGTAGTAATAAAAGCAACAGACCTTTATTACAGTTGCATTTTACCTCACACAAAAGAAGTTTTAGATTTAAAGGGACATATCCATAAATAGACTGAGTACAAGAAAGCAGGAGCAATAAGGGAAGGATACGAACAGAGTGGTTGCCAACCACTTTTTCTGACCACAGAAAGAAGTGTAAGGAGTATTAGCACTGCTCCTTTGGAGATGTTATTTCTCAGTCCCTGGTTCTCTTAGCTATGGCCTTCAGGTCTTTCCTTACAATCACTTTGGGAGATGGTTCATGTTTTACCTCCTTGCCCAGAGCAGCATGTAGAATTCCCAAACTGATAAAAGGAATGATAAGCTCTAAAATTAAGTTTGCAAGCCAACACAGCCTTAATGCTAAGGGGCTTCCCATATACTAAAACAGCTCACTTTGTTGGGATAGCCTAGAGAAACTCACTTCCTGGAATATATATACATAAACTAAGAAAAGCGGTTTTATAAGAAGAACCAGAGGTTTGCTGGACACGACTTTGTTCAGCCTGGGTTTCCCACCTATGACTCATTGGACAGAAAGATGCTAATTAAGCAAGGATGTGGGGAAATGGAAGTTCCTACCTAGCATGAAATGTTCCTCCCTAGAAGATTCTAAAATGGAAAAGGAGATAGAATCTCTGGAGAAGAGATAGCATTATGAAAGAAAGGCTAAGTCCAAAAATACTCTTTTTGAACTGCCACAATGTTGGTGTTTTTTTTCATTTTTTGGATTAATCTTTTAATGGTAAAACATTGCCTTAAGTTTGGATAGCACTACATGATACTGGCAAGTGACTGTTAAATGCAGAGAGGCTTAACAGCAGTAGCATGGCAACCTACAAAACAAAGAAAAAATACAAAATAGTCCTCAGTTCTTTGTAACCTACTTTTGCTCCTATAATGGCAATGGCAGAATAGTATAAAAATAGAGTGAAGCCATGATGGCAGAGTAGAAGCAGGGACCTGCTAGAGCTCTCCTACCAAAACCCTCAAAAAACCTATAAAAAAATGACTCTGAACAAATTCTGGAGCAACAAAAGCCATAGAATGACAGACTTGAAGCAGATTTTTAGCCCAAGACCATTTAGAAGGGCGACGGGAAGGGTGCGTCATGCCAGGTTGAGAGTGGAGCACAGTTCAGCCACAAAGGAATGAGCTAGAGCAGGCCTTAGGGAACTGAATCACTGGCAGCTATTAGGGTTTCCAAACTTCTCAACAAACAGAAGCCAGACACAGCTTTGAGAGTCAGTGGAAAGGGTCTCATGCCTAGCTGAGAGAAGAGTGTGGTCCACACCCAGCCATAGTCCCAGCCTCAGACCCCAATCCCAGCCCCACTCTCTGATGCAGACCCAGGAAGGCCACAGCCACTACTTAAACTGAGGCTCCTTGCTAATACCTCCACTTAACAAAGAGCTCAAAAGTCAAGTAATTGACTGGGGAAATGAGCAAACAGGAGAAAAAGGAACAGACTATAGATGCTTACTTTGTCAGTGAAGGGGCATTTTCTTATATCACTGATAAGGAAGATCAAAACATACAGCCAGAAGAAGACAACAAAGCCAAAGCTCTTGCATCCAAAGCCTCTAAGAAAAAATATGAATTGGTCTCAGACTATGGAAGAACTCAAAAAGGATTTTAAAAATCAAGTAAGAGACGTAGAGGAAAAATTGGGAAGAGAAATGAGAGGGATGCAAGAAAATCATGAAAAAGGAGTCAACAGCTTGCTAAAGGAAATCCCAAAAAAAATGCTGAAGAAAAAATAACAGCTTTAAAATTAGACTAACCCAAATGGCAAAAGAGGACCAAAATGCCAATAAGGAGAAAAATGCCTTAAAAAGCAGAATAGGGCAAATGGAAAAAGAGATCCAAAAGCTTACTGAAGAAAATAACTCCTTCAAAACTAGAATGGAGCCAATGGAAGTCAATGACTTCAAGAAATTAAACAACAAACCAAAAGAATGAAAAAATAGAAGACAATGTGAAGTATCTCACTGGAAAAACAAATGACTTGAAAAATAGATCCAAGAAAGATAATTTTAAAATTATTGGACTATGTGAAAGCCATGATCAGAAAAAGAGCCTAAATATCATCTTTCAAGAAATTATCAGGAAAACTGCCCAGATATTCTAGAACCAGAGGGAAAAATGGAAATGGAAAGAATCCACCCATTACCTCTTGAAAGAGATACCAAAAGGAAAAATCCTAGGAGTATTGTAGCCAAATTCCAGAGTTCTCAGGTCAAGGAGAAAATATTAAGAGCATCCAGAAAGAAAGAATTCAAATATTGTGTAAACACAATCACGGTAACACAAGATTTGGCACCTTCTACACTAAGGAATCACAGGTCAAAGAAGGTAGGATTAATATCAACAATGACCCACCCAGAAAAACTGAGTATAATACTTCAGGAAAAGCAATGGAACTTCAATGAAATAGAGGACTTCCTAGCATTCTTGTTGAAAAGAACAGAGTTGAATAGAAACTTTGACTTTCAAATACAAGAATCAAGAGAAGTACGAAAAGGAAAACAGGAAAGAGAAGTCACAAGGGAATTATTTAAGTTGAACTGTTTACATTTCTACATGGAAAGATGATATTTGTAATTCATGAGACCTTTCTGAGTATTAGAATAGTTGGATGGAATATATATGTATGTATATCTATATCTATATCTCTATATATATATGCATATGTATGTATAGAGAGTTAGAGACAGAAGGCACAGGGTGAGCTGAATATGAAAGGATAATATCCAAAAAAGAAAATTAAGTGTTGAGAGGAATGTACTAGGAGAAAGAGAAAAGGAGAGGTGGAATATAGTAAATCATCTCACATAAAAGAGGCAAGAATGACCTTTTACAATGGAAGGGAAGAAGGGGAAGGTGAGAGGGAATAAGCAAGCCTTCCTTACATTGGATTTGACTTCAGTAGGGAATAACATGTACACTCAATTGGGTATGGAAGTCTATTTTATTAGCAGGGAAGATGGGGATGCAGGAGGGGAAGATAACTGAAGAGACAGCAGATTGTGGAAAGGGGTAATTGGAAGCAAATACTTTGGTAGAGGGAAAGGTCAAAGGAGAGAACAGAATAAATGGAGGGCTGGACAGGATGGAGGGAAATATAATTAATCTCTCACAACATGACTGTTATGGAAGTATTTGGCATAACTGCCCATGTAGAAGCTATATCAAATTGCTTGCCTTCTCAATGAGGATGAGTGGGGGGAGGGAGAAAATGTGGAACTCAAAGCATTAAAAATGAATGTTAAAAATTATTTTTACATGCAACTACAAAATAAGACATACAGGCAAGGGGTATGGAAATCTATCTTGTCCTACAGGAAAATAGCAGGTAAGGGAATAAGTTGGGGATGTGGTTGAGAGGAGTGGAGGGGAGATAGAAGGGAGGAAAGATTGGAGGAAAGGGTAATAAGAACACACGCTACTCTGGTGTGGCAGGTGAGGGTAGATGGGGAGAAAATGAAATTCAAAATCTGTGGAAGTGAATGTTGAAAACTGAAAATAAATACATCTTTTAAAAAATAAGATATAGGGGGAAGAGCCAAAATAGTGGAGTAGAAAGACACACTTACTCTAGCTCTTCCTCCACAGTCCATAAAATACCTTTAAAAAATGATTCTAAACAAATTCCAGAGCAGCAAAAGCCACAAAACAACAGTTAGAAAGAGGTTTCCACCCTAAAGTAGCCTGGAAGGCTGACAAGAAAGGTCTATCACATAGGGTGAAGAGCAGAGCACAGCCCATGGAGCCCAGCCCAGCGTTTGGCCACACAGAACCAACAGAAACAGGATCAGAACAGGCATTAGGGGCAAAATTGCGGGCAGCAGATGCAGTTTTCAAATCCTTCAACCCACAAATGCCAAAGATAGCTTCAAAGGTCAGTAAGAAAGCTTTTTCTTCTGTGGGAGAAGGGAGCAGGGTGCTCCCTTAACCCGGCCCCAGGTGGCAGCAGTGGCAGTGGCAGCAGCAGCGTCCATATTTGGAGCCCTCAGCCTAAAGTCCCTGGGGGAATTGAGCCGTTGATCTGGGTCTCAGCCTGAGTGGCGACCCTGGAGTGAGGAAGAGTGCTGACTGGCATGGTGGAGCTGGTGGAGGCTCTGAAAAGGGAATTTTACTTGCAGATCCTAAGCAGAAAAGCTTTGGTAACTCCCAGACCACAGCATAGGCCAGGAGAGTAGTAAACTCCTCTCCCTTGATTGTGCTATCTTGGAGAAGCTGAGAACTTCCAGGTCCCCAAAGTATACCCCCTCTTGATAAAGGAATCAAAAGTCAAGTAACTAGATGGGAGAATGCCCAAAAAATGGAAAAAATAAGATGATAGAAGATTACTTTCTTGGTGAACAGGTATTTTCTTCCATCCCTTCTGGTGAGGAAGAACAATGCTTAGCATCAGAGGAAGACATAAAAGCCAAAGTTTCTATATCCAAAAGCTCCAAAATAAATATACAATTGTATCAGGGGATGGAAGAGCTCAAAAAGGATTTTGAAAATCAAGTAAGTGAGGTGGAGGAAAAATTGGGAAGAGAAATGAGATGCAAGAAAATCATGAAAAGTGAGTCAGCAGCTTGCTAAAGGAGACTCAAAAAAATGTTGAAGAAAATAACACATTTAACAATAAGCTAACTCAATTGGCAAAAGAGGTCCAAAAAGGCAATGAGGAGAAAAATGCTTTAAAAAGCAGAATTAGCCAAATGGAAAAGTAGGTCCAAAAGTTCACTGAAGAAAATAGTTCTTTAAAAATTAGAATGAAGTAGATGGAAGCTAAGGATTTTAAGAGAAACCAAAAAATTATAAAACAAAACCACAAGAATGAAAAAATAGAAGACGATGTGAAATATCTCACTGGAAAAACAACTGACCTGGAAAATAGATCCAGGAGAGACAATTTAAAAATTATGGGACTACCTGAAACTCATGATCAAAACAAGAGCCTTTCATCATCTTTCATGAAATTATCAAGGAAAACTGCCTGATATTCTAGAACCAAAGGGCAAAATAAATATTGAAAGAATCCACAGATCACCTCCTGAAAGAGATCCAAAAAGAGAAACTCCTAGGAATATTGTAGCCTAATTCCAGAGTTCTCAGGTCAAGGAAAAAATATTGCAAGCAGCCAAAAAGAAACAATTTGAGGATTGTGGAAATACAATCAGGATAACACAAGATCTATCAGCTTCTACATTAAGGGATTGAAGGGTTTGGAATATGATATTCCAGAAATCAAAGGCACTAGGATTAAAACCAAGGATCACCTACCCAGCAAAACTCAGTATAATACTTCAGGGGAAAAAAATAGTCATTCAGTGAAAGAGGACTTTCAAGTATTCTTGATGAAAAGAGCAGAGCTGATAAGCAAATCTGACTTTCAATCCCAAGAATCAAGAGAAGCATGAAAAGGTAAACAGGAAAGAGAAATCACAAGGACTTACTAAAGTTGAGCTGTTTACATTCCTACATGGAAAGATAATGTTTGTAACTCTAAACTTTTCTTAATATCTGGGTAGTTGAAGGGATTATACACACACACACACACACACATATGTATATATTTATATGTAGATATATATATATTGAGAGAGTGCACAGGGTGAGTTGAATAGGAAGGGATCATATCTAAAAAATTAAAATAAAGGGGTGAGACAGGAATATATTGGGAGGAGAAAGGAAGAAATGGAATGGGGCAAATTATCTCTCATAAAAGAGGCAAGAAAAAGCTTTTACAATGGAGGAGAAAGTGGGGAGGTGAGAGGGAAATAGTGAAGATTACTCTCATCACATTTGGGTTAAGGAAGGAATAACATGCACGTTCAATTTGGTATGAAAATCTATCTTACACTACAGGAAAGTAGGAGAGGAGAGAAGTGGGGTGAGAGGAATGAGGAGAGGCAGGGCCAATGGGAGGATGGAGTAATTAGAAGTAAACACTTTTGGAGAGGAATAAGGTCAAAAGAGAGAATAGAATAAATGGGGGCAGGATAGGATGCAAGGAAATATAGTTAGTCTTACACAACATGACTATTATGGAAGTCTTTTGCAAAACTACACATGTATGATCTATATTGAATTGCTTGCCTTCTCAGTGGGAATGGGTGGGGAGCGAAGAGGGGAGAGAAGTTGGAACACAAAGTTTTAGGAATGAATATTGAGAATTGGTTTTTGCATACAACTGGTAAATAAGAAAGACAGGTAATGAAGTATAGAAATTTATCTTGCCCTACAAGACAAGAGAAAAGATGGGGATAAGGGAAGAGAGTGTTGTGATAGAAGGGAGGGCAGATTGGGGGAAGGCGTAGTCAGAATGAACAATGTCTGGGGGTAGAGAGATGAGGAGAAAATCTGGAACTCAAAATTTTGTGGAAATGAACATTGAAAACTAAAAATAAATAAATAAACATAAAAAACCCAAATAGAGCCATGCTAAGAAAAATAATAATTCAACAAAACTAAGCAACACATTGACTGAGACTGACAGCCTATGTCATGCTCAAGGCCCATAGTCCCCACCTTTCTAATGATGGGAAGGAGATGATTCATTGGCAGTTTTAAAGTAGATGCTGTGACTACACATGTATAACCTATAATAAATCGCTTGTCTTCTCTCAGTGTGGCAAGTAGGGAGCAACAGAATTTGGAACTCAAATTTTTTTTAAATGTTAAAAATTGTTTTTACATGTAATTTGGGGAAGATATAATACTAAATAAAAAATAAAATCAAAAAAAGAAAAAAGAATAGTATAAAAATAGGGAGAGCAGATAGAAGTTTCTAAGAAGCAGAATTTCTAGGCCTTCCAAAAAATTAACTATTCATAAACTCAAAGATGTGAGATCTTTATTGGATGACCAATGACTGGGCATGCTACTGGAAGTACTGAATCCTGACAATATTGACATTTTTGCAATGAATGAAATCAGACAACAAAAGAAGACATGCAGCTAAATGTAAAAACAGGTCACAATTTCTTTTCCTCATATAGGCAAATAAAAATGTTGATGGGGTTGGTTTTAGAATATATCCAAATGCAGAAAGAAACATCAACTCAAAGGTTTATTTGACCATCTTATTGTGCAGTGCTCATGACAGATATTTGAAAAAACATGAAACCAGTTTTAACTTATGTGTCAACACCTGTAGCAGAGAAGGAAGAGATAAGAGAAATTCTATGACAAACTCAATCAAACTATCCAAATTAACTTAACACATTCTTACTGAGTAGCTTCAACGTAAAAGGTGAATACGGGGAAGATGGTTAAAAATATTGGAAATTGAGCTTTTTGAGTAAAAACCAAGGAGCCAAAGGCTTAAAAACTACCAGCATGTCTCATGCCTATATATCTGAATATTTTCTTTAAGCAGAGTAAGGAGACTCCAAATGACATTTAAAAAATGAAAGTTATTACATATGAACAGTCAGGGAAAAGCTTCTTACTGATGTGGATGTCATACCTGAATCAGCCAAATGTACACAGACAAACCACTGATTTGTTAGAACAAAAGAAACAAAATTAATTTAAAGCTAGAAGAATAAAAATACAGAAAAGATACAACATAAAATTACAACTTAAATAGTTGATTTAAAATCAGCTATTTGTGTCAAAAATGGACAATGGAAATAGAAAATGACATCAACACCCCATGTAACTAATATAAAGCATAATAATCATAATGAGATATCTAAAAAGTCTAGAAACTACCTGTCCCAGGACATGCTTATCTCTTTGCCAAGAAGCTATAAACTCATTTCTAAAATGTGACAGAGGAGGATGGTGGAACATTAAGGGCAGTACAGCTTTATAAACCAGTGAGAAAGAAAGCAGAGATAAGTTTAAAGAAAACTTGTCAAGGGAATCAACTAAAAGAGTCATCTAATGACATTTAAGGATGAAACTGAAACAACAAAAGACCAAAAAATAAAAGAGAATTGTAGGCTTTTACTTTCTGTCATCAAGAACAATGAAGCTACCACATTTAGTCTCTAACATCTTAGCAAGTTATATGAAGGCTGTATTGGACATAGTTCACACAGTAGAATTTCAATGAGGAAGTGACTCAATTCTGAGGGAAAGGAATGAACGAGTTTCATGTGTCTTCAATTCCCCCTAACAAAATTCCTTTCTTCTTCAAGGAGTTTAAATACTGTCTTCTAAACCTCCACAAATCTCTACTGCTAGTTGTTTTCCTCTCAAACTATGCTGTATTTAACTACTTTGTTATTTGTTCTCTTTATATTTATTTTGTATACATTTATTTGTAGCCCTATTTTCTCCTTGTTAGACTTTAAGCTCCCTGTGCTCAAAGATTTTATCATTCATTGTATTTGCCTAGCACAGTATACACATGTAACAGACAGTACAAAGTATTTCTTGATTGATTAATAAATCAAAGAGTAAAGTGTTTACAGCCTTCTCAACCTTGAACAAGTTACTTAATTTCTCTTGGCCTCAGTTTTCTCATTTATGAAATTAGGAGGTTGGGCTAGATTACTCTTAGATCACTTCAATCTCTGAGTCTATGATCCTATGATCAAAGATGTAGAAAAAAATCTCAAGACTTTATTACCAAAAAAACGGCAACCAAGAAAATATAAACAACTATTGACTTATATATTTACTTTTCTATCTGTAGAAAAAAAAAATCATGAGAATAACCTGTACCCTTAGCAGGGTACCTTGATGAAGGCATGCAAGGGAACAAGAAGCTTTTAGAAATGATATTCTGAAGCAGGTCAAAAAAATGTATTAATGGAGAAAAATAATTATGGAATAGTCAGGTAGCATGAAACAACTGATAAACCATCCAAGAGATCCATTGGTATCCATTGTATTGCACCATTGTGCAATAAGAATGATGAACTAAGCAAATTTCAGAAAAACCTGGAAAAACTTGTATGAATTGATGGAAAGTGAAATGAGCAGAACCAGGAAAACACTGTACACAGTATCGGCAACACTGTGTGATGACTAACCATTAATGACTCAGCTCTTCTCAACTACACAATGATCTAAGACAAGTACAAAGGATTTATGAAGGATACCACTATCCACGTCTAGATAGAGATGGACTCACTGTAGATTGAAACATACTTTTTCACTTATTTTATTCTTTTTCATGAGTTTTTTTTCCTTTGATCTGATTCTTCTTTCACAACTGTGACTCATATAGAAATATGTTTTATATGATAGCACATGTATAACCTATACCAAATTGCCTGCCATTTTCATTAGAGGGGAGGGGAGGGAGGGCAAAAAGTTT
This sequence comes from Bettongia penicillata ogilbyi, assembly GCA_023548195.1. NCBI lineage: Eukaryota > Metazoa > Chordata > Mammalia > Diprotodontia > Potoroidae > Bettongia > Bettongia penicillata. Next base: position 442,503 of record JAJHZJ010000304.1, read on the forward strand.
GGAACTCAAAATCTTGTAAAAATGAATACTAAAAAGTGCCTTGACATGTAATAGGGGAAGTAAATAAAACATAATTTTTAAAAAAGAAATCAAAATGAAGATCCCCAAGATTAACGTTAGATAGACATCCTGTATAAGATTTACAGGATATGTAAATAGTAAGAATTTATTAAATGCTTATTCCTTCCTTTTGCCTTCCCAGTGAGGTCACAGATTCTGGAAATTATCAAAATCTGGTTAACAAAGTATATTTGTGTGTGTGTATGCATGCACATGTGTATCTTATTTGATCCTCACAATAATGCTATTCAGGAGGCAAGGAACATATCCCCATTTTCTAGACAGAATAGAAGTTAAGAGACTTGCCAGGATTACACAGCAAATATCAGAACAGGAACACAAGTCCACATCTTCTGACTCCTCCAATGCTCCTTCCTCTTCATTAGTGCCATAAAATATCTGAACATAACTGAAATTACCCTCCAAATGAAAACAAAATTTTGATGATAAAAGGATTTTAGGACATGTAAATATATATAAACCTCATTATTAAACCTCATTATGAACCAACACTAGAAAAGAATGTTAAGATCACCAACAATTGTCCTATGTAAACCCTATACCCCTATCTCAGGCAATCTAAATCCTAGACATCCTTCAAGGCTTCAAAGTTAACACTACCTGTTTCACGAAGCCTTCTCTAAATTGCTGCAGTTGAAAACAATAACTTTTCTGAATTCATATAGTATCTTTTTTGTGCCACTTATATGACATTTACTTTATACTGCTTCATTTATATCATGATAGATTTATATAATGCCTTCCCATCTTCCAGATCATCTAAGGGCCAGAACATTGGTAATACACTAAGCTATGGCAATCTCAGACAGCAAAAACAGATGTGTAGAAGAAGATATCAATAAAGTATGACCTACATGGGGAGGAGTGCTCCCATTGACAAAATCACAGATTCATCACAATTTTAAAAAGAGATGTGACCTACAAAAATGTTTTTTAAAAATGAGGCAGCTAAGGGGGTTCAGTGGCTAGAACCTTGGATGTGGAGGGAGAAAGCCCTTAGATCAAAGTGAACCTCAGATACTTGTCCAAATAACCCTAGGCAACTCATATAAACTGTCTATCCCAGTTTCTTTTTCTTTTTTCCTCTTCTTTTCTGAAATATTTATTTATTTATTTAACTTTTTACATTCATTTTCACAAAATTTTGGGTTCCAAATTTTCTCCCCTTTTATCCCCTCCCCCCACCCCAATACCCCAAGCAATCTAATTTTCCCTATCTCCAATCTACCCTCTCTTCTGTCATCCCTCCCTTCTCTTGTCTCCATCTTCTCTTTTCTCCTGTAGGGCCAGATGACTTTCTATTCCTCATTAACTGTATGTCTTCTTTCCTAGTAGCAACAACAATACTAAACAGTTGTTCCTAAAACTTTGAGTTCCAAATTCTCCCCATCCTTCCCTCCCCACCCATTCCCATTGGGAAGGCAGGCCATATCTGTGTAGTTTTGCAAATGACTTCCCTGATAGTCGTGTTGTGTAAGACTAACTGAATTACCCTCCATCCTAACCTGCCCCTCATTGTTTCTCTTCTGTCTTTTGATCCTGTCCCTCCCCAAGTGTTGACTTCCAATTGCTCCCTCCTCCCATTGCCCTCCCTTCCATCATCCCCCCCACCTTGCTTATCTCCTTCTCCCCCACTTTCCTACACTATAAGATAGGTTTTCATACCAAAATGAGTGTGCATTTTATTCCTTCCTTTAGTCAAATGTGATGAGGGTAAACTTCTTGGTTTTTTTAATTTGTTTTTTTGTTGTTTTTTTTTCTCAGCTCTCCTCTTTATCCCTCCACTAAAAAGTCTCCTACTTGCCTCTTAAATGACATATAACTAACCCATTCCATTTCACCCTCTTTCCTCCCACTACATTTCTCTCTCACCATTTACCTTAATTTCTTTTAAGATATGGTCCCATCCTATTCAATTCAATCTGTGCTCTCCGTCTCTGTATGTGTGTGTATGTGTGTATGTGTGTGTGTGCATGCGTGTACATGTGTGTGTATGGACCCACCAACTACCCAGATACTGAAAAGTTTTAAGAGTTACAAATATTGTCTTTCCATGTAGGAATGTAAACAGTTCACTTCTGGTAAGTCCCTTAAGACTTCTCTTTGCTGTTTCCTTTTTCATGCTTCTTCTCATTCTTGTGTTTGAAAGTCAAATTTTCTTTTCAGCTCTGGTCTTTTCATCAAGAATGCTTGAAAGTCCTCTATTTCATTGAAAGACCATATTTTCCCCTGAAGTATTATACTCAGTTTTGCTGGGTAGGTGATTCTTGGTTTCAGTCCTAGTTCCTTTGACTTCTGGAACATCTTATTCCACACCCTTCGATCCCTTAATGTAGAAGCTGCTAGATCTTGAGTTATCCTGATTGTATTTCCACAGTACTGGAATTGTTTCTTTCTAGCTGCTTGTAAGATTTTCTCCTTGTCCTGGGAATTCTGGAATTTGGCCACAATGTTCCTAGGAGTTTCTCTTTTTGGATCTCTTTCAGGTGGTGATCGATGGATACTTTCAATACTTATTTTGCCCTCTGGTTCTAGAATGTCAGGGCAGTTTTCCTCGATAATTTCATGGAAGATGATATCTAGGCTCTTTTTTTGATCATGACTTTCAGGTAGTCCCATAATTTTTAAATTGTCTCTCCTGGATCTATTTTCCAGGTCAGTTGTTTTTCCCATGAGCTATTTCACATTCTCTTCCATTTTTTCATTCTTTTGGTTTTGTTTGGTGATTTCTTGGTTTCTCGTAAAGTCATTAGACTCCATCTGTTCCATTCTAAATTTGAGAGAACTATTCTCTTCAGTGAGCTTTTGAACCTCTTTTTCCATTTGGCTAATTTTGCTTTTGAAAGCATTCTTCTCCTCATTGGCTTTGTGAACCTCTTTTGCCAATTGAGTGAGCCTATTTTTCAAGGTGATATTTTCTTCAGCATTTTTTTGGGTCTCCTTTACCAAGGTATTGACCTGTTTTTCATACTTTTCTTGCATCTCTCTCATTTCTCTTCCCAGTTTTTCCTCCACCTGTCTAACTTGCTTTTCAGAATCCTTTTTGAGCTCTTCCAAGGCCTGAGCCCACCCGACATCCCCCTGGGATGTCTGGGATACAGAGGCCCCGCCCTCCATGTCTTTCCCTGATGGCAAGAATATGTCCTCGTCATCAGATCCGAATGTCAGGATCATTTGCATCTGTTCGAAAAAACTCTCTATAGTCTTATTTTTCTTCCCTTTTCTAGGCATTTTCCCAGCCAGTTACTTGACTTCTGAGATTCCTGTCCACCCTCGCCTAGATCCGCCCAGCTAGTGCTTAGGGTCTGAGATTCAAATGGGCTTTCCGCGGCAAGCGGCTGCTAATCAATGTGAGCTTTAGTTCTGGTGCTGGGGTGGGGGCTGGGCCGCCTCCCAGGCTCAGCTCCCTCAGGGGCTTTATGCAGAGACCTCCAGTGATGGAGCAGGTGGGGGCGGGGCCGTCTCCCAGGCTCAGCTCCCTCAGGTTGTTTATGCAGAGGCCTTCAGTAATGAAGATCCTGCCTGCTGCCGGGGGAGTCCCTGGCCGCCGCCTCTGTCGCCGCCGCCTCTGCCTCTGCCACTTCGGCCCGAGTCACGGAGACACCCCGCTCCCCTCTTCCAGCCCAGCCGTCTCTCTCACTGACCTGTAGCTTCTGCGGGCGGAGGGACCTTCCAGGCCGCCGGAGCTTCCGTCCCTGAAGCCTGCTCGGATCAGCTTCTCTGGGGATGCGGCCAGGGCAGCGCTGGGGTGGAGTCCGCTTTCCGGGGCGCGACGGACCCTGGGGACGGCTCTCCAGGGCTCTCTGGAACGGAAATCTCTTCCACTATGTTTATGCACACCCTACAGTGATCCAGAACTTATGGGGATCTCTTCTTACATTAATTCTATGGGCTGTGGGTTCGGAGCTCGCAAACATGCGTCTTTCTACTCCGCCATCTTGACTCCGCCCCCCCTCCCAGTTTCTTTATATGTAAAATGAGGATAAAAATATACAGGGTTGTTGTGAGAATAAAATAACATAATACTTGGGAAAGAACTTTACAAAAGTTAAAATGCTAAATAAATGTAACTTTTTTTTTTTCAGAAGGAGTAGGAAACATTCTAGAACTTCTGTATCCAAATGAATGCTATCTTTCAAAGCAGCAACCTTGGAAAGCTATATACACTTTTCCAGCATCTTGCCACTTCTTAAAAATATGGAACTATTCTTTTGTAAGGACACTCATAACTGGTTACGAAAACTATTCCATTCAAGAAAAGTTCTGTATTACCATTTTAGACTCACACCTCAGTTTGGAACAATTAGAGTATTTGCTTTCTTGATCACTTTTCTCTCCGGATGTCTTCTCTGCTTTTTCATCATATAGGCAGAGATATACTGTTAAATATTTTAACAACTGGCTTAAAGATAAGGTTGGGGGTACGTGCATGGAACATACTTTTAAGTTTGATCTGCCTTATTAGCATTTTCTTCATTACTTTCTTAAGTGTATAGACAATTTTAAAAAATAATAATTTGTAATGTTTGCCAGTATCTAAGGTGTAATTGCTCACAATGAAAATTTAACAATTGGCTCTCTTGGGACAAGTGAACTCCAGCACAACAATACATATAGGTGCAACCTAAGTTCTCAAAAGTTATGCCAGTAGAACTGTCAGGTTCTATACCTAGTTGGATAGCCTTCAAATATGAGCTGAGCAACATATTATATATCTGTCCTCTGACTAAATTAGGGGAGTTTCATAACTAGCAAGCTGACCATCAAGTCATTAACTTTTGGCTATATCAATTTATAAAGATGTCTACTGAGGGCATAGGGGGGCCTTAATCTGCGTCAAAGGAAAGTGTCCACAAAGATGAAACTCTAGGTCCTTTAGAGGATTAAAGCAGGACTGCTCATTATTATCTGGCATATGAACAATAATAGTTCATATTTATTTCATTCTTCATACTTTAAAAATACTTTTCTCTTTACAACCAAGTAAGGTGGATCATATAAGCATTATTTTCTCCACTGTACAAATAAGGAATTATTCCTATACAAGTTAAGTCTTAACCATAATCATAGAGGTCATAAGTGGAAAAGGAAGGACAAAAGCACTAAGTTCAGTGCCCTTTCACTACACCATATCTTCAACTGATTTTTGGCTCCTTCTAAAAATCAAATCCATCTCCAAAAGATGATGATTTGCCTCCACTGAAGCTACTTAAACATAACATACTATAAGGGATAAATACAATTCCACGAGAAGAATTCTGAAATGGGAATAAGAACAGCAACCAATATTAGAGTAAGTATTGAATCTCACTACTTTAAAAAGAAAAAATATTAATTCTGATATATATATCTGCATATATTTATATAAGAAAATGCATATAAAGAACTTGGAAAACTTTACAGTGATGATACATGACTTTTTAAACTGTCACGTTCATGTATATCCTTTAAAATTTGTCTCTCACATATGCATAAAACAATTCTTACAGCATTACTTGCCACAAACCATAAGTATGGATAAGTCAAAAGGCAATACTTTGTAATTTTGAATTCTTATGAAACTTTTCTTCAAATCTTCACATAAATAAAATATACTAGCATTTAAACTAGGCAAACTATACCCCAAAAGTTCAACTAGGTTGGGCATGGGAGGTTGGAGTAGTCTTCTATAAATGGTTAATGGTTAATTTTGTGTGTATGTATGTCTGGGTGTGTGTGTGTCTGTCTGTCTGTCTATGTATGTCTATGTCTCTATGTCTGTGTCTCTGAGGAATATATTTACTACCATAGGCATAATGAACACCCAATAGTATTTTCTTTCAATTCTAAACATGCTCAAGAATTCCAACTTAATTCCAAAAAGCAACCAACACTCAATCTGTACCTCTTTACACTTGTTTCACAAGTAGACAAAATGGTTTATGACAAGGAAGAATAGATTTAAAGTTAGAGAAGTTGGCTTGAGGCTGAGCTCCTGTACTGTGACTTAGAGACAATCTTTTTACTTGTCTGTGCTTCAGTTTCTTCATCTGTAAAATGAGAACATTTTCACCAAATACATCAGAGGTTTATTATAGGGAAATAATTTTCAAAGAATGATAGAGTTGAGTGGTGGATCATTTTACAGATGTAGATACTGAGGTCCAAAAAGCTTCAATTGCCTTAGATACCATAATAAGTCCCACAACTGGTATTTGAACTCAGAGTTTCTGATTCCCAATTCTTCTGCTCTTATGTTGCTCTACAGAAACATGAACACTATCAAAATTTCTGCCACTAAAATCACACTTTGGTGCTTCAATAAGGGTGTGGATATGACCCTGAATTTCTTAAAAAGTCTTTGAGATGTCAGAAAAACTTAGGCTTCATATTGTAAAGTATCTTCCGAGTCCATAAGCTGAATTTCTGTGTACTCCAGCTGACTCATTCATTCTACAGTCATCCCTTGACATTCAGGAGTTTCATATTCACAGTTTTGGTTATTCACAGATTGGTCATCAATAATTAAATGGAGATTTTTGGAAATTTGTGGCATACTACAGAAAATCACAGATGACATATATATGTAAAGAAAACTAAAAAAATTAGTAAGTCATATATACATAAATATTGTATATTAATAATGTATTTTATCATTTACTGGTGTAAGTACACATACATGAATGGATTATAATAAATTAAAAGTTTTAGTACACTAAAGAACTTTGGGCTATGCACTTTCTTTTTGAATACCTCTTCTGTCTTGCCACTGTCCAGACTCAGTCACATGATTTTTCTCCCCCAGTCATCATTGCATCTGCTTTTCCTAGAAGGAAATCAGTGAAGTTGTTGCAGCTACATTCGGCCACAGGAAAGACTCTGCAGAGTATGTACAAGATAATAATCTTGAGTAGAAGCCATGACTTTTTTATGAGTGCAATGTGTTTTACTTGTTCTGTGTATTAAACAAATATGATCAGAATTATTAAAAATAAAGGTTTGGGTCAGGTGTTACAGTTATTCAAGGTTTTTCATATTCCCAGGGGTCTTGCTCCCTCGTTGTTTGCCTTGTGTTCTAGAAAAGAACCATGACATCAGGAAGGTGATGCCATGAATTGCAAGTGAATTGGATTTAAGTGAGAGGGGGCTGTACAAAGTTACCAGCCTCACTCTCTCCTCTGGAGCCATCTGGGTCCAGTGGCCAGATATGGATCAGGATGACCGGATATGGCCCCAGATGCTGTGGGAGACCTTGGCCTCCAATGCCAAGGGACAACTATACAATTATTTAACTGTATTGTCACTTTGCTTTGTTTCTTTCAATTTGGTTTTTATTTTCTCATGAAGTTTTACAGTCATTTCCCTTCTCTTTGGTGATTCTAGTGTTTGTGTGTATAGAAAAGATGAGGTTCCAGCTTCCTTCAAGACTCTCACTTCACCATCTTGAATATCTACTCTTTAACCTAGGTTCCTAAAGCCAATGCAAATAGAGCACAAAGTCCTGTACGTCCTGTTTGGGTTGGAAAAGTGCTGAATATTATTGGCCTAGTAATAGATTATCAATCTGTCTTGTTTTAATAGAATGGCCAAAAAGGCACATACCAAGAAGAGTGACCAAAGGACAGGTGGAAAGGGGTGGGGGAAGAGGCAGGATGAATCACAGTAACTAATGAAGAACACCATTTCACTTCTAAAAACGGATTGGAAAAATTTCTGTGGTATGGAGGTAGTATACAAAACAATGAAAAGTCTTTTGAAGTAGTGAAGGGTTCATTGTTAATAAAATTGTTTTTGATTGAGAGAGACCTTTAAAGAAAACTATATTTTACATTTAGAACAATGTCCAATATTCAGGAGTAAATTATTTTTCCCCATTTCAATTCAGAATTTCTGCTATGGGAAACTGAATCCAAAATAAAAAATAGAAAAGCACTAGAAACAAAATGTACTCCCAGATTTTAAAAGAATTCATTGTAACAAGAATTATGGAAGTATTCAAAGCAATATTCTGTCTTTGGTAATTTAGAGGCAGCCATGATAACCACTATTTGTACATGACAGTCATATGAAATAATAAACCTTGCTAGCTATAAACATTACCAAATTCTGACACTATTGATTTATTATGTCTAACAGTGACATCAAACCGAACAACTGACAGAAACAATGTTACAGCTTTAAGAGCAGTTTGTCAACGATTAATTCTGCCAAACGGGCTTTAGTTTTATGCTGGGACCGCTTGTCTAGCAGTTGTCAATCCAAGCAAAAATTACTACTGCCACACGCCTGCTAACACAGGCCCGAGGCACCGCTCCGTTAGCCCTCATTACCCCGATCACTGCAAATACAGATGCAAGGCCAGTCCCTATTTAATATGCATGTTAATTATGCAAATTATTAATTGGGCTAGTGCTTAAGGACTTGTGTTTATGCCCAGATTAGAGTCAATAACTGTATCGCACAGCATTTTGAGCCTGACCTGTGACAGAAATAAAGCTGTGCAGAAAGAGACAGTTTTCCTGTTCCTCCCTGAGCAATGGCTCTCTATTATACTACAAAACAAGGCCTACTAGGAACCAACAGAATCCTCTGCATATAGCTTTTATTCATATGTTTATTAATATTCTATGCCTTATATTATTTGTAATTTTTCTGTCACACATTAAATTACTTCAGTAGGTCTATTATGTCAATAACAAAAAGTTTTATTTACTTAGTTTTTTAAAAAATGTTTTTAAAGTTATCTTCCCACCCAAATAAGACTATGGCCTTTGTCCTATTTATATTATACTGTCAATAAAAACTGTATGACATGGTGTTATATGTTGTAAATTTGTTTGAAGGTGTGTTTTTTCAAATCATATAGATTTGAGCCTCCAAAGATAGAGAGTAAAGCTATAAGGCTTTTCCAATTAAAATTTACAGCAGACAATGTTGTAAATTTTATACAGTTGTAATGCTGGCTGCAGTTGTACTGAAATGGGAACTATTGATCAGTGTGATTTCCCAGGATACATGAAGGGGGGACAAGGTAATGCACAAGCAGAAACAAAACTTTCATTTGTAAAGCTTTCTATTAGACTTTACTGCCCTCATTTGGTTCCAGATGCATCTAAACTGAAAAAAGTCAAATTCTCCCCACACAGCTATAGCCCAAAGCACAGAAAGCAAACAAATTAATATTTTGTGTTGAGAGAAAAGTACGGTTTGAGAAGAGAGACTGTTATTGTTAAAGTGTTTCAAAGTATTGAAAAGATATTTTATCACTTGAAAGAAAAGAAAAAGGTAAGGTGAGTCTAAATGTTAAAAAATTGAAATTCAATTAAAATATTACACCCTAAAACCAGTCTGCCTGTAAAGCCTTACTACCACACACTGGTCCAGTCAAACTAGTCCTATTACTATTCGTCATGCACATGCCTGTCCTCTGTGCCTGGAATGCACTCTCCCCCCACTGCCAATCTCCAAGAATCTCAAGTTTCCGTGAAGACTCAGCCCAAACTTAGCTTCTACATGAGGCCATCCCTGATCTGCTCAGTTGCTAACCTAAAGTTAAAGTTCCCAACCTTATCCCACCCCTACAAATCCCTTTGCATCTATTTTGCATATAACTATACAGATTGTAGATGCCCAAACAGGTTGTCTTCCCCAGCTAGAATGTAAGCTCAAGAAAGACATTTTTCCCTTTTGTCTATTTTAACCCCAGCACCTAGCAGAATGTTTAGATTTTAATAGGCACAGAATAAAAGGTTATTGACTGACTAAATCTTTCAGAGTTAGTTCCAATTCAGAGTGGACACCCAGGACTCAGCAAGTGGTATAAACTCAACAATCCATGAAGCAACCACTGAAAGATACCATTTGCATCATAAATACCCTTTTCAATCCCAATTTATTAATTCCATTGGATGACAGTGGTGCTAGAACATATACAGAGAAGACTCACAGAATTTTCCCATGAAAATAAGTTTCTTATAATTTTATAGGATTACAACTCTAGAATAGAATTTACCTAGTCCAAATCCTCCCTCCTCCCATTTTATAACTGATTTTGTAATTGAAGGGATTTTTCTCAATATCACACAAGTTAGTCAGAGGAATGATTTGAATCCAAGTCCTCTGATTTCATAGCCAGTTCTTTCCACTGTACTACACTTTGAACCCAGGATTTAGAATATAAAAATATTCCTTAAAGAAGATCTAGTCCAACCTCCTCATTCTGGAGTTGAGGAAATTGAGACCTAGAGAGATTAAGTGACTTGCTCAAGATTACACAAATATTAAGTACCAAAGTCAAAATTCAAACTCAGGACCTCCATCTCCAAATGCAGTGTTCTTTCTACCACATAACACAGACCGAATTTATTCAGTCTCTTTGGAAACCTAATCTCATTGAACATAGGATGAAGTCATTTGACTGTTTAAGTTTTCCAACTGTCTAATCCACTAAAGTTGCCATCCTCAATGGTAGAAGCATGAGCTTCTTTTTTAGTAAGGGAAATACTTTTCAAGAGCAGTTTAATAAATAAGTATTTAGGAATTTAATAACTGGTTTTCTTACTAAAAATAAATTCATACACTTAAGAAATGTCTATATTTTGCATCTTTCAAATAAAATATCTTCAAAGTTTAAACCCTCTAAGGCAAACTATGGGGCAGCTAAGTGGCACAGTGGATAGAATGCTGGTCCTAGAGTCAGGAAGACTCATCTTCTTGAGTTCAAATCTCGCTTCAGATATTTACTAGTTGTGTGACTCTGAGCAAGTCACTTAACCCCATACACCTCACTAACCTTCTTTTTCTATCCCCAGGACTCAGCACACTGTCTGGCACATATTAGATACTTAATAAATGTTGGCTGATTGATTGATATATAAGAAACTAATTCAGATTTACAAGAATAAGAGCTGTTCACCAATTAATAAATGGTCAAAGCATAAAAACAGACAGCTCTCAAAGGAAGGCACTTAAGCTATTAAAAAGCCAAATGAAAAAATACTCCAAACCATTCATTAGATATAAATTACAGGAACTCTAAAGTTTCACTTCACAACTTCTAGATTGACAAGGCTGACAAAAATGGAAAATGACAAATGTTAGGGACTGCAGGAAAGCACGCATATTGATATATTGGTGGAGTTGTGAACTGGTATAGTCATTCAGGAAAACAATCTGGAACCATGCCCCAAAAGTCATTAAAGTGTTCCTCAGAAATCAAAGATAAAAAGGGACCTATCAGTACAAAACTATTTATAGCAGATCTTTTTATGGAAACAAAGAACCAGAAACTAAGAAAGTATTCACCTGTGATTAGAGGAATGGCAGAACGAACAGTGGAATATGAATGTAAAGGCATAATATTATGCTCTAAAAATGATGAAAGGAATGGCTTTGGAGGAACCTGGGAAAATTTGTATGAACTAATGCAAAGTGAAGTGAGCAGAACCAGGAGAATAATTTACATTACAACATCAATATTGTTTAAAAATTGAAAGGAAATTTTGAAACACTTAAGAACTCTGATCAACTCATAATTCCAGAGGACCAATGATGAAGAATACTACTCACCTCCAGATAGAGAGATAATGGACTATGGAGAACAAGTCATAAATTTTTAGCCGTGGCCAGTATGGGAATTTATTTTGCTCGACTATCTATATTTGCTAAATAGGTTTTGCTTTTCTTTTTTTTCAGGGGTGAGTAGATGGTATAGAGAGACAAAAATGCCTCTTAACTGAAAAAAAATTAATTTAGTTTTTAAAAAGGTAAACCAACCCAGCAATGGACAAATTCCATGTTTGAACAGTTAATTTTTAAGAACAATCTCAAGGTAAAATTACATATTCAAAGGTACAAGATAATTCACAATCAAAACTACGATGTAATTATGAATAAACTTTTCTGCACTCTTATCATTCCATTATCCATATCAGAATTCTTGATTTAAATATATAATACTCACCTATTTGTGCTACCACACATCATATTTATAAAATGAGAATAATATCATTTGTGCTAACAGGATTGAAAGCGTTATAGAATGGGAGGTATTATCTAAATCCTCCATTCTCTTCACAAAAATCTGTTCATCTAATTTCAGGCAACAAAACATTTAAATAAAGGATTTCATAACATATTTTGGGGGGGAAGAGGAAGTTTGAACATAACTTTTGGGACACAGATTTTGAAAACCTATCTGTATGACATATTGTCAAGACTTAGTTTCATAATACTTCATATGTATAGACTTAGTGTCTGGGATTTCCTCAGAAAATGACACATCTTTTTCAACTCATAACAGTGCTATTTACTAGAGAAAACAGTTCAAAAGTAAATATGAAATTGTCTCTGTAGTTACTATTAGTTACTATCTTCTATAGTCTATATTATACTCCCTCTTTATATTGAAGTCTATAATTTTTGCTGAGTATTATTTAATTCACTAGAGAAGCAAGCTGGTATAGTTGGTAGAATACTGGACTTGAAGTTGGGATTCCAGTCTCACCTCTCATATACTGACCATGTAACCCTAGGTAAGTCACCTAACTTCTCTGTGGTCCAGGAAAGTCAGTAAAACTACAAATGTAAAGGAATTTGCCTATAATCTCATCTATAAGAGGAGATGAGTTTGGCAAATCTCTTGAGCCTGAGCTCAAGAGTTCTGAGCTGCTGAGGGCTATGCAGATCAGATGCCTACAGTAAGTTCAGCATTAATATGGTGAGTCCCCCACTCTCTGTAACCTAAGGAAGAGCAAACTGGTCCAAATTGGAAATGGGGCAGACCAAAGGCCCCTGTACACTCAATGGTGGGATCAGGCCCATGAGCAGCTCTAGCATTTTTCCAGTCTGAGAAAGATGGAAAGACCTAGTCCTAGATTTTAAAAAAAAGTCTATAAGTTGCAGATTTGCCCTGACAGAGTGATTTCCCTCACAGAGTTCCCAGTTATATCAATAAAATAACAACTCTGGTAAAAGCAGGCTTAATTCTTTATTTTATTTATGGTGATAACCATAGAAATGATATATGGAAATAATTAAGTACATTCAATGCTATCAATATATTTTTAAAAATACATAGAATTACCACAGCAAAAATGTCACAATTCCGAGTCAGAAGGAAGCTTGTAAGGCACCTAGTTCAACTGTACCTAAACAATAATCACATCTACAACACAATTAAAGTAGCGATACAGTTCTCATCTGAACACCTCTAGTAAGACACTACCTTATAAGGAAGTCTATTTCACTATGGGACAGTCCTAATTCTTATGAAGCTTTTTCTTAAATCAAACCACTTGGTGCAATGGAAAGAGCATTAGACTAGTCGTAAAAAGAGTTGGTTTTGAATTTTGATTTTGGTACTTACTAGTTATATGACTTTGGGCAAGTCATCTCTGACTTTAGTTTCCTCATCTGTAGAATGAGAGGAGTTAGAATAGCCGGCCTCTAAGATCCTTTCCAGTTCAAGGTCAATGATTATATGATTTTATGACTATAAGCCTTAACTTAAATGTAGGGAATTTGTTTAAGCTTTTTGTTAAGTGCTAAGAGTTCTTTCAAGCACAATATAGTATTAATTTTCATATTCTAAAGTTATAAGTTACAAATTTATGTGACTGATTTATGGGCATACTTTATTTTAAGATGCAGATATCTTTCTTTTCTATGACAATCTATAAAGAGACTCTGTGGGCTGATTTCAGTTCGTACTTTTAGGATACAGTAAAAAAAAAAAAAATTCAGATTTTTACCTGAGCAATTCATGGTTCTGTCACTAGCTACATAATCCTTAGCAAAACACTTTTCTTGAGCCTCAGTTTCTTATCAATAAAATGGATATTAATATCTGTACTACTTAATTCAATATGATTGTGAGAAAATACTTCATTGTGCACCTGATCTCATCAATGTGGGCACTTCCTCCAAAAGTACTATTTGCAATCCATCCATACTGTTTCATCCTGTGTAATACTTGTCCATATACCGTCACAAATTCTCTATCAAGGAATGTATGAAAGCTCTTACGCTAGGTTTTTTAACATTCTGTGGTTGATAGTGAGGCACCAGGACTGCAGTGAGGAATGTGTTATGTAAATCAAAAAACACTATATAAATGTGAATTCTCTTTACTAACAATAATAGCAAATCCTAGCTTCTAAGAAGATGACAGAAATTTTAAAAATAAATCATTAGGATTAAAATATATTAGTGAAATTTGTGACTATAGCAACAGCATTAATAATAATCATTGCTAACATGTATATAGAGCTTTAAGGCTTGCAAATATCTTGACAAAAGTTATCTTATTGAATCTTCTCCACAACCCTGTGAGGGAGGTACTATTAAGTCCATTTTACAAAGGTTTGGTGACTTGCACAGGATCACACAGCTTGTAAACATCAAACACTAAATCTGATTTCAGGTCTTTCTGACTCCAGGTCCAGCAGTGGTGCCCATCTGCTGGTGCCCTCACCAGATGCTAGGAAGAAAGTAGAAGGAAGGAAAGAGAGAAGAAAATGAGGTCGGTTTTGAACATGTTGCATATAAGATGTCTATGGAACATCCAGTTTAAGATATCTAAAAGGCAATTGGAGGTGTGACAGTAGAAGTTGGGAAAGAGGTAGGGTCTGGATATGAGGATATGCAAGGCTGCAGATAAGATTCAACTGCAGAGGGATAATAACTGAACATATGGGAGCTGATGAACTTATCAGGAAAAACAGTATAAAGGGAAAAGAGAAAAGGGCCCAGGACAGAGCCTCGAGAGACATGCAGATTTTGTAGATGCAAACTAAATGAAGATCCAACAAAGGACACGTAGAAGGAATGATCAGACAGAGAGGAGAGTCAAGAGAGAACAGTTTCATAGACACCTGCAGAGGAGGGGGGATCAAAAGTGTTGCAGACTACAGAGGTCAAAAAAATGAGGAGTGATCAAAGGACATTAGAGTTGGCAAATCTGAACTCACTTTCCTGACCTGAAGCACCTAGCTGTCTTGACATAGTGATACAATACAACAACGATTTAAGTGTCTGTTATTTGCAGAGCACTCTGTTGGGAGGGTTTAGATAAGAGAGAGAACCTCCTCCCAAGAACTTTCTGATTTAGTACACAGATAACTGTAACACTTGATATCCACAAAAGGGACTAGAAAGACGAAAAAGCAAACTAGTCTAAATCGCTAGATAATCTGGTCAGACAGTCATTTGTTAGCAAATATATAGAAGAAAAACTCAAATTTAGAATCACAGAATCATTTTCTAAGCTAAAGTTACAAAAATTTTAGGAGTTGAGCTATGATTTCAAAGTAATATTAATAAGTTAATAATGAAACAACCATAACTGCATTGGTTTGACATTTCATATTTGATTTTAAAATTTATACCTGGTTAACTCAATCAGAGTAGAGGCTGTAATTATAGGTTCTAAGACTGTAGGGGTCTGTTCACTATAGCACTGGGCCATAGGCACACACTATCCGTAATCACAGTCAACAGTCTATCTAGTTCAAGCTCTTTGTCACAAGAGCAAGTGAATGACAAAACAGTGCAACCTCATTACTAGGAAAACAACTTAAAGATGATGCTCATCTTTACATCTGAATCTGGCACATTATTTCATTTCTTCAAATTCTAAAGGGTATTCCCTTTCTCTGTATTCAGAAAATAAGTGTTTGCCTGGAAGAACTAAAAAAGTCTATTTAAAATACAGTTAAAGCATATTTTACTATAGGAAGACAGAAACCTAAGGGTTTTACAAGATGGAATATTACAAAGTACATTTCAGTACTTCAAGGTATGAGTACTCCCTCTACTTAAACAGATTACAACCCCTTCATAATTCAGGAGGCTATCTTCTAGAGTTACAATGGTTGAAAAATTCATCATTCTGAAATCATCCTAGTGATAAGTATTTATAAATATAGTGATAAATATGTGTTGAATCAGATCTCACTAAAATGTTGACATTTTAATTAAACATTAATTAAACAGTATATTTTATGGTAACTTTGCATAAGATATTATACTAGACACTTAGAAGAGAGAGGTAAAAGATGAACTAGTTTCTGCCCTCAACAAGCATATAATGTAGTAAGAGAAGAGTAGATGGAATGCATTCTCTCCTGAACTTTTCCTCTTAGAATCAAAGCATAGTTCAAGAGTCACTTCAAAGTGACTTCCATCTGTTAGACATGCCTTCCCCACAAATGAAAATTACCTTGTATTTACTTTGCTTATATTCTGTATATGCTTATGTATGTATATGTTGCTTTCCCCTATAACATATTAGTTTCTTAAAGAAAGGAGTTGTTTCATCTTTGTCTTTGTATCCGTCACCTAGAAAATAATAGGCATATGATAACTGCTTATTGATTGATCAAATTTTTATTTGATGCACACAAAGGAAAATTCTGAAAAAGTATTCTAATAAAATTGGGTGTGGGAGAAATCACTTTCTGTGAGAGGACTTGGAGTTGGGGGTAAATTAGGAGTATGAGACACATGAGCTGGACCTTGAAGGATTCAATGGCAGAATCATGGAGGAAATATAATCCAGGCATGGAGGCAAAAGACAGTCAGGGAAAAATCAAGGAACAGCTAGTAAGTAGTCTAATCTGATGGAACAAAGGATACATAAAGAAATACTACCAAATAAGGCTGAAACAAAAGATCATAAGATCAAAGACAGAGGTAGATAGAATTAGGAAACTGAGGTCTAGGACAGGTTAAGTGACTTGTCCAAGGCCACACAAGCAAGTACTGTCAGAGAAAGGATACGAACTAAGGTTCTCAGACTCCATAGTTATTCTCTTTCCACTGTACCACAATTATTTCATCCATATTGTGTAAGGCCTTAAATGCTAGGTTAAGCAGTTTTATTTTATCCTATGGGCAACAGGTTTTGAAACACAAGACCAACATAGACCTTTCCACTAAGAAGTTTATTCTGACACCTGTGTGAAGGATGAATTGTGAACATAAACATAATTTACCATTTACAGATGGGACATGCAGCATAAGAAGTCCGAAGGTCACAAAAGACCTGAATTCAAAAATTACATCTCATACTTATTAACTGAATGATCACAAGGAAGTTATTACTAGTCTCTGAACCTCAGGTATCTCATTTGTAAAAGGGGAATAATATTTCCTACCTCATAGAGTTGCTATGAAGACCAAATGAGAAAATCTATATAAATCATTTAATAAACCTTAAAGTACCATGTAAATGTAAGTTATTATTACTTATATTACTCTCACTAAACCTTTTATTCTAATATCTCATCATGACATAAAAGTAAACTATGGTTTTTCAAATGCTGTGGCAGCAAAGTCCTTCAAAATCAGAAAGACTTCAAATATAGGGCTGGAGGTTAACCATATGTTAACGATATGAAAAACCAGCCTAGCTGAGGGTAAAAAGGCTTTTTGCAAGGTTAGCTACTTTGGGGAAGGGGTGGGGTGAGAAGCACAATAACTCAAGGAACCATTTACTAAGGTATTGAAGTTTTGTAAATTGCAATAATAAAGAGTATTTTCATACCCACAAAAATAAAACCATTCATTTTTTAACATATTGACATGTTTGAATTTATAAAGTCTAGGAAGGGTTATAGTCCTGTACACTAACTGAAAATCTGTTTTAAAGTAAAACAAAAGTCAAAACAACTAAAGATGGATTCTGCTAATGGAACCTATAACCACTATGGTCATGGTCACAGGAGCATAAATCAAATTTATCACACAGAATGTTTTGTAAAGATATAACCCTTAAAAATAAAGCTATTTTAAAATAAATTTTCTAGTTGATCACATTACGAGAGTTTAACTGTCCCCAAAGTTTAACTGTCTCCTAAGTTCCCCAAAGCCCAAATTACAAATTGCTAGGTTTTTTTTAATAATAGCATATAAACAATGTTCTGAGCTGAGTCAAAATCCCAACCCTTCTCACACATAAGGTGGTTTTCAGCATTAGTGAGGAGCTCATCCAAATGCTCTACCATCCTCCCTTCCTTCCTGTGTAGCAATACTAAAGAAACAGATCTACAGAGGATATGAAGGTAATCAGAAACTCTTGCACACTATAATGCTAATTTCACATAATTAATGCCACTGAAGAACAAATTGTCCACCTTAAGCAGTGGTCAAAAACATGTAGAATACATGCATTTTTAAGCATCGATTAAGCTAATCACATGAAATAAAAAAAATTAAGAAAGACAACATTCTATTACAAAAGGGTTGGGGGG
The DNA here is from genome assembly GCA_023548195.1 of Bettongia penicillata ogilbyi. Lineage (NCBI taxonomy): Eukaryota > Metazoa > Chordata > Mammalia > Diprotodontia > Potoroidae > Bettongia > Bettongia penicillata. Next base: position 460,814 of record JAJHZJ010000304.1, read on the forward strand.
AGAAATAGACAATGAATGAACCCAATAATGGGAAAAGATAACAAAGACCTAGGATTCTAGCATCTGGCACTAAATGAACTTTTTTGTAAACTGAATGGCGGTTTCCAAAACTGCTCCAAGCATCATTCCTTTGCCAAGGCAGTAAACAGCTTTTATCAGCAATAATGATGGCATAATCCCAGCTAAAAAGGAAAGTAACATATGGCAGCAGCCCTCCAAATACCATCCCAACAAAGTAGGGGGCATTTTTATTACAAAGTCCACTTGCAGAAAATCTGCCAGACTTCTCTTTTTTCCTTCTTTAAAAAAAAGAGGGGAGGGGGCAAAAAAAAGGAAAGAAAAAAAAGAAAAGAAACACAGGTTATCATCTTCCCTGTTTGAGTTGAATGTGGCATTTGGGAATTTTAAACTAATGAGTTCATTTTTCTTAAGCATGTATACAAACAGAGGCACACACAAAGAGACAGCCACCACTGATAGCCAATGTGAACACAAAACTATTTTCCTATTGCTATAAACATATATATGTGTATATATATTAAAAGGACAACATTAAATAAGAACACCATTCCATAAAGGAATATCAGAGAATTTCTAGGAGGCTTTTTTTTAGAATTTGGAAAGGATTATGACTAACTTAGAAGATCAGAAGGTTGAATTGGTACCTAGCTTTGTAATTCATGCTCAATAATCAGAGAAAGAGCTCTTAATCCAAGTGAAACCAAATGAAGATGTAAAATGTTTATTGGTATCCAATAGAAAGAAGGTGAATTATACATACAAATATACATACATACAAGCAGCAAGAATCTGTAAATCGTATTAGTTCTCTCTTGAAGTGTCAGGCTTCATAATTTTGATTCCTGAAAACAACCTTCACCAAACATTTTTTTTTTTGTTTAGGCCATGAAACTGTTTATCAATAGGCACATGAAATCCGATGCCATTATACTACATTGTTTGAGCTGAAAATGCTCTTAAAGAAAATCTAGTCAAATCTCAATTCATAAATGAGAAAACTGAGGTCCAGAGATGGAAAGTACTTTGTACAAAGTCACATGGATACTAAGAGGCAAAGACAAAATATGGCTTTCCGGATAAATTAACTTTAGTTTTCACCACTGGAGCAATTTTTTTTCTTTGATAAAAGTAAATGACATTTTTCTCCTCTTTGAAGTTTTATAACTCCTTCCAATTGTCATTTCAGAATCACATAGGTAAAACATGGGCTTAGATTTTTAAGCTCAAAAGAATTTATTGGAAAAATTACTTGACTAATAAACATACTCATTGTTTTGCCCTATATGCCAAACATTTAGATTTTTACTGCCTGTTTGATGTAAATGCATTAGCTAATTGGACAATGAAAAAGTAAAAAAAAAAGTGTTAATATTTTTGACATCTTTACCTATAAATATATTTTTCTAGATTGAAAAATGCACCTAATGGTTCCACTCACTGATGTGCACTGCAGTTTACCACAGTGTCTATATTTCTGTTGTCAGTTTTACAGTATCTTCCTTCATTAAACCTATCAAGTTTTCCTTTTGATCATGCAACCAAGGCCAGAAGACAGATATCTTCCTGGAACAGAGCAGTCTGCCAAGTCTTTCACAGGACCAGCTTTAACCTCCCTATTGATTTTTACAACACTGCAGCCATTCATCGTTTGTGACATTTGGCTGTCGGCTCTTTAACACCCTTCAACCAAATCAATTTCATATTTTTGTCAATGCTCTGCTAGGGGATGAGTAAAATAGGAAAAGACTTAGCATGATTTAGAATGTTGATTTTCTCCAACAGTTTTATCTCTAGTTTTTATAAGCCTTATAAAGTTAATTCACTTGTTTATTTATGCATCTGCAAGAAACATGGGGAGAACACTTTGTAAATTGCAAGTTTTTAAAAATGAACTTATTCACAAAATAAATCATATCAATTTTTTAAAAATTCTAATGTTTTAAAAATATTAGTCAACATAAGGATCCTTCAGCCTATGAGCTAAAGACCAGTATAAGACATTCTACTGTGTGTGATATGGTTATTTTAAAAAACATGTTATTAAATAACATGTTAAAAAAACACTACCAAGAAAAATCTATTGTCTTCACTCAATTTTAAGCTTTTAAAGATCATAACCTAATTTTTTAATTGAGACAGCAAAACATTCTTCCATAGAATCACAGGATTTAGCACCGAAAAAGAACTTAGAAAGTATCTACTCCAATCCCTTCATTTTAGACTTCCAATCTTCTACATGTTATGGTTAAACAGAGCAATTATGTGCATATGTGTGTACGTGTGTGTATTTATACATATACACATGTAATTTTAATAAAACATCAAAATAATTTTACCATTCTGGCTGATACCTTGTAGCTAAATTCTCAGGCTATCTAAGTACTCTACCATTCACCTACTTCAGGTGCCAGTGGATAACTCCTCTTGCTATCAATGAGAACTGCACACCAAGATCAAGGACACATATGTTCTCATTTGTGCCAAACCTCCCATTGCTTGACAATGTCAGCAGTCTTCTCATGAACATGACTGAACAAATGATACAACTCAACTGAAGTTTATAGTTATGTTTTAGCTAATTAGTTAAGATCTTAACTACAATTTGCATATTAACTTATGTTGTGCCATTCTTTTTGCAGTAAATTCTTAAAATAAATGTTGGGTTTTAAAGACACAATTAGAAACTCCACTAAATAAATTTTGTTGCTACAAACATAGACTGCCTTTTTTATCTCCAAATACAACTCAGAGAAGCCCTGAGTGTCCCCCATAATTGATACTACTGTTCAGCATATAGCTATGGACTATTTTTTCCCTTCAAAGAGATCTCATTTTAGAGGAACAGCCTATATGTCTACCAGCACTGCACACTTAAAAAATAAACCAAAACAAAAAAAAAACCTGGGTTAATGACTTGAAAAGTCTGATGACTCCTTGGGAACCAAAAGTATTCAAAGTATGAGCATGAATTCAAGATTCATATATTAATGACTTAACATACCCTGGAGATTTATTACCTTCAATATATATTCTTAAAACACCCCCAAAACATAGTTATCATAGAACCAATATAAAAAAAAATACAGTTGCAAAGATGATTTTAGGAATAGGAATTTATCCAACAAACCTAAAGCATTAAAAATCTACATTAATAACCTGACAATTCAAATGGCTTCTTTGGCACTACAAGGAAACATGATGTAAATATGTATTAAGATTATTTCTAAAGTACATACAAAATATATGGTGAATTGCAAAGGCTTCTCTGTATCTTTTATTTGTGCCATTCTGTAAGGTCTATTATTGATAAAAGCAGTTTGGTTTTGCTTTTAGATTACTAACAAAATCTTAGACTTTAAACCAAATCTTCTCCTATGTCCTAATGATTTTATATTTGATCCAAAGAATATTTTGTGAACCTTCTACTTCGAATCTATACAGAACAGCCAATTTCTAATAATGCAAAATTGTTGATAGAATACTGCACTTAAAATCCAAATCACTCATCAGGTATTTATTAGCTGTAAGAACCTTGGCAAGTCAGTTGACCTCTCTGTAAAATGGACCTAGTGATAACACCTGTTTCATAGGGTTGATGTGAGGATAAAAAGAGAAAACATACATAAATCACTTTGCAAACTTTAAAGTGTTATATATTTGTTGTTGTTATTGAATAAAACACATCCACCATACACTTATAAAACATATCAATGAATAACTAAGTATTTATTAATACTTGGCACTGTGCTAAGCCTCATGGACATAAAGCCAAAAGTGAAATAGACCATGTCCTCAAGAAACTGACATTCCATCTAGAAAGATAACTTGCCCCTATGTAAATAGATACAAAATAAATGTGGGGTAATTTCAGAGTGAAGGTACAAGTATTAAGAAAAGCCTTACAAAAGTGATGTTGCCTCAGCTCAACACTGAAGGAAATAAATTAATAAAAGCTTATTTATTTATTGAAGACCACTAGGGATGAAGGAAAGCACTATAGACAGGCACAGGGGCCAGCTTCTCCATGTACAAAGGCATGTAGACTAGAGATGGAATGTCACGTCATGGAAAAACGAAAAGGCCCACTTGGCCGGAATTTATAAAAGGGAATAATGTATAGCTAAAGAGGTATGCTATAACCAGGCTATGAAGAACTTTAAAAGTCAGAGGTGTGTGTGTATTTGATCCTAGAGACAATAGGGAGCCACTACAGCTTATTGAGTAGGGGAGTGCTGTGGTCAGCCCTGAGATTTAGGAAAATGATTTTGGCAGGTGTGTGGAGAAAAGATTAGATGGAGAAGACACTTGGGGCAGGGAAATCAATCAGGAGACTACTGCAGTAAGTTTAGGTGAAAGGTGATAAGAACCTCAGCTAGAGTAGTGGTTATATCAGTTAAGGGAGCATGAGAAATCAAGGATGATTCCAAAAATGCAAACCTGGGTTGAGAACAAAGTTAAAATTACTCCAAAATTAAAATAAATTAAATTACCATGAGATTAAATGAATTTAAAATAAAATTACTTTGAAATTGCTTTCCATAGTGATTCTCACTATAAGCTATCAAAAATGATACAAAATGGTAAACTTAAAAGATATTAAGTATCATTACTTGCATTTGGTATTTTACACATGCTTATAATAGATGCAATTATTGCACTGGGGTAAGAAAGATGAAAAATGCACTTTATCAATAGAGAGACCAAGGTGTATAATAGTTTGGAAGTTAGAAGGCCTTAGTACAAATACCAGTTCTGTGGCTTCCCATCTCAATGATCTATGAACAGGTTACTTAACCTCTCTGGACCTTAGTTTCCTCATCTGCAAAATGGATGACGGGAGATTCAATTTAATATAAGAGAAAGGCATACGGTGCATTTGGTGATTTCTAAGACCTCTTATAGTTCTAAATGCTACATCCTACTGAGCTCAGGGCTCTTGACATTTCTTCTCCATTATAATCAGACAATATGAAACATTTCTTATAGTTTTCTTCTACCATCACATCTTCAAGAATACAGATTATAGCAGCTGATCTTTATAGAAGTACAAATCATTTAAACTAGTCATTAATCCAACAAGTATCCACTGAGCACCTCTTATATGCTTAGTAATAACACAAAGACACATGGAATTTTTTAAAGTAACTTAACATGGTGCGCTTACCTTCAAAGAGCTTATAATTTAGTTAAGTAGGCAATACTTAACCAATATGAAACAATAACAAAGTGAGATTATGTGAGAATATTAAATTTCAATCAATTAATCAAACACTCCCTATGAGCAATAATTTCTATCCCCAAACAGCTAAAAATCAAAAGAATTCAAAGAAAGAATAATAATGATGATTGTTAACATTTACATAGTGTTTACTACGTGCAAGGCACTGGGCTCAGTGTTTCACAATTATTATCTCATTTGACCCTCACAACAGACTTGGGAGGTTAAGTGACCTTTCCAGCCACATTTGAACTCCTGTCTTCCTGATTTCAGGTATGACACTCTATCCACTGCACCACCTGGCTGCCCCAAGTAGATTATTAAATGGAAGGTAGTAAAAGAGTTGATGGATTGGTAAGGTTTACAATGAAGTATAATACCTTTTCAAGATTTTTTTAAATTATTATTTGAACACTGATAGTTCTGCAAAATACTTTTCCCATTCAATCCTTTTCCATATTTTACCCATAAAGAAACAAATATTTTATGCATTTATATGTAATAAAAAAATTTTAAATCCAAAGATTGTTTCTCTCTTCCAGAATATGGCTCGTTTTAAACCACAAGGCAACATACATAGTGGCATTTCTTTTGAAAATATCTAATGAGGTCTAATTTCCAGAATTTTTAGTGTTCTGTTAAGTCCAGAGGGTCTTATAATTATTCATGAGTTAGTGAAGAGTTTAGAAGCACTGCCCTATGTAAAGTGAACATAACAGAAACCAGAATTGGACAAAATTAGTTATCTAATTACAAGCCTGAATTTGTCACTTTCAGGAAGAGTACTTAGCATGCAACTCTCCTGGGTACATTTCATGAACATGTTATGTTGCCCAGTTTCCTCCTAACTTCAATCCATCCTCCACTCAGCTGCCAAGGTGATTTTTTTTTTATCTCCCTGCTCAAAGAACTCTAGTGCTCCCTATTGTATCTAAGGTCAAAACTCTCTGGCATTTAATGTTTTTCATAGCCTGTTCCCTTTCCACCTTTCCAGCATCCTTACACCTTACTCCCTTCCACGAAATTTACCTCCCATCCCTGTGTCTTTGCCCTGTCTTCCATGCCTGGAATCCTCTGCCCTTTCATCTCTATCTCTTAATTTTCCTGGCTTCCTTGAAGATTGAGCTTAAATTCTACCTTCTGTTGGAGGCTTTTCTTGTTCTGTCTCACCTTATCCTCTTCACTCCAAACTGCTAATAACTTCCCTTTTCAGATTACCTTCAATTGCTAGTGTATATCTGATATGTACCTGGTTATTTACCTGTTGTTCTTCCCCCACCCCCATTAGAATGTATACTCCTTGAGGATGGGGATTTTTGTATGTGTGTGTTTTGATTTGATTTGCTTGATGTCTTTCTTTGTCTGCCTTACTCTGTTGGCCTAGAGTTTAGTTCAGTGTCTACCAAACAGAAAGGAATTAATGCTTCTTGACTAACTTTCAAAAATGAGATTAGGACTAAAAGAAATCTAATAGAAATATTATGAGGGTAGTTTCCCTGCACAGAAAGGAAAATAGTCTTCTTACACACACACGCACACGCACGTACACACGCATGCACATATGCATGTGCACATAATATCTGATTAGATTATCCTTAGTATCCATAGACTTCATGTTTTATGTTTTCCCCTGAATGTTATCCTCTGATCTCTTCCCATGTTGACCTTTATCTAACTGATCATCTCCTTCCCTTCAGCAAAGTTTGTTTTCAGCAAAGGATCAGAAGCTCATTCATCCTAAAGTGTGAGTGACTGTCAAGCAATATTTTTTTTGAAAGCAACAAAATTTTTTATATATATGAAGGTACTTATGAGTTCACCTAATTACCTCTCATTTTAAAGTTTTCAAAGGGCTTTCCTTATCACTACCCTGTCAGGTAAGTTCTGAAAGTTCTTCTTCCATAAAGTAATAGAGTGGGATTAAATAATCCAAAATCCCATACAGCTCTAACACTATAATTCTATGACTATCAGTCTTCTTTGAAGATGAAGAAACAAAGTCACAGAAAGATGAAATGACTTGACAACTGTCATACAGCTCAAATAGTATAAGAGAATGTGAAATCTTAATGTCTCTTTGCTATTTACCAAAATACAATGTCCCCCCAACTCTCTCACACACAAACGCACACATACACACACACATACCAGTTAATAGGAAAATAAAACAATTTTACTTGTGTAACTCATATATTTTGAGTGTCCCTTCCTCAAATAAGCACCTTCAAGATGTCATTTTTTTCTAAAGAGATTTCATGCACATTTGGCTTATTTAACAAATTTATTTTTACAAATTTATGAAAAGCAGACTCATCTATAGATGGATGTGGAGTTAAATCCTGGGTTCTCTTTGTTTAACACTTAGAAGCTATGTGATACTGGGCAAGTCATTTTACCTATTTGGGACTCATTTTCCACATCTGTAAAAATGAAGGGGCCAGGTTAGATAAATACTTAAGTCCCTTTAAACTCTAAATCCTATGATCCTAAATCACTTGATTCTTTGGTGTCCTGAGTCTTCTCAGCTATAAAATAAAAATAATCACACTTGTACTACCTTACAGTTATTATAAGGAAAACACTTTTAAAATCTTAAATATTTCAGAAGCTCTTTGATCTCATCAATGTAGGTAGTACTGGCTCCAATGGTACTTGTACAATGGTATAAATTATAACTATCCCAAATGCATCTTAACCATGTCTCCTGTAGATCAACCACAAAAGGTCCATACAATGTACTTGAGTGGAGATGAGTGATCCTCTAGCTCTCTTAACATTACACAGGTAACTTTAAAGCACTAAAGAAATAAGCACTATAATTAAGTAGCAGGTTTTAGTAATAATAGCACTGATTTCTATAGCCCTTCAAGATTTTTAAAGCATATTTCTTGTAATAACACTGTCAAATGCACAGTTCAAAGTTTTATTATCCCCATTTTATAGACAGGGACATGGATTCAGAGAAGAGAAGGGACTATTCCAAGGTCACACAGCTAATAAGTGTTGAAGCCAGGAATAAAACTCAGGGCTCCTGACTTCAAAATCCAATGGGTGGGGAACCTAAGGCTTCAAGGCCACATGTGGCACTCGAGGTACTCAAGTGCAGTCCTCCGGCTGAATTCAAACTTCACAGAACAAATTCCCTCAATAAAAGGATTTGTTCTGTAAAACTTGGACTCTCAAAAGGTTGTAACCAAGGAACTAGAAGTCCTCAAGGCCACAGGTTTCCTACCCCTCATCCAGATCCTTTTCATACTATGCCATATTCCATTTTAGATTTTTAACTACATGATTTCTAAATCCTCTTAATTATACCCAATTGCCCCCTGGAAGTAATATTACATCAAAAATTAAGCAACCCATTTGTTTTTGAAAGTTTTGAAATCATAAATCAATGTGTATTATATTATTCCATAAACTAGTCTTCTTATCACCTAAGTTGCATCATATGCATTCCAAAATGCATTAGGCCTTCCGTTGCAAGGTATTATCTTTGATGATACTTTAAACCTAGAATTAGTCATGATTTTATTACTAATGGAAGTACTTTAAATATTATATTCTCACTTTTTAAAAATTGGTACAGACACCTGAGACAAAAACTGTCCTGGAAAAGCTGCCTACAACAGCTACATGCTGGTCACTCTTGCTTGTCAAGGCTGATTTATTGCCTCCTTGCTGTTCAATTTCACATTTTGTCCTCATCATATCCCTGGCTCATGATCATTCTATGCTGACCCTTGTAGCACAGGCAGGGAATATTGATAAAACAATTATCTGTTGGCCGTTCATTTGATTTTCCATTTCAATTACGGATTGCACGAGGCAAAAGGCAAAAGATTGCATCATTGATTTTTCTACCTTACAACAGTACAGAGTTGCTTTGATGGTCATAAAATGAATGCAACTCAACCATACTTTTAAAGGTCATATTGTGTGTCTGTGTGTGTTTTAGTGTATTTTTTTGTAGAGTTTAATGCATTCAACTGTATATATTTTGTAAGGGGAAAGTTATCCTCAAATAACTGACTATAACATCACCCAGGTAAAAATACTTTGAGAGAGGTATAGAAATCACATTATCATGTAAAGATCACTGGCTGAAGTCTTAGTACCCTGATTTGGATTCTTTCTCTGAAGCTGACTTGCTCTGTATCCCTAGGCAGGTCACTTCAACTCTCTGAATCCCAGTTTTTTCTACTATAAAAGATGAAGTTGTATTTGATGGTCTTTAAGGTCCCATTTAACCCTAAAATTCAAAGAAGAGGCTTTATCCAGAAGTCTTCAAAATCATAGAATAATTAGATTTACAAGGAGAAGGGACCTTAAAATCATCTTGTCCATGCCCAAAAAGAACATTGTGGCCTAGAGAAATTAAAAAGGAGGGAATAAATAATAGAACCATTATTTGAACCCAAGTTCTCTTCCTCTAATGTTTTGTCCACTACATTAGGAATCATTTTACAATGAAGTCACATGACACAAGTTCAGAGTTTTCTGTCAAAGATTTCTTGCTTTAAGATACAGGTAAAGGGAAGGCAGTAAATAATCTCTTCAAAAGTGATATGATATCTGATTAAAATCTTCATGTTTCACCTTCAGACCTGAAGCAGTATTTAAAAAAAGAGTTGCTTGCTCAATTTCTATAATATTCAAGGAACTATTCAATGAAAAAAAAAAAACCCAAGCATATTATGCTACTAAACATAACTATGTTCAAACTTCACCTATCTGAAAGGCTGATAATGTGCTATTGCTAGTCAGTGATCCAGGACGGTCACAGTCACAGAGAAATGGTGCTGAACCTACTAAACTTCATTACGGTTCAGCGAATGGTACTGCTCCAGGGGATTTTCACATGGCCGACCTTAAGAAAAGTTCAGCCTTTGATCAAGGTTTAGTGTTCCTGGAGTGGCAATGGTACAGGAAGGGGATTCCATTTTCTATGCCATAAGGTGCCCGTGTTGATCTTCTTAAAGCCCCAGAGTTTTCTTCCAAGGCTGGATTACGCTTAGCAATTAAGGTAATGAACTAGCTGAGGTAACAAAGCATAATGATCTCTTTTGTCCTTTGAATTCTTATGAACTCTACTCATTCACAATAGTCTGGCATGCAAAGCTTTTTCAAATCCTGTACAGCTTAAAACTATGTAAAAAATGATTACTTCCATTATGCCTTCATAGTTTGACATTTTTAATTTAAACACCTGTAATATTTAAGCATACTTTTCAGAACCAAAATACCCACTCAAAGAATGCTAGCTTACATTCTGGTAATATTTTGACATTCTATATGGTATTATTTTAATGCCTGAAAAGATAATGTGATGAATCTATTACAAAAATATCAAAATATGTATATTAAGGGTTGTTTCTTGGTTTTTGTTTCAAAATAGTAACATAATTTTAATATGGTGTTCTGATAACTAGAATATTCACAGTAGAACAAATATTCATAAGTATAGACTTTAAATATGGAGAAAAAATGTAAAATATATTTAACCAAGAACCCAAACTCTTCTTTTAAAAATGGACTCACATTTTTAAAACTAGATCTAGTGTGTTTTCTAACTGAAAATCTCTTCCAAGGATCACTGCATAAATGTATTAATTACTTTTTTGTCAAGGGTTGGCTATGATTTATTTTTATTTTATAAATATTTTCAGAAACATCTGGCTACCATTTTTTTTTACATTTTCTCAAATCTTTGCATGTTATAAACCTTCCCCACTACAGAATTCGCTGCTCTCTGATCTTTCATCTTAACACATTTCCAGCCCCAAATTTCACTTCAATCTCACCTCATCTCTCCATACTACATTAACCCCTGGCAATTGCCTTCCAAATGACCCCATTAAGCTGTAATTGCCTCAGCAGGCCTGCACTTTCGCTTGTAATTCTGTACCTCTCATCTCCCAGACGTTCTCTCAGCATCATTTCATGTTCTGGCTCCCTTCACTGAGCTCAGCTTATGACCTCGCTGCACCATGGCCGAAATGACTACTAAAAGCATAACAGAGACGGAATTCCATTACTTATTTTTAAAAGTTCTCTGGTGCCCTAATGTAATATTCTTTCGGGACTGTTGTCAAGGATACCAAGCACTGGCCATTAAAACCTTTTGTTTTCCAAGGCATTCCGTCTTTTATTAATAAATAAAGATAAAGATAATGGGCATCTACCCGCGGGAAAGTCAGTGTATGTTTGCAATTTTCTCTTAATATTCCAATCTTGTTCTTCCTACAATATTTAGAAAATGAAGAGGACAGAAAATGCCTTCTTCAAATTCTCTGCATGTCACATATAGTAACACTGCCTGAAAAATAATGTAGGTTAAAAAATATAGAGAGATGCCACATACATACATGGTTTTCATAAACCCTATACCATTAAATTTTCAGTTATCTTATTCCCTTTACTTTCATGATTTTCCTGAAATTTTCAGTCACATTTAAACTATCACATAAATATATTCAAGAAAGCAAGAAAAATCAAAATCCACATCATCCAGCATCAGGGATAATTTTATGATATACCCAATGGACAATCTCAGAAGTACAAGCAAACAATGAGAAAAAGCTTGGCAATTCACTAACTAGGGTTGTGAATATGCATTAGGGAGGTATTGCCTATATTCACTGTTATGAGACAGTTAAGAGGCATATTTTAGGCCTGAAAATTAATTGGAGCTAAATCTTCATAAGCTGTTGAGAATAAGGGGGGGGGAAACTTTTACATTTTAGTATTATGATATTGAATATTAAAAGCTATTTTCTTCTATAAACTGTATAAAAAGGAGAAAACTGAAAAAGGTGAAATTCTTTTTCCCTAAGAAAACCCAGGATCTTTTCCTAATCCACAATAAAATTCAGTACTCAGGCCGGAAAGGGCTGTCAAAATGCAATAGATGAATTTTGAACGGAACATTACCGTGCACAAGAAAGACTTCTTTCATTTTTCCAGGACCAGAAGAAGATATGTAACACATTTCACAAGAGTACTCGATGCAAAAAGAAAATAAAAAGAAAATAAAAAAGCTTAAGTTCTAACATAGGAAAAGAAGGAAAAAAAAGTAGGTGAGTAGAAAAGGGCAGCCAAGAGAACAATGCAATCAAACTAACCATCAAACCAGCCAAATTATAATTATGTGTGTATGAGGTGTGCGTGTGTTGGGGGCGGGGGTGGAGGGAGGCAGGTGCCACAAATAACAAAGGCAACTGTAAAAGATCATGGAGACCAAATCCTCTCCCTAAGTCAGTACCACACTTTCTGGTATATGCCAGTCTTACCAGCTGCTGCCCATGTTGCACTCTACTTCTCTTAAGTTCCCTTTCACCAAAGATCGCCATACAGGCTTCTAACTTTTGTCCTGGTCTCCTGGGACTGATTATACACATTCTTAAACAATTCTACTGGTGTCACTGTTTTTTAGATCAACATTAAATGCAAAACTCTTGGTCCACTCTATATAAATTTCTCCTTGCTGGAAGACAGAGAAAAGATGAATTTAAAGGAGTGAATTCTTTTATGCATGTAATATTTCTGAAAACTGATATGATGTCAACAAGAATGTGTTTTACAATAAAATAGGGTGTCACAGCCAGAATGGATTCATTGTCTCTCTAGGCCACAGCATGGCCACTGTTGCCTAGAACTGAGTAAAGTTGTCAAATGAACTGATGTTTGATTTCAATAAGATTGCTCAGGAATGTAGAACCACAGAAGTTAAACTTCTCTAGAGTAACTTTCTGTCTTGAGAACTATGACACTCTAATTTGTTATTTTCATCAATAGAAGTGAAGTCAGATCAGTAACATCTGAGGCATTTAAAGGTGGTAAATGAACTAACAAGAAAAAAATGACATTTCATTAGCAATAATAAAACACAAAAGAGATCTTTATATTTGATGGGTCTATACTCAACCACTTAAGATTCTAATTTCGGCCCATGAAAGAAATTCATATTTTCTATTTCCTACTCCTTCAATGAAGTTACCACTTCCATACTCTCAAATATCACATAACACTTTGTTTTGTACCTCTCTAATGCACCTGCTATGCTTTATCTTGAATTATAGTAATTCATAAAGATATATGTATATATGCATATATACAAATATGTATGTATGTATGTGTGTGTATTATATCCTACTGCTCTATTGTAACCTCTGTGAGGTCAGACACCATATCTTATCTCAATTTTTTTCCCTTAACAACTTAGCAGATAAGTATTAAATGTCTGTTGAATGAATTTCAGAACAAAATATATTCTAATATTGAATTAAGTCAAAACTTCAATCCAGACTTTTGTTTCCCCGTACATCAAAAAATTCATTGGAAGCACAGAGACACAGTTTTAGAGATAATAATAATCTATTCCAAAACCTTCATTTTTAGGACCAGAAAGGAAAAGTGACATCAAAAATCACACAGCTAATTAGTGGTAGAGCCAAGATTCATAGGATCATAAGACAGCTAGAAATAAACTTAGAGATTATATAGTCCAAACACTTATTTTATAGAAAAGGATAATGAAGCCCAGAGAAGGAAAGTAATTTGCCCTATGTCACACAGCAAGTAAATGGGAGAGCCAGAATCTGATCCACATCTTTGTACTCGAAGTCCAGTACCTCTTCTACTATATCACACTGCATTGTTGAAATGATCCTCCATATTTTGGTTGTCTTACTGTAGAAATAATGTACCAGCTACTTACATTTATCATAGTAAATTATGCTAGTATAACAAACATGCTACTGCAGTGTGCGTCAGCATTCAGAACAAGAGATAAAATTGGTTTTTTGGCAGAATTTTTCTGCATAATGTTTCAGGTATATGTTACAGATAAATAATCAATTTCTATAAAAATTCCATCTTTTTGTCTACTTTATTAGCAAAGGCAAAATCAAGTTGTAATGTAACTTTGACCTACTCAGTAAACTAACACTAACTGAATAGGTATAACCTCTACTAACTCTCATCTCCTTTTTAGGTAGCAGTTCTACTGATACTGACCACTAAAAACAAGTCTGGTCTGTATGTAATACAAGAGCTGCAAACCAGAGACAAAAGTCATACAACAGTGGAGTTATACTCAAGAGACTTCACTCTTTTCCTGTCTTCTCTTGTCACTGAACAAACTGGAGGAAGACAACACTCTAGGGATGAAATGGCAAGGACAGAAAGCGGAGGTGTTATAAAGGTTCTGTTGCAATACTTATGGTACATAAATATCCAGTCATGCATTTCTATAGTACCTATCTCTACATATCCAAGACAAAACATAGCATCTAGGGGGTGCTAGATTAGTATACACACAGAGGGGAAAAGGTCTCTATAACTTTCTTGGCTTTACCCAAATAATCATAGGATCAAGTATTGCAGTAGCAGCTGGAATAGAAAAAGACCACACACAAAAGTAGCTGAATTTTCAAAAATGAGATTCTCTACTATCTAAGTCCCCATTTATTTATTTAACTACTTTATCCCATCTTCTATGATATCCAGATGCTGTAACGGAAACTTGGCTATCTGACCTAGGAAGAAAATCAAAATCAAGGAAAATGATAAGAACATTCAAATCTAGGATAATGGAGTAAGAGTCAGAGAGCTTAGAAATGAATCCCAGATCTACTACCTGTCTACCTGTGTGAAAGTCATCACCCCTCTCTGGGTTTTGGTTCTGTAAATGAGGTGTTGAACTACTAATCCAGCTCCAAATCCCATGAAGACCACAAGACACTCAACAAGAATAACAAATAATAATTTATAAGTAAAATAATCCACTTAAAAAAAAATCTGTGTACAACTAAGACTTGAATGAAAACACAAAATCAAGATAGACAACAAGGAAGTACAAAAATACTTGTTTCCTGGGATGTTGATATCCATCCCATATTTTGTGACCGACAAACGCAAATTTCAACCTAAAACAGACATCAGGGGGTTTGGTTGTTCAGTCATTTCAGTCATGTCTATCTCCTCATGAACCCATTTGGGGTTTTCTTGGAGATGTTTAATGGTTTGCCATTTCCTTCTCCAGCTCATTTTACAGATGAGGAAATTGATGCAAACAGGGTTGAGTTACTTGTCCAGAGTCCCACAGCTAGTAAGTGTCTTAAGACCAGATTTTATTTCAGGAAGATGAGTCAGACATAGGACTCTATCTACTGTGTCAACCAACTACCCGCACATTAGGAAGTTAGGTAAAAACAGTAAAAACTTCAAGCAAAACAGGAAAATAAAGTACATACTAAGCTTTGGCAAGAGTGCAGAACCTATATGAATGTAATGGAATATTATTGTACTATTAGAAATGATGAGCAGATATCAAAATTCATCTGGAAGGAAGAAAGGTCCAGAAAATCAAGGGAATTAATGAAAAGAAAAGCAAGGGAAGGGTGGCCTAGCCATACTAGATCTTAAATTATATTTTAAGCAGCAATCATCAAAACCACTTAGTACTAGGTAAGAAATAGAGGGATAGATCAGCAGAATTGGTTAGCTACACAAGACACAGTACTCAATGACTATAGCAGTCTACTTTTTGATAAACCCAAGGACCCCAGCTCCTGGGATAAGAACTCATTGTTTGACAAAAACTGCTGGGAAAACTGGAAAATAGTGTGGTAAAAACCAGGCATAGACCAATGCCTGACACTATATACGAGAATAAAGTCCAAATGCATATATGATTAAGGTATAAAGGCTGATACTATAAACAAACTACAGTAGCAATGAATAGTTTATTTGTCAGATTTATGGAGAATGGAGGAACTTATGACAAAATAAGAGAGAGAACATTATGAAACGCAAAATGGATAACTTTAATTACATCAAATTGAAAAATTTTTGCACAAACAAAGCCAATGCAACCAAGATTAGGAGAGCAGCAGAAAACTAGGAAAGAATCTTTACAACTAGTATCTGTGATAAAGAACTCATTTCTAAAATATACAGAGAACTGAGTCAAATTTACAAGAATACAAGCCATTTCCCAAATGATAAATGGTCAAAGGATATGAACATGTAGTTTTCAGAGGAAGAAATTAAAGCTATCTATAGTCATATGAAAAAAAGCTCTAAATCACTATGGATTAGAGAGATGCAAATCAAAACTACTTTGAGGTACCACATCACACCTATCAGATTGGCTAACATGACAAAACAGGAATATGATAAATGTTGGAGAAGATGTGGGAGAATTGGAATGTTAATTCATTGTTGATGGAGCTATGAGCTAATCCAGTCATTCTGGAGAGCAATTTGGAACTATGCTCAAAGGGCTATAAAAATGGGCATACCCTTTGATCCAGCAATATCACTTCTGGGACTGTATCCCAAAGAGACTATAAAAAATGGAAAAAGGACTCACATGTACAAAAATATTTCTAGCAGTTCTTTCTGTGATGGACAAGAATTGGAAATCAAGGGGATGCCCACCAATTGGGGAATAACTGAACAAGTTGTGGTATATGACTGTAATGGAACACTATTGTGCTATAGGAAATGACAAAAAGGTGGACTTCAGAAAACCTGGAAAGACTTACATGAACTGAAGTGAACAGAACCAGGAGAACATTATACACAGTAACAACCACAGTCTGCAAGGACTATTTTTGATAGACTTAGCCTCTCACAGCAATGCAAGGATCTAAAACATCTCCAAAGATTCATGATGCAAAAATGCCATCCACATCCAGAGAAAGATCTATAGAGTCAGAATGCAGAATGAAGCAGATTATTTTCTCCTTTGTTATGTTCTTGTTTTCTCATCATTTCTCCCATTTGTTTTAATTCTTCTATGCAACATGACTAACATGAAAAGGTGTTCAATAGGAATGCATGTGTAGAACCCATATAAGATTGTATGCTGTCTTAGGGAAAGAAGAAAAGGGGAGAAAATTTGGAACTTATGGAAGTGATTGCTGAAAATGGAAAACAAATAAATTAATAAATTGGAGGGAAAAAAAGAAATGATGAGAAGGCAGATTTCAGAAAAACCTGAAAAGACTTACATGAACTGATGCCAAGTGAAGAGAGCAGAACCAGAAGAACATCATACACAGTAACAGTAACATTGTGCAATGACCAACTTTGATAGACTTAACTCTTCTCAGAATACTATCTAAGACATGATGGAAAGACTCATGATGGAAAATGCTATCCACATCCAGAGAAAGAACTATGGAGTCTACATGGAGATCAAAGCATGCTATTTTCTTTTTTTTCTTTCTCTTGGTTTTACCCTTTTGTTCTGACTATTCTTTCACAGAATGACTAATGTGAAAATTAAAAAAAAAAAATAAGCACTGATCTATGTAAAATAAAGGCTTCAAATCCTATCCTAAACAGAAAACTACCTATTTTCATAGAATAGAAAGATTATATGATTTAGAGTTGTAAGTGTCCTTACACATCATCTGATCGAAGCATCACATTTTATAGATAAGGTAACAAAGGCACAGAAAGGAGAACTCATTTGTTCAAGGTTACATAGCTGGTTGGTGGCAGAACTGGAATTCAGACCCAGGTCCTCTGACTTCGAATCCAGTCTTCTTTTACTACATCATCCCTAGAATACTGTATTTGAAATAAATCTGTAGTGTTGACAGGAAAATCTAATATAAAAAATTTGAATTTCTCAAAAATGTCTAAAAAAAGTCTTCATCTTAAAAAAATTCTTCATTTATTCCAAAATCTCCATCTGTGGAAATATTTCTATGGGGCATTATAAGTATCAGCCATGGCATTGTGCTACAGCCAAGCATTGTACAGCTCTGTCACTTTCTGATTTTCCCATGAGCTATTCTGGGGTAAATATGAAAATCATTTTTTAAATCCTAATGTTGATTATTGATGCTAGGATTCAAAGAGATCAGAACGGCCCATTCCCAGAAGTGCTCAACAGCTTCAAAATGATCTTCATAAGCAGTAATTGATGAAAGATTGATAGATAGCTGTTAATGTGCCCTCTACTACGTAATTTGAACCGATAAGATGCTTGAAAATAGAATAAGCATAAATGGTTTACTTACATGTCAGAGGCTGAATTGTTTAAATTCCATATGCATACAGTTCACTAGAAACACAGTTTTGGAAATTATGCTAGAGGAGGACATATGCCATCACTTCTATCCCACCTCTCCTGACCCTTTACTTTCTCTCCAATCTTATTATATTTGTCATTGTCTGTAAGACAGCTTTACTTGGATGTTGAACTGCCACATAAAATATAAAACTAAGCATGTCAAAAAGAGAGCTCATTATCTCCATTCCCCAATCCACCCACATTTTCCCCAATCCCAATCAACAGGACCTCTACCTTTACTGGTTTCCATAAGTACAACCTTTCTGTAATCTTTGACTCTTCTTCTTCTTTATTCCTACATTTAATTCATCACCACTTGGTCAATAGCCCCAGTACATGCCTTTATTGGTGCTGTATTGGTCTTCCTGCCTCTAACCTCTGGCCTTCAATCTATGTTACATATGATAATTATCTTCCTCAAATAATCAATTTGATTGTTTCATAAAATTCTACAGTTGCTCCTAGTTGCATCCCTCATCAAATTAAGATTCTTAATCATGAACTCTAAGATTTACCTCCAATTTCTTAGTGCACTCATGGTTTCCGGTACCCTGGGTCATGTTTTCTGCTTTCATGAGAAAAACTTATTTGACAAAACACCAAGTCCAGTTAATAAACATTTGCTAAGCACCTACAGTGTGCCAGGCATAGGGCTAGAAAAAAGCAGTATGTGACAGAATAGATAATAGATATGGAAATTAGAAGAATGGACTTCAAATCCTGTCTCTATCACTTCTTAGTTAGGTGACTAAGGGAAAGTCCCTTTACTTCTCTGAATTTCTGTTTCCTCACCTTAAAAAGGAAGGTAGTAATATTCATGTTAATTAGCACTCTGGGTTGTTATGAGAAAGCACTGTATAAAACTTGAAATGCTCTAATATAAGTTATAATTACCATTTTCAATTCTACTTTAAGCCATTTGTACATGTACTTGGAAAGACTTCTACCATCTTAGCATCTTTAAAATTCTCTTCCTTTCACAGTAAAGTCTATCAATTCTTTCCGTACTACTATCCCTTGGCTTTGATCATTGCATTCATGCTAGTGTCTATTTCTATTCTTCATTTCCTCTTTATTCCCCACCACTATTCCCAAATACTTGATAGTAGTCTTTATACATTTTTATGATTGTTACACCATGTCCTAATGAAGATACAAAATATGGTTAATTTCAACATTAGCTGAGAAGACCTAATATTAAATCTTGAGGAAAAACAAAGGAAGAATAGTAAATAGTAAAAGTTTAACAGAAAGGATCTGTGATCCAATCATTCTTTTCCAGAGAAACTACAATTAAGTTTATTACACACACTCACTAAATATAATTGTTATGTCTTTAAATCATGTTTTCTGGAATTTTATTCCCCCTTCTGCTTTCTTGCAAATCACATCCTACTATCATTTCCTATTTTCCTTATCAACCAAGAATGCCAACATTCAAAGCTAAAGTCACCCAGGACCTACTGCCTGAGCATTCCCAGTTGGAACTGTATTTTATTAGCTGCTTATGGTTCCCGAAAATGTGGAGCAGGGACACCAAAAGGTCCTTTGGATGTTATCCCAAACCTAGGAAGCAAAGAAAAAAAGAAAGAAAGTAAAAGGAAGAAGGATCACCCTCTTCTCAGTGTGTTTTAAAGTTAATTCATTACCTATTAGTAAATGTGCCACAAATGGAAGCAGTGTGGTGCAATGGGAAAAAATGATGGGCTTGTTGTCAGTTGGTCCTAAGTCTTCCACTAAGTAGATGTAAGGCCTCACAGAAGGCCTTACTTTCTCCTTAAATACTAAGAAATATTCAAATAGCCAGAGAGATGTAAAGAAGGAAAAGGAGGAGATAGGATATTAATCCACTTGTAAAGCTTCTCTAAAACCATTCTATTACCTATTTTTGCACACTTGACTCAAAAGATAGGAAGTATATAGTATTATGGAAAGAACAACGAACTTGGGAGTAAAAAACCTGGGTTAGAATCTGCATGTGTGTGTGTGTGTGTATGTGTGTGTGTGTGTGTGTGTGTGTGTGTGTAAAATCTGTGCTAATAGTCATATAACCTCTATTAAGTGGAGATAACAAATGCTATCATATACCATAAGGTTGATGTGGAAAAATTTTTGTAAATCTTAGTAATAACTCATATACATAGTACCATAATGAAGGAGATTTAATGCAGACAATATTTTTTCAACCTATTTCATTCAGATCTCTTTAAAGGCCTAATCTAATAGCTTCTAAATCTTATTAAGCACAGTGCTATCAAAAAACATTATCAATATACACATAACTGTTTCAGTGGCAGAATACAATGTGTAATATTATTCTGGTTTCATACAAAGAAAGCACAAAAAAGGACATTTAAAAGCCAGTTTTTTTATTTCAACAATCAACAAGCATTTATTTATTTATTATATGCAATTACCTGACATAAGTATTGGGGATACAAAGAAAGGGGGAAGGGGTTATCCCTGCTTTCAAGAAGTATATAATCTTTTGGGGGGAAACAACATAGTTGTTATCCTTCTTTCTCAAAGAAGACAAAAATGACATTACCATGATAAAGTCAAGTTTCAACGTGTCTAACTGTAGCTGATCAGACCAGTATGCGTTCAGAATGCTCTACCACAGATTGGGCACAGATAGTCCATGTGAATATTTGGAGTGGATACCCCAAATGTGCACATCCTACATTTACTTTGTGCTGTCTCAATTCCGCTTTGCTCAGAGCACACAGCACCCTTTATGATGTGGGCATGCCATGCTAAGCAGTCCTGTGCCAGTGTCTCCCATGTTGCACA
Source organism: Bettongia penicillata ogilbyi (assembly GCA_023548195.1). NCBI lineage: Eukaryota > Metazoa > Chordata > Mammalia > Diprotodontia > Potoroidae > Bettongia > Bettongia penicillata. The sequence goes on from JAJHZJ010000304.1 coordinate 481,936, forward strand.
ATCAAATCCAAAGTTCATGAGAAAGACCTTGAGAGTGTCTTTGCATAGCTTCTTCTGACCACCATGTGATCACCTGCCCCATGCAAGTTCTCCATAAAATAGTCTCTTGGGCAAGTCTACATTTGGCATTCAAACAACATGGCCAGACCATCAAAGTTGCGCTCTCTGAAAGATAGTTTGAATATCTGACAGTTTAGTTCAAGTTAGGACCTCAGTGTCTGGTACCTTATTCTGCCAGGTGATCTTCAGAATCTTCCTAAGACAGTTCAAATGGAAGTAACTCAGTTTTCTGGCATGGCTCTGGTAGACTGTCCATGTTTCACAGGCATACAACAATGAGGTCAGCACAACAGCTCTGTAGACCTTCAGTTTGGTAGTCAGTCTAATATCTCTTCTCTTCCCTACTTTTAGCTCTGGCAATGTGAGCAACAACCTCGTTGTCAATGAGTACGTCACTGGAAAGTACACTACCAAGGTAATTGAACTTCTCCATAGCATTCAAAACTTCTCCATTTGTTGTAAACGATGGTTCCACATATGGATGGTGTGGTGGTGGCTGATGGAGCACCTATGTTTTCTTGGTGTTATTAAGCCAAAATTAGCACAGGCAGCAGAGAATCCATACTTTGGTCCATACTTTGTTGCTCTCAGCTTCAGAGGCTGCATTGAGTCCACAATCATCTGCAAACAGAAAATCATGCACCAACACTCCCTTCACTTTGGTCTTGGCTTGTAGCCTTTTCAAACTGAAGAATTTGCCATCAATACGATAGTTGACCTTGATGCTGTGTTCATCCTCATTGAAAGCATTTCACAACATGGCTGATAATATTATGCTAAAAGGGTGTATTCAGGGAGGGAAAACAATATATAAATAACTAGATACATACAAGATATATGCTGAATAGTTGAAGGCAATCTGGAAAAAAAAAAGCCATTTTTACCAGCTTAGGAAGAAAGAAAAGGTAAATGAGGGTAGGAGTAAAAGAAAAGCCTCCTACAGAAAGTGAGATTGAAGCTGTCTTAAAGGAAGCCAAGAAGACTAAGAGGCAGAGGTGAAGGGGCAGAACATTCCAAATATAAGAGACAGAGGGCAAAGGCACAGAGAAGGGAGATGAAGTGTCCTAGTCAAGGAACTGCCAGTAGGCCAGGTAACTGGATTGTACAGAATGTGTGAAGGATAAGGTGTAAGTAAGAATACTAGAAAGGTAGAAAGGGGGCAGGTTATGAAGAGGACTTTGATCGTAGATATAATAGGAAGCCACTAGAGCTCATCAAGAAGGGAGGTAAAAAATCATCTTGGCAGATGACTGGGAATGGATTGGAGTAAGAAGAGACTTAAGGCAGGGAGACCAGTTAAAAGGTTAATACAGTAATCCAGGCAAGAGGTGATAAATCCCTGATCTAGGATGGTGGCTATTTAAGTAGAGTGAAGAAGATATAAACAACAAATAATGTAAAAGTAGAAATAAAAAGATTTGTCAATAGATTGGATACATAGGGTAAATGATTAAGGAATTAAAGATGACTGTAAGGTTGTAGGCCTGGGTAACAAGAAGGGGGTAGTACCCTTAACAGTAATATGGAAGTCTGAAAGAGGACTGGGGGAGGGGAGGCTGCGAGAATAATAAATTTAATTACATATATGCTGAGTTCAAGATAACTACAGAACATAAGAGTTCAAGACGTAGCTGGAGATACATAACCATAGCTGAGCAGAGAAACTAGAGCTAGAAAAATAGACCTAGGAATCATCTGCATAGAAATGATAATTGAACTCATGGGAACTTATGAGATCACCAAGTAAGACAATAGAGTGGTACAGAGGGAAAAGAGAAGAGGACTCAAGACAGAAGCCTTGAGGGACACATAAGTTTAGTGGGTATGATACAGATTTTAAAAAATCAGCATACAAGACTGAAAGGGAGCAGTTCAGAAGGATAAGAAGAGAGCCAGGAGAGAGCAATGTCAAGAAAATATATAGACAGTATATAAGAGGTGATCAACAGTGTCAAATAATGCAGCATGGTCAAGAACGAGGATTGGGGAAAATAAGTCTTTAGATTTAGCAGCTAAAGATTATTGGTAACTTTGAAGAGATCCAAAGTCAGAAGTCAGATTGCAGAGAATTTTAGAAGAGAATGAGAAAGAAATTGGAGTCACCAAATGTAGACAATTTAACCACAAAGGGGAGGAGATATATAGGACATAACTATTCTGGATGGATTGATCAAGTGAGCATTTTTTAAGTATGGGAAAGATTTGGAAATAAGGAAAGGAAAAAGGAAGAGGCAAAAAAATGGGAATACAGGACAGGGAAGAAGAATTTTTAAAGCACTCAGTATGCATCTTGCACTATGCTAAATGTTTTACAAATATTATCTTACATGATCCTTAAAACATCCTCATGACTAGGGAGATATTTTAGAGTTGGGATGGGGATGAAAATGGGGGAAATTTACTAGAAAAGTCAGGAGGGATAGGATGAAGGGTCCATGAAGAGGGGTTTGTTTGGCAAAAAAAATGGAAGGATAAAAGAGTGAACATGTCTGATTTGAGGAGAGAAAGGAAAACTCTTGGTGAATGGTCTCAATTTTTTTTTAAGTATGAGGCAAAATCTTTGGTTAAGAGAATGGAGAGAGAAGGATCTACGTAGGAGGCTTGAGGAGAGATCAGAAAGTTTAGAATAGCTATTGTGGAGAGTGAGATAGTGAATCAATTAGGGAGGAACAGAACATTTGCCTTTTTGAAGTAAAGGCCCAGTTGAGAATAGATGTCATAAATTTGTTGTGGGCCCATTAAGCACAGTTTCACAATTCCTCTAGCTCTGTTCATCAGTACATGGATAGGAGTGATGGCATCAAAAAGTGGGAGTAATCTAGGGCTGGGGCTTGGGAAGATGTAATCAGGAATAAAATAATGAAGTAAAGAAACCAATGATAGGATGAAGTTGAGTTGATTCACCACAAGGTTGAGATATGGAAGGGAAGAAAGAGTAGCCAGTATAAAAATTATGAGCTCTGAAAGAACTGAGGGTTGGAGGGAATTGGGGGGGAATGATGAAAATGAAGGAAAGATGTAAGGTAGGGCATAAGGGAAAATGGAATGATAAAAGATTTTGATGAGACAAAATAATTCAAAGTTCATGAACACTGAAGTAGAACACTTGTGAGTAACAGCAAAGTCAAGAGTATGATCAACTGAGTGTACAGCTGAGATGAAGTGGAAGAATAGATTATAGAAATGGAGTAGACTGAGAAAATGGAATGTTAAAAGTTTTTGAAGGGATATCAATATGTATACTTAAGTTCCCTAGTATAAGGGCAGGAGAAGGGAAGAACAAAAAGACTATGAATTATCAAGGATCATAGAGGAAGTCCAATTAAACAAGGCCTGGGAGGGGTTCAGTTATGTCTTGATGAATTTAAGAAAAAAATGGAAAAAAAGGGGAAGAGAAATACATTATAGGATGGAGAATACAGGAATGGAGTAGAAAAAAGAAATCTGAGGAAAACTTCCTAACATAATTAAGATGTTCAAAAAGACATCTATCCAAACAAGAAGAAGCTCCTGGGAGGGTTGGGGGACACCTGAATCTCACTTTCATCTGAACTGGACAAAAGAAAAAAACACACACAACAAAAACACACATATAGAACTGCGCATAGAAATACATTTCACACAGGAAAATAGGAGGTAAAGAGGAAAGAAAGAAAGAAAAATTTGAAGGAAGATTTAAGTAGGGATTAGTCCTAAGCAAAACAAACTTTAAGGATAAGTATAAATATTTATAGCTCTTTGAGGTGTCAAAGAATGAGACTCTGAGTGGATGCCCATAACTTTGAGGTTGAATGAACAAGTTATGATAGATGGCATGGTTTTCTTCGGCAACAAAGGACAAACACAATGGGATATGGTAGATAAATGTGAATAAATATTATTGTGCTGATATCAGCGTAATGGCCAACCATGATTCCAGAGAATAAAAGATGAGACATGTTACCTACCTAGGATTCAGAATGCAGAATAAGATGAATATTTTGTTTGAACATGGCCAATGTGGAGATCTGTTTTGACTGACAACACCTGTTCGTAATGGGTTTTGTTTTTCTTGCGTTCTATGTTGAGAGAAAAATGGAGCAGGAAGGTAAGAAGGCAGATTTTAGTTGATTAAAATAAAATAATTTTTTAAAAAAATAAGAAAGACTGTGAGCTAGACATTGAATTCACTGTAAAAGGAAGGACAATGTCCTGAGGGATCTATGAGTTAAGAGCTACCAGAATCTGAATCTCAAAAGGAGAAAAAGTTATTTAGTAAAAGTAGTCAACATTGGTGGAGTTGGATGAATGGTGAATCCTGCTGACTACTACTTCAAGATGATTTTAAGATCCCTTCAGAAGTTCATTCATATATAGTGGCTCTGGATTCTCAATATTCATAGACTATCAAACTACAGGTGTATGTCATTTTAAAGCCCTTTTGAATAAAATAATTATTCTTTTGGAAAAAAACAAAATTGTCACAAAATTAGAAAAAATTATTTTCAAAATATTTGTTTTGTAATTATGTCAAAGTAGGCCTTTTTTTTATGACTCCTGTGAAGAAATTTGAGACTTAAAGAATAACAGAGTATAACCAAAACAATGTTGTAACAAGGTTCTTCTCAAATTTCATTAATAAATCTCCTTGGATACAGTCCAAGAGAGGTCTTCCTTATACCAAACTGCACACTACAGTAGGTCTCTAGGGTAGTTCTTTATATATTAATCATCCTTTATAGGATGATTACTACATATATACAAATACAATAGCTGCCTTTATTCTCCCTTTTCTCTTTCCAAAACAAAACTCTTAATTGTCAAAAATTATTTTCCTCTTGTTTAGTCAGTGTTTTTTAATCACCATGAATGCAAACTATTACTAGTTACAAAATTATGACAAATAGTTATTTTATTTTCAAGTTTTGCCATATACTTCAATTAGATTCAACTGATTTTAGTGGTATCAATACTTTATTCATAATCCTGTACTTGTTCTATATTTGTAATTAAAAATCTCCCTAAAATGATAAATATAAGGCCATTATATAGCTGATGAAAGTCTCAAGAAATATAGAAGAGTCTTCTTCAACTAAAAGTCCTTTCCAGTTTCCAAATAAACAAATAAATCAAATCATTCAAATGTCTACATTACATATATTTTACATGAATCAAAATATCCCTTTGTAGGTAAAAAATTACATTGAAGTCCACAAAGCTGAAGCAACTGATAAATTTTTCCTTTCAGTTTTAATCAGGCTTCCTGTTGCAAAAGCTCAGCAGACAGTGACGCGAGACACTGCCTCCCAACTTCAGTTCACCTTTGCAGTTCCACAAGGGACACCATGTCAAGATTGTTCAGCTTTTTTTGATGAGTGCTGCGTGGGTAACTAATGTGTAAATGCAGATACGTATAGAAAGCAGTTTTGACAGTGATGTATTGCAACTGGTTCCAGATGTCGGCAAGGGATGCTTGGCCAGGCATCTGGGGCTCCACTGCCACAGAGCAACACCAGGACCAAACAAGTCTTCAGAAGAGATCACAGAGGGCTTTAACTTCCCAATTACGATCTTATTAAAACAAATATAACTTGAGCTGCTGCTTCTCTTCTTCCGTGAAAACTACAAAATATTTCTGTATTAGAGCTTCTATTTTAAGTTAAATTAAGGCAAGATGGGTTGAAATATGGAGCATTTAAACTAGCAATATAATCATCATAGGAAAACTTCAAAGCTGGCTGGTAAAACATTCAAAATTAACCATATATTCCTCTGTTATAATGAATTGGGTTGTTTTTTTTTTAAACTTCATTGCATCCAAACTTGCATAATAATATGCACTTAGAGTTTAAACATTCAGTGATTAGGAAAATAAATGTTTTGATTATTCACCAAATGGCATTACAGTTCCTTAGGAAGAATATCATCATCTACTTTATCTGCCTTCATCAATATGGCAGCAATATCATAAACATAAATCAAATGATAAATTTTATTTGTTTCCCCCTTTCACTAACTATAAACATACTGTGGTTGGACTCACTTAGAAGAATTGAATGAACAAAAACCCTATAGTATCAAGGAAAAAATGTAAGATTTCGATTCCAAAGACATGAGTTCAGATCCAAGTTCGGCTACTTATTAAGCTTTTTGACTTGAGCAAATCACCTAACATCTTATCTCTAAAACCCAGGTATTAGTGTAGATGATCTCGAGGGTTCATTCCAACTCTAAATTCCATGATCCTATGTCACAGAAAAAAAGCATAACAATAAATGGAACTGCTGATCTATAAATAAAATGGAATAAAATAAAACAAAAATGCCCTTGCATGACTGCATTATGACAATAGTCCAGTGAAGAAATTTTAACCTATAAAATAAATAAAGTTGCAATTCCTACATGAAAAATGTTTCTAGTAAAGCTGCAACTTAAGCATTTAACCTAAAGAGATTTTTTTAAACAACTCGTCTATCTCCCTCTTCTTTCAATATAAAACTCCTAGCTCCAATCAAAACAACTCTCAAGGGATCACCTACAGCTACAATCTCTCCATGTGGTTTTTATATCAGTCATTCTTTCATTGATCAAGGGAACTGCAGAAAGCATGTTTACTGTTTATCATTAAACAAAGAAAGTGATTTATCTTGCTGATTTCTAGGATCAAATCAAAGGATTTGGAACACTTTTTCAAAAAATAAAAGCAAAGATTATAATATTACTTAGATCCACATCACTGTTTTTATACCTAAATAAACAATCTGAACAGATCACCAATCTTTCATTGTGTAGGAAGTCCTAAGAACTAACAGTTTATTATTATGTAGATGTTTTCAACTACAGTCTAATCTAGTGCTGGTTCTGATGTCACTTGATATGGACTGAGGGTTTGGTAGTGTCTTAAAGAAACTGATCAGACTTTTCTTTTGCCAGCTGGATCATCAAATTTATTTCTCACCTTACATTTAAATGATCAACCTGTAAAGTTTTATTATTAGCACAGAATACATTAATGAGTAGAGCTAAAAAACAAAAAGATCTGTAAACTATACTTCCATGTTACTTAGAGGGCACTCTTATGACAAATAGTCATCTGTGTCTTATATTTCATACATCACAATTTAAGATAACTATTTTTGCTTCTTTCACCCAAACGAAGATAATTTCCTTCCTTTAACAGTTTATATTTACCATAAAGATATGTCTGGAGCATTTCTATAAACAAAGTTGGTTGCTATATATTATAAATGGGAGAAATTCCAATCATTTCTGCGTTAGGTAATGCAATTATATAATTTTATAGGTTCATGAACACATCCTAATAAAAATTTTAATGCCTATATATTTAATTGAATACCTTTGTTTTAATCTTTTCCAGTTTTAGTGACAACTTAGATCTTTTGCTGAATAAACCAATGGGGTTTTTTTTAAAGAAAACATTAGCATATCAAGTCAAAATTCCACGAAATGATTTGCCTTCAGAGCCCAGTTAGAAACTTTAGGACACACATAAACAAAGAATAACAGAAATGCTTTTTCTTTTTCACTTTGCCTCTTTCCTATCCTTATTCCAATAAGCATACATTAAAAGCCATTAATTATTAACACTTCTTCTTCAAGTCTTCTTTTTTCCTATTATCAAAAGATAATGGGTAAGAAAACATAAATTCATAACATATTGTTAGTAGTAAAGAGACAAAGTGAATTTGAACAAGTAATTGAGACAGATAAATGCTTGAGAGTTACATTTACTTTTCTTTATTTTTAGCAAGAAAATAGTGACAATTGACCATTCATTCTATTATCCTCCTCTTATAAAGTGATGACTTAAATAAGGCTGCTAGAACATTATCTCCATGGTAAAATCACTGACATGAAGATGTACCACATATGTACACAGCAGATTTTGAATAAGGAAGTACATTTGTTTTATAATTTGGAAAAATAATTATATTATAACAAAGGTCCAGCATGAAAACTCCATTAAATTTATATTGTTCTTAAAACTTGAGAATTGCCACCTTAACTTCATTCAAGTAGCTAATTTATACTGTAGATAATTATAATGTGAACAACTTTATATTTAAAGCACAGTAATTCATTCTTCTCATGTAAGATAATTTCATATAAGGGAATATTCAGTATTGATATCATCATGTTTTATATCTTTGATAGTCATGGATTTATTTTTCATACAAGAATTTTGTCCAATAACACCCATGACTTCATTTTAATTTCTGCACATTTCTGACAAGCAGCCATAAAATAATTTAAATTGTCTAATTTTGGTTTTTTATGTCCAAAAGAAACATAAAGAATGAGAGGAAATGGGGAGGAGAGAGAAAAAGCGAGATAGAGAGAGACAGAGACAGAGAGAAAGACAGATCTAGGATCTGTGACTTAATAAATTTAGGGAAACCTCAGCATGGAAACCCCTCCACTCTCAATAAATTACAATTTATCTGCAATATATATTCTCTGAAAGTTGATTAGGGGACTGAGAGATTAAGTTCATGGTCCATGCAGCCAGCATATATCAGTAGCACAACTCAAACCTAGGTCTTCCTAACTCCATAGTTGGTCCTTTATCTATTTTACAGTATTCTGCTTTTCATGTAATACATATCATTTTATATGTATTATATAAGTAATCCACTGAAACATTGAAGGATATAGGTATATATGTGTGTATATATGATGTAATGTATATACACATGTATAATGTGTATATATTATACTGTATATGTATACACATACATATATACTCACAAACATAGCTATATCAACACATACACACAATAAACTATTTCAATGTTCAGGGAGAATGTTGTTGTTTTACTAAAATAATCTATAGTGAATCAAAAATGACTGGTTACAAACAGTGAAGCTACTGAAGAAAGCAAAGAAATTATGTGGAGTTCAGGTAAGAAGGCATCATTTTTCCTGACGAATTCTATATGTAAAATATTTGAGTTTTAAAGATTTCTAGAGCAAGAATTCAAATTACTCACAGAAATAAGTTGATAACATTATAGTTAATAAAGAAACTTAGCCCAAGTAATTAATAATATTAATTAATAATAATAATTATTAACTAATAATTATTATTATTATTATTAATTTATTAATAATGCACCATGCTTAATGTAAAAATATTTCTTATAGAGTTGCATTTCCTGTCCTTCCTTTTGGAACCAACTAAATATTATTATTATTGCCCTTTTTATTCCAAGAGTCCTACTGACAGTGTTATTACTTTTATTTCAATACATATCTTAATATCTTACTCTGATGCCCCATTTGGTGTAAACGTGACCTTGGGTTCTCAAAGGTAATGCCAGCGGAATGTTAGCTCTGGAAGATCCTACCAATTATAAAACCTTCAAGGACAGATCACCATAGAATCTATGTCTGTCAATCCAGGACCAACCTAGACAACTATGGAGAAGTTCACCACCTGAAGAGAAGCTACTATATGAAGAATTCATGAAGATCACCTATCAGGGTATAAAAGAATTAAGATCTACAACATTACAATACTTACCCATACTAATTTAATCATGGATGATAGTATTGAAATAAATACGTGTAGCTGAATATTGTCATAGCACCACAATCAGCCTTTTTAGAATCTGTTTCATAATGCAAAACCAAAAGAGTCCAAAAACCCAAGTCATACTTATTGCATTAAAATTTGCAGTTCTGTTCTCAATTTCTATGCTAATCTCATTTCATATTTGCCTAATTACTAAACATAGTCCCAAAATAAGACCTTTCAAAATGAGAGACTCTTAGTCAATGAATTAACCATTATATTATGTTCATAAAATACTAAGTGAGTTGTGGCAATTTATGAAACCTCTAGAGGTAAAACAAAGAGAAGAAAAAAAAAAGGGAAATGGGTCTTCATGAGAATCATGGCTAAAAAAAGGTAATCATTGATGCTGGTTAGACTAAGTAATCCTAGAGCCTGGGGGGATACACAGGAACTTCAAGGCCCCCTTTACTATCAAGAAAAAGTAATAAATAAAATAAAAACTAAGTGATGAATCATTAATCAAATCTAATCTGCCACAGAGAATTCAATCTAAATTTTAATATGATGGACCTATAAATTATAATAACGGACTAGGGGGCTCCCACCATAATTTGGACCTAGATAATACCATAAAAACAAAATTCCTTTTGAAACCAACCACAAAGTTCCCCAGTCCTTTGATCCAGCAGGAAGAAACTCCAATTCAGTAAGGATGCTTTGTAGGAATTAAATAAGTGAAAAGCAAAATTTAGCTTGCAACAGTCTCTTGACATAAAAATGTTAGATTTCTCTTTCTCTAAAAAAAGATTTTAGAACAAGAGAATGATTGAATTGGACCTTCAGAGAACATCCAACATAGCCCATCTTCAAGTAATTGAATAGCTGATCCAAGACAGAGAAAGCTGCCTAATATCAAACAGTATTTAGAACTAGAGATAATTTAGTCCTAACAAACTTATTTGATCCATGAGGAAACTAATGCCCTTAAAGTATTGACTTACCATAGACCATGCACCACTGTAAATAGCAGAGCCAGATAACAAAACCCAAGGCTTCTGGCTCCAAATCCAATGCAATTCCTAATTTTACCACTTAAAGACCTCCAGATTCAGAGAAACATGGGAAGACATGTACGAACTGATGCAAAGAGGACCGAGAAGAATACACAATTACAATAATGTAAATTGTAATATACCTAAAAGAAAGGTGAACTCTTGAGTATTAGAAAAACCAGTGAAGGCTACAGAAGAAATGACAAATTATCACTAATCTCCAGACATTAGAAAGTGGGAGATTACAAGAACAGTGTCAGTTACATTGTAGTACAAGGTTTTTGTATCAGAAGTTTTTTGCTGAACTGTTTTTCTTATTCACCATGGAGGGTTCAATATGTAAGAGGATGGGAAAGACAAGAAAAAATGCAAAATACATCAAATATAATGGGTTGTTTTTATTTCTAATTTAAAATAACCCAAGGGAGAGAGACTCAACAAGTTTCCCCTCAATAGCTTATTCCAGTAATTTGTCACTTTAGCAGTTCAGAATCTTTCCAAATTATATTTAAACCCATTTCTTCCTGTTTGGTCTATGGTTCCATTCAGAGAACAAATGCTGATCATACTCCTCATAAAAGCTTTTCATGTATTAGACAAAAGTAATGCAAAGGGAAAGGAGTTGGCCCCTTAACAGACTTTTCTTTAATTTAAATAATTTCAGTAATTTTAACTCCCCTCATCAGACTCTTTATTAATTCATTTACATATTTAAGTGCTAAACAAACTAGAAATCACAGGAAATATATTAATCAATGAGAGCAAAAAGTTCAACAGCATATTCAACTGTATTAAAATAGGCATTATTTCTCATTCTCACTTTTTAAAAATAGATAATTGTGCCAAAAACACAATGTGAAAGAAACTCTAAAATAGTAACAGAAAAAAAATCATTCTTTATCTCTGAAAAAGATATTAACATGTTATATAAATTAAGTTCAGTCTTTAAAAATACTTCACCCTTAGAATCAACATAGCAGTATAGCAAGGAATATTTCTGTTGCTATGGTAATGCTCTTTATTGAACAGGTATGTAAAACCCATTTTCTGAGGGGCATATAAAAACGAATGAAGTCCACATAACATGTCAACCTAACAACTACTTCTTCCACACAACACAACTTAAATCTTTGGCAGGCAGTTTTTTTGTGATATAAGTATTTTGGTCCCCAAGTAAATTTATCCTTCAATTCTTCATAACATCATGCAGGTACCCTGGGCCATTTCAGGCTAAGTACGGAGAGATTCAAAACTAGGACGTCAGTAACCAGTTAAATGTTTTTGGTCACACCCCATTCGTGAAAAGACCAGGTAAGAAATGGAAGACCTGTGATCTGTGTTGATAAAAAAAAATGTACCCATATTGCTGAGGACATAGATCTTTGATGCACATGTATATTTTACCATATTACAAGAAATACTATAAATTTGAGGAATATTCCTAATCAATCACAATTGTATCTAAAGAATGTTGGTGCTCTCCATAAGGGCAGTTTTCCTCTATGACAAACATTCCTAACAAATGACATGGTACAACAATCTTCCTATGGGTATACATATACACACACACACACACACACACACACACACACACACACACACACATTACATTAACAAACACTGGCAAGAAAAAAATACTTATGCATGTTAAGGTCTGCTGACAAGTGCCTGAGTATACTGAAAGTTACTGCTTCTTTTAAGTTTCAGATATGTAATATCCAAACCCTGAGAAAAAGTCTTTATTTTAATTAGTAAGAGTTATAATCTGTTATTTTTGTGCAGAAAGGAAAGTCATTCACCAAGAGAGAATTGATAAAAAAAATTCCTGAGATAGACAACCATAAAAATTCCCTGTTTTCACAAGAACAATAAGTTATTTCAGAAACATGAAATTCTGAAGTTGGGAGAGGAAAGCTTTGTTATGTTACATTAAAAGTCTTAATATGCAAAAAGATGTAAAAAAATTGGAAAAATAACAGAATTCAGATAAATTTCATAAACATTATTAAGTGCCTGCTATGTAGAATCATAAAACCTCAAGACTGGAAAAGATACTAAAAGTCATTATTTCAACACATATCACATACCTAATGCCTAGCACTGGAGAAATAAAGATAGACACACGAAGTTTGATCACAAAGAACATACAATCTAACATGAGAGAAAAGATACATACACAAAAATGATATAAGGAGGAATAAGATACATAAAAAGAAGGGGTCTTAGCAAAGTCCTATGAGAAATCTGGAGTGAAAGATTATTTTCACAATGAGGAAAGGGAGAAAGAGGATCTATACAAAAGATAACACCTCTGCTGGAGGTTGGGGAGAGAGAAAGTGGGATTTTATCAGGTAGAGATTGTGGGGGGTAAAGGGAATGGAAAGAACGACTAGTCTACATACAGGGAACTACACAAAGCCATGTAGACAGGAAAGGGCAAAGTAAGAACTGAAAAATGGAGAATAATCCACTTTGGCTCAAATGTACAGTCCATAAAGAAAAATATTTCAAGTAAGGCTAAAAATAGGTTGGAGTTAAAGTGTGTAGGGCCTTAAAGGCTTCAAGAGTCAAAACTTTAGTAAGCAATGGGGAGTAACTGAAAGTAGACTTAATAGAAGTCACATGATCAAAACAAAATATTAGAAAAAATTACTCAGGAAAGTATATGAAAGAGAGGGAGTACAGAAAGAAGAAAGAGTAAGACCAGTTAGACTCCATATATTTGGTCAGTTACTGAACCTCTTCTCATTTTATAGGACCATAAAATCTCAAAGATGGAAGGGATGCCAGAGGTCCCCTAGTGTACCCCATACTTTTACAGGAATCTCCTCTACAATATCTCCTACCAGTGATCATCTGTCCTTTGGTTAAAGTTTACCAGTTGGAGATTCACCAACCTCCAAAGGCAGTACGTTCTATTTTTAGAACATTTTTCCTTATTTTGAGCTGAAATGTGCCTTTTAGAATTTTCCACCTGGTGCTCCCACTGTTGTGTTCTAGGGCCAATAAATCAACAAATGACAAATGGAAAGTTTATTATTCTAATTAAACTTTTAAACTATTCTAACAAATTTAATACCTAAACTATAAATATCACCCTGTTAGACCTAGAAAAGATCATAAAGCATACTCAGGAAAAGTCTTCATGTAATCCCTATCAGGAAAATTTTTTTCCTGACTTGCTATAGAAAACAATGCTGAAGTACACGATTTCTTAGATTCTTAAGACTAACAAAATTACCTGCTTTAAAATGATAGTTGTTTTTTCTTCACTGATCACTAAAGGAATAACATTTTCTCCTCTTTTACAGAGCAGTACAAGAGAAAAAGCCTGCCACTGCTATGAGAGAGTGTTCTAATTCCAATCATTAATTGAGCTATAGGATGGACTATATCAAATCAATTTCTTAAAAGAAAAAAGCAAAACTATATCACCTGTACCATCTATAAAAATAATGATATAAACATCTAAATGACAAAGAAACATTATATTAGGGTAACAAAAATAAGTTTAGGTTTTATAAATGATGGCAGAAAGCTAGCTACCTTTAAATATTAAATTCTAATTTTACTTATTTAGGAAAAATTGCACAATTCTTCATAACAGTTTAAAAATAACTCCACTATTAATGCAGGCCCTTTATTTAATCACAGGCTAATTTACTCCTGACAGAAAGTAAATTCCACTATTTTCTGTGAGGCTTTATGAAATTGCCATCATTTTTAATTAATTCTTAATTAAAATATATTACACCACAGCTTCTACCCATCTCTCTTGATATTCTAACATAATCAATTCAAGACCATTTACATATCATTAATTAAAAGCCTTCCTCTCTCATCCTTAAAATCATAATGAGGCTCCATTTCTCATTAGCAGCCTTTAAGGAATAAAATAACAATACAGTCAAGAATGAATGGTAATTTTTTAAAATCTATTTTTTAGCTTTAAATACCATATAGTGGCCAATGATATTTTCCCAACTTTTGAGAATTCCTAAATTTCTTTTAGGCTGATTTGATGCTGAAAGCCTATCATATCTCTACATTAGCCACATGCAAACAACAGTGCAACAATTGGCTAAAATTATAACCTAACCTTTAAAGAAGATATCTTACTAACCAGTCAACAATAACATAAATAGTATATTAGAGAGAGGTAAAAGGAGAGGTAATTTCTCACCCAAAATGCTAAAAAAACAAAACAAAAAAAAAAAACCTAACATTTCCATGATCCTATTCTTATATCTCCTTTTAAATCAGACTTAAACGTCTTAGAAATTACGTTAGTCCAAAAGTCATTAAAGGAAACTGACAATTTTAAACAGACACTAGTACCTCAAATCTCTTAAAATGTAAGAGGGAAAAAAGGAAAAGTAAAATTCGTATTTGTATATATTTCCTGCTAGCTACTACTTTTAGTGTTTTCAGTTGCATGCAGAGCTAAAGCAAAGAAGATAGTGTGGAGTTCTATAATTAAACTGTAGAACCATGATATGTTTTACACATTCTTAAATGAGCTGTGATATATGCTAGTACTGTAAAGAATTACCATTTATTGGTAATGAAAGGTAAAAATTAACCACCTATTCAATGATTTCCTCCCATCTGGAGGCTTTAAAGCTGAATACAGCTTCAGTAAAGATTTATAATATCTCAGGACTTTTAACCTACTACTTTCAACATTTTGGCTGCAAGTTAGAAAATCAATACAACCTCTACTATGATTATTTTTATGATTAGTATAAAATAAAATTTCATTGCATATCTTTGGCCTCAAGCAACTGAAATAAGATTTCCTTTTGCAATTCTTCAGGAAAAAAAAGACTGAACTAAACCTTAATTTGTTATTTTTCCATACAGTTTATTATTCACAATTACATATCAAGGACAAACGACAATCACAAATAGAAATCAAGCATCTGCGTGACCAACACACACACACAATAGAGGGGAAATAAAAATCAGACCCATGTCTCAGAAATTTTATGCAGCCTTATTGTCACCAGCATTAACTATATCTAGGTGCTTCATATCAGGCAAATCAGATTTATATCACTGTCTTCTGTCAATTGCAGGTGCTCCACCACAACTTGTCAAGACAGCCTGTCTGAATCTTCACACGTCACATAGAATCACAGCACTTGGTGTTTTGGTCTGTTGACAGCAATTTATTTTGATGTGTTGTCACAATATGGAACTCTTCGTTGCTCTGCACCATGGTGCCAACAAGTCCCACTGTACTTTTTTCTACTGCCAGATGCTATAGGCACAAGTAAGAGGATAGGGTAAAGGTATACCTGCCTTGAAAAACTGTATTCTCAATAATGACTTAATTTTTTTAAGCATTCATTACTAGAAATTCCTTTATTCTGGCACCAGATACCTAGTTAAAATTCTAAATAGAGGAAGGTAAACAACGCCAACCAACCTATTAGAACGAATAGGAGTACAACAAGAAATCTTATAAACTTAAAATAGATTAGTCTACCCTAAGCAAAGAGAGAAAGTAAGTGTGTCTAGTGGTTATTTGTTTTGGTTTTAGTTTGGTTTGTTCTGTACCTCATGGTGCAGTTTCAAGAATTTGAACATTAGGTCAAATGGAAGATTTAATTTTTTAAATGCATTTTTTCAGAAATCAGTATTACTTCCAGGATAATTTCTATACAAGAAAAATAAAAGGTAACACATACAGGGAAAGGTAATAAAAAATGTGGACTGTATAAGAAATTTTTAAACTTTTATTTTATTAAAAAGATTCAAGTTTGAGGGAAATATTGGACTAGATAACCTTTAAAATGCTTATCACCTCCAAGGTTTCATAATCTTTTGCTACTTTATGTCTTACACTTCATATAAAAGTCTGAATCAGATATTGGTTTAAAAAGCTATAATATAAAAGTATAATCCTCAATTAATTCTTACCTATCTTTTAAAAATCAATTCAAATGTAACCTCTACCATATAGCCTTTCTCAGTAAGACTTTCCTCTTAGACCTCACACAGCACTTTAAGGAACTAACTTATAGTGTTCATATCTTATTCTTACAGCAAAATGTTCATTCCATGTGGTCAAGAAACATATTTTGTCTAAACCACTACAGAGCTTAATAGATGTTTGTAGTGAATATAGTATTATGCTTCACAAAAAGACGTCCTTTGATGCTTCATTGTGACATGGAGATGACTCCAGATTTTCAAAAAGTACCAAAAGTAACCTTCATCAGGTCCTATAAAAGCTGGAAAATGCTTTGAGGTTGTGGCCTAGAGTTGGTC